>LPNX010043473.1:0-10085 GCA_001517045.1 Pseudotsuga menziesii | reverse complement strand
AAATAATCCATCTAGGGTTGATATATTCCACTACTCATATTATTTAACAACTTATCAACCCAAGCATGTGTTTTAAGGTGTGGTTAGTTGTAATTTTTTTGTTACTCTTAATACTCATTTTAAAAGATATATAATCAATATTAGCAATTTAATTTGTTTTTTAACAATTTAATATATGGTTTTTTTTGTTGTGTGGCTAGTTGCTCTTCAAATTTTGTTTCCTCACTCTTAATAGAATCTTAATTAATCACTGCACTCAATTAATAGCACTTTGACTTGAATCCTTGAACTCTTAGGTTCTTTGCATTTTTTAGTTTTTAGATTATGTTTATATAATTGATGGACAATTTTATATTCTCGTATCCCCAATCTCTATCCGAAATACTCAACTTTTCATCCTCCAACCTACCTCTTCGTATCAAAGTAGTTTTGTCATTTTTGTCTTCAAGTCTGCTAGTAACTTTAATTCTTCTTTTGAAAATATGATTTATGAGTTGTTTTTTTACAAGAACGATTAAAAGTGTGTATAAAAAATTACTGTGGGGTTTCCCCACACAACGAGAGTACAATGTGTGCCCGAAGGCGAGTATTCAAAACTATATAATCCCTACATATTATATCACCCTATTGACTGTTGAATTACATAGAGCCAGGGAGCATTACAATGTCTTTCTGGTAAATTACAAAAAGCTAGAGGGCATGACAATGACTCCTTAAAAAACTTACAGAGTCCAAAATTTTTCCTTGCCCAACACAGCCCTAAAAAATCATACACATGACAAAAAATAAATAACGTTTAATAATTCTATTACGGCGCAATAAATTGACAATAAATTAAACCCACTGATTCTTGCAAAACTTGCTTGACTTCTTATTAGTGGGTCGCAAATTTTGATTTAGGTTGAGAAAATGTCGGTGGCTCAAACCTGGAGTCGGAGTCCTGGAGCACTAAACAATTGGAATCATGGTTGGATCCCAATTCAAGGTTGTTGACACAATCCTCAAGGAAAATCAAATGGGCTTCCAGTGCGTTAATTTGTTCCTCATACTGTGCATTATTTTGGCTTTCCTTGGCCAATTCCTCTATCAATTTCATCTCTCCTTGGTGTGCTTCCTCATTTTCTTGGTATTTGATATCTTCCTCCCGATCCAAGTGCAACTCTAGAATGCCTAAGTCATGATCCAAGTCTCAGGAAATCTGTCTTAGCGAGCAATTGGTATCCCTATTCTTGTCTTCAACCCGTCGGAGATGTGGTAGATATAGGTCCCCTTGGAACGTCTTTCATCTTATGTCAACATGGTTTCTTGATTCCCTTTCACATACCTCACTTTTTTCCAAAGAAGCACCAGCACTCCAAGTTTAGAGAGATAGAAAGATTGGTGTGGGGGAAACATATAACATATTATTTCCACCATATTTTTAGCCACAACACCACATGAATGCTCAAGATTTCTCCTGGTATAGCTCTGTACCTCTAATCATCCTTCCTTATTTGCTTCCGTGAGGAATTTTCGATTGACATAAAAATGAACAGATTTCTTTCATGCGGCAATAATTGCCTTAAATTTCCCGCATGTATGCATGATGTCTTCTTACTATGGGATGATGTTTAGAACCATTTATACATCTATTAATGGGACTAGAAAAGGCCATGTGTCCCATCTTTTGGTTAAGCATCCTAATGGGATCATGTCTCATTTGAGATCCCTCTTGTTCAGCATTAGTTGTTACTGAGTCATCCCAACCATTGAGTTGGATTCCTAATTTTCCACTTCATTTAGATCTTGGAGAATATGCCACCATCATACCTAGGAAGAATGTTGAATGGAAGGGTCTCATTTCAATTATGATTGCTTACACTATATCCTTCTTTGAGGTGTAGATGACAACCTATTCAGGATTCGTAGACGACGCTAGTACCGTAGTCTTGCTTCAGTATCCTGGTACTATATTCCCCTGCTGATGAATTGATAAGCTTAGGAGTAGTTTTCCTAGGTTTCAAAACTAACAACATCGTTCAGGTTGACGTGGTGATTGTATTACTAACCGATGTTTCCTCCCAGGATGTGAAGCACATTATTGTCCACTTATATTCTCAACTTTTGGTCTCCCATCTATAAACCGATTCTACCTTATTTTGTATCTTTCGATGAGTACGCCTCTTAGAGAAATTGTTTGAGTTCATTCATTACAAACACATCTTGAGGTGGATGAACACGATTACTGACTCACTAGCTAATTCCATTCTAGATTGGCACATTGCACATTCCTAAGTATTTCATTATAAATAATACATATCATAAAAACCATTCACATGTAAATCAACAAAAAATATGAGATCCACATTCACCATGAACACATTGTATATAAAACCGATATAATCTTTTTTTATGTTAAGCATAATAAAACTTTTAAAAAATGTGCTAGGACAAAATTCTGAAGCTCATAGCTTTCAGACAACACTTGGTAAAAAGCTTTGAAGCTTATAGATTTTAGAAGACACTACATATAGATGATAGGACTACATATATATAGTAGGGATAATCCTAACGATCGTGGTAAAATATCACTTCCCAATCCTGTTGATGGTATTTGTAACTTGAATATATTCTTATGTATATTATCATTGTATGTTGTTGTACACCCATCGAAGATGTGTTTACCTCCTTTTGGGATGTTAGTATTGTGTATAGACCTTCAGGTACAACCTCTGTTGTAAGTTGGGGCAAGAGTCCCCAATGAAAAATATTGTAATGTATTTTTGGAGTCTCTCTAGGAGAAGTCTGCCCTGTTAGGGTAAGAGATTGGCCCTAGTCATGTAATAGGTCAGTCACTTGATTAGTATAAATAGAGAGGCACCCTCCCTCATTTATACACGCCTCAGATTCACTCAAGTTTGAATGAGAGAGAGAGCGGAGGAGGAGAGATAGATAACTGTCGAAGACTTCTTATTACTTGGTTTTATCATCTTATGACACAATCTTTGTGACTTTACTATTCTGAGGAAGTTTGTGGGGTTTTCTACTCTATGGTTTTCTAAGTGAAAATATTTGTGTCTTGTGTATCTGTTCTATCTTATGCGTATTGTTATACTTGTTACTATTTCATATAAATATCCTAACTAAGATAATAAGATCTAAGAAAAACTAACATGGTATCAGATCCTATTTCAAAGAAGGAACTACGTAGCAACGAAACTAGGGCTTCCTACTTCAAGATCTTCTCTCCAAACATCATCAAGAAAAGAGGGTTAGGATAACTCACCTAAGCAGGGCACATATTTTGTTGGAAGCATTTTCATATTTGAAGAAGTTTCAATTTTGACCCTGTCACTAGTGCCAGGAGAAACTGGAGCATCATGTTTTAGAGGCTTCCCACCTCAATATTCACGAAAGGATCTTGTTGAGCAAATCTCCTCCAGGAGGTGCATCTTTCTATCCAAACAAAATTCTCAAACTCCAGGTTTGTAAAATTAGGGTTTCTCTGACAAACCCTAGCTTAGCCAACTCTGGAACCAGGTCAGACACCTCAAATCGGTAAGATCTAAATATTTTATATTTTCATTTGAGGTTCTCATTTGAAAAAGATGACTTACCACACTCATCTTGAGGACAAGCTTGGAGGGGCTGATAACTTCCGAGCATGGAAGTACAGAATCTCCCTCATCCTTGAAAATAATGATTTGGATCAGTACATTAATGGAGAAGTTCCTAAGCCAAAGGGAGATGAGGATAAGGCTACTCATAAGAAGAACTTGGTCAAATCCAATAGAATCTTTGTAGATTCAATCAAGGATCACCTCATCCCCCATGTGTCATCATTCAAGACATCAAAGGAAGTATTTGATGCTTTGACAAAGATGTTTGAAGGAAAGAACATGGATCAAAATATGACTTTGAGGAGCCAGTTGAAGAATGTGAAGATACAGAACTCAGAGACTATACAATATTACTTCACAAGGGTTGCTAAAATCAAATAACAACTTGAAGCAGTTGAAGAGAATGTCGAAGAAGGAGAAATTGTGACAGCTACCTTGAATGGTATCCCTAGATCATGTGACTCATTCATTCAAGGAATCTATGCAAGAAGGAAGCTGATCTCTTTCAGCCAACTACGAGAAGAATGCACACAAGAAGAAGCTCAACTTGTAACAAGAGAAGAGAACATGGGAGCAACTGAAGATCGAGCTCTCACAGTTCACACCATGAAGAACTACAAGAAGGAGAAGAAGGAGAACCATCATCAAGACAAGAATACGGAAAAGAAACAAAATAATATCAAGAGAGATCCTTCCAATGTTTGATGCTATACTTGTGATGAAAAGGGACACTTTGCAAGATATTGTCCCATCATAGAAAAAGAGACACCATGCTTATGTTGCCAAAGATGATGAACCGACAAACAAAATATTCAGAAGAGAGAAGGATGATTGAGATGTAGAGTATGTGCTAATCTCATCACTTACTAGCACTATCTCACATGGAAGCAATGATTGGCTTGTAGATAGTGGGGCATCTAAATACATGATGAGATATAAATAATCATCGATTAATATGTCTAAGCATGAGTCACCTCACAAGGTGAAACTTAGGGATTATTATCAATACCCCATAAAAGGGAGTGGAGAAGCTTCATACAAGATAGACTATGGGAAATATCTAAAGATTAAGGATGTGCTATATGTTCTAGGATTGAAGAAGAATCTTCTCTCCATCTCTGCACTAGATGCAAAGGGAATGAGAGTTGCATTTGTTGATGGCCAAGTTCTGATGTGGCCTAAAGGAAAGACGGTATATTATGCAGTAGTGATTGGAGAAGAAGACAATGGATTGTACAAACTAAAGGGACATTCTAAACACACATTGGTTCAGAAGTCAATAGAACCAAGTGAACTACGGCACCAAAGGTATGCACTATAGAGAAATACTAATGAAAATTAAAGAAGTCTCTAGAATTCTAGAGATCCAGGAAAAGCATGAAGAAATTTGCAAAGGATGTGCACAAGGAAAAAATGCAAAGAAGGCATTTCCCAATAGTGAAAGAAAGGATAAAGGAATAGTGAAGATAATACACTTGGATGTATGTGGACCCATGTCTTCTAGCCCATTAAGTAGGTATGCGTACTATGTTTACTTTATAGATGATTTCTCATGTAATACTTGGATATATTTCTTGAAGGGGAAAAATGAAATATTCAATAAGTTCAAGGAATATAAAGCCTTGGTCGAGAACCAAACTAAAAGGAATATCAAGACTCTGCGGTCAGATAATGATGGAGAATTCACCGAAGATGAATTGAAGGAACTCTGTAGAGATCCTGGGATTAAGAGGGAGTTGAGCACTCCATATAATCCTCAGCAAAATGGGGTTGTAGAACGAAAGAACCGAACCATAATGGAAGCAGTGAAAGAAATGCTACATGACTAGGATCTTCCTATGTACCTTTCAGTGAAAGCAGCAAGGACATCACTTATGCTCTTCCTCTAGCTTTGTACTTTTGGGGTAAATATATTATATAGGATTTTTGTCAGTATTAATTACCTATGCAAAAACTTATTGCCTAAACCCCTAAATCCAATTTCAGGGTGGATGGATCACTTCTCCATCTTTGCAATTATCTTGTCTTGTGACATGGACATGCCTTACTTACCTCGTAGAATGCACTGGTCTCCCTAGATGTGTCTTTCTCCCTTTAAAACATGAGTCATTGACTCATGCCTCCTCCAATGTAGAGCGCATAGACCAATACTGATACTCATTGTTTCACTGCCAAAGCACGTCAATATTTGTACAGGCATAAAAAAAAAGATTTCAAGAATGTTATAAAGCGTAACCTTGATGGATATATAATTATCCCTATAGTATTGGATATGCCTCGATCTCCCTGGTTCTTAGGATCACATCTTACCCACTTTCTTTAATTCTGTCAACCTACCCCTATCCATAGTGTCCTATATATTGAGGCCTTGGTCCATGGGTTGGGGGAGGAATTCTATAGCACGTATATGTTGGAATATTTGGTCTAGAACTCTAGTGTGTTTGGTGTGTTACATTTCATTGTTTGTGTGACTTGTTGATGGAAGGAGATGATTTGGAAGAGGATACAAACAAAAGGACTAAACGATTGTACCATTTCCTTTTATGTATTTTAATACAAATGATATGTTCATTACTATAATTTTACTGTGTTAATCATGTTATATTAGATCTCCTTGGTTAGATCTGTATTATAATCACTAGATAAAGATAATTTTATCTTGTTTGTATCTTATTGGTTACAGGTACTAGTGTGCACAAAGTTAGATTGCATTTGCATGGAGATATCGAGGACAAAAGATCAGATTAAAGGTAAGTTTATCGCACTTTGTCATTCATCATCACTTGATTAATCTAGGTGAAAGTATGTATCTTTGTGTTTTTTTGTTCTAGATCTGAACCATTCAGACTAGGGACATTAGCCTTTGTTTGTATTAACTGAAAAACTCCTATAACATCCCTAAAAGACTCTAGGAGGAGAGCTGCAACTCACCATAAAATGATGTTTGTGGCTTAGATCGATGAACCGGTCATGGATAATTTTAAGAACACCCCCAAAATTTATATGTATAATAAATGGGTGAATATCCTCAATATATAGGAAAAATTGAAGGCTATTTTATTAATAATATAATATCTATATATAATTTTTTGACTAATCTTTTATTCTATTATAGAATCTTGTAAAATATTTGGTAAATATTTCACTAAACTATAAGATATTGTAAAATCTTGGCGAATATTTCAGAGAACTGTAAAATATTGTAAAAAATTGACAAATATTTCATCAAATTATAAAATATTGTAACTTCTTGGTGAATATTTAGCTAGGAAGACTCAACTTTTGATTCTGCAGATTACTAAGGTGGTGCAATAGAAGAGTATATNTTATAAAATATTGTAACTTCTTGGTGAATATTTAGCTAGGAAGACTCAACTTTTGATTTTGCAGATTACTAAGGTAGTGCAATAGAAGAGCATATATTAGAGCTTGAATCTCTAAACTCCTAGACCCTCATTGAAAAAATGCATGAATGAAGAGAGCAGGGATTTATTTATACATTTCACAACTATTATTGGGTCACTATACTAACTACATTCAAGGAAAATGGAGACNAATGCATGAATGAAGAGAGCAGAGATTTATTTATACATTTCACAAGTATTATTGGGTCACTATACTAACTACATTCAAGGAAAATGGGGACTCCACTTTTTATGTTGTCCCATAATGGTCCAATAGACATGTTTGGACCCAAACCTTATCATACCGACAAACTGATAGAATTGAACACTTTACACCGTGGAGTGATTATGGCACCCATGAACCATTATTACAACATGGAGTATTATAGAGACCCACAACCTTAATATAGTGTATGAATTCCCAATTAGCTTATTTTCCAAATCTCTTAATTTTAAGCTACCCTTTAAGAAAAAAATAACTTGCTTATCTATTTATATATATGAATGCCATTTTTTCCTTTCTTTTGTTGACAATGAAAATATGAATTATGTCATTTGATTTGGAATTTTTAGAGTTAGTTAGAAACTTGCAACATGGTTATTAGAAATAAGAGCATACACTAACAAGGATAGAAAGCACATGAATGCATCATCACACATATAATTAGAAATAATAGGTTAAAGACTACATTCTCTCAGATAAACTAAGGAGGTATTTGTATTCATGTCCTTGAAATTTTTGAAACCATGCAAAATGTGGTAAAATTGTTTTATCCCCGTCATTGAATGCAAAAGACTAGATATCAAATAATATAGTTTCTACATCTCAGGTCAATCATGTCCTGTACATATTATATACAATCATGATGGAAATGAAGTATCATGTTCCAACTAAATCATATATTTATCATACATAACTAGATCCATTTCTAGATGATGATAGTAATCACACATCAAAACAAATCACCAAAAGACATTTTACTTCTGAATGACCCTTACAAAAAACAAAATATCATAAAATAATTACCGGACCCAACAAAATTAGGTCACAAATAAAATTCACGAACTTTGCAATATGAATAAAAACATATACTAGTCACGAACTTCTCAATACAAATAAAAGAATCTACGAGTACACTTTGGACAACTCCACAAGAAGACAACCAAAATAATGACCATTCCACTGTAACCCCACTATTATAATCAGTGTGCATTTATTTATATTACAAAAATCACACATTAACAATAGTATACATAAAATATGAACATATACACTCTTTAATGCCTTAGATCCAATAATAATTGCAGAGCAAGATCCTAATAAAATCACATTTTAAACAACGGGGTCAAATTCATTTTGAATATATAAAAATCATGTGGCATCTATCCATTAAGATTAGCATCCACTAACAACATATAAATGTAAGTAGGTAGTTTAAACATGACAAGCAATAAAATAAATAATAACTTTGGAGCTCTATAACACTTTCACAAAACCAATACTCCTAGAATATAATAAAACCCTAATAACACTGATTGAGCCCTAAGAATCAAGAGTTCCCTAGAATTCAATAGGCCTTAACAAGCATCCATGATAAAAAAAACATGACAAAAGGTACATTTACAATACAATAATCTATTGTAATCGTGGATAAAAAAGCATAAAAAGTTTGATAAAAAACATGCCATGTTAATTATTGGATGAAAAGCATGATGTGAGATTGTATTCTCTCATAAATTGCATGTGCAACATGCCACTTCAAGACTTGGTATCTTGGCAATGGAGATGTTATGTGAATATTAAAATGTTGAGAAGAATAAAAATGAAAAGTGGACTCACATCAACCAAAACCTTCACCCTGCAAGCACAATCCGATGTGGTTGAACCATGAATCACTGTAACCTTTATATAGAAAAAATTAGCCCCTTATTTTTCCTCCAATATTGTAAATCAAGGGATGAAAGAAGCTACATCACATGAAATTGACTAAAAATATAGGAAAATGCAACCATATTCCTAAATTACAAGGACAATGGAGGGAGAAATAACCCTTAGGAGCCTCCATTACTGAAAATTGGGGGCGACAGAGTGATTTCACTATATGTTCTCTAGAAATTGGGGGCGAAAGAGTGATTTCACTAGATTTTCTCTAAAAATTGGGGGTGAAAGATAGATTGGATGGATATTTTGCTGGGGTGATTTTTTTTCCTCATTAATATACAAGAGACTACATTTTGGATTTTTTTTTCTAGTAAATATTGGGCGAATATATTGTGGCTCGAAAAACCCTCTTCATATAAGAAAATATCCCACCAAAATTTTGTAACCCCCTCAATATAGACCATGGGATATATATAGCCACTAAAATTATACATGGAACCGTTTACAAACTATCTAGATATGGATCAAAATTACCATAACTACCTCACTTGTTTTATAACTTCCAATGCTATGATATGTCCTACTTACCTTTTTAACAAAATTTCTTCTTCACAAATGATCATGGTATAGAGGTAGAACATTAAGGTGGGACATCTTTGTAAAGTATATTTATTAAGATTTATTAGGGTGGGACAACTTCTATTAGAGTAGATTTAACAATATTAATGGATGAATCTCTGGCATAGAATTATGAATATTTATTGGCTTAAACAAATTATATAAATAATTTATCTTTGACTTCTCTCATGTCGCATACCCACTTCATGATCTCTTTCACAAACTTGTTAAGAAGAGAAATTTCCAATAATATTTAGTGCAACAATAAATATATACCAATGCCTCATATATGAACTCATATTTTTCTTCTACAACACAAAATCCTATTACATATTGGTATTTTTATTCCTACATATTTCATTAAGAATTACTTAATGTTATAACTGAGATCTCCATGCAATCATCCAAGCTATCAAACAATGGAAACTAATCATATAGAAACATTATTGGCCACACATGCATGATCAAAATAAATACTTTTGTGAACATGTCAAGAGAAAATATGAAATAAATTATATCACACAAGCTATAATACAATAATACAAGTTTATAATAAAAATTAGGACATGACCCTTAAATGGC
>LPNX010043456.1:81469-97129 GCA_001517045.1 Pseudotsuga menziesii | reverse complement strand
TATATCTTCCTATACATATATATGCTCCTAGTGTCTTTTCCATTTATAGGATAACGTTCAGTTTTAAAGGTCTACTTCGGAAGGGAACTATTAAGCTTCTTATGAGGTTTGGCCAAAGCATCGATTAACTTTATGCATGAGTAGGCGGTGTAGCCAATATAATAGGTAAGGCCAAATATTCCTTTTTTTTAGTACCCGCATCCATAACCCAGAGTACTATGTTTTTTTTGACGACTCATGGGTACTAATTCACCGTCAAACCTAGACAAGAGATCGTCATTTTTTCCTTTGGTCTCTCCCTCAGTGGGTTCATCAGTTCATTGTTAAGTTTTGCAATGAATTTTAGGGTCCTAAATCTATAATTTAGGGATTCTACCACTTAACTTACATAGGTTGCACAGTTTGTTTATGGTGGGGTCTTTCCCTTGATCTCCTCACCTGGAGACAAGTACAATAACATTCAAATTTACAAAATATCCAGGGTATACGAGAGGGATGTTAGATCCTCTTCCCCTTAAAAATAACACCATCATCGATGTTCCTTCTTCCATTCTGTCATCTTTTCTTGTTTTCATCCTTTACATCTTGATCCCTTGTGATCTTTCTGTATCTTCTCAAGTTGCTATCGTTCAAGACCTGCAGTTTTCCTGTAACGAGTTCAGGTCTAGCTCAATTTTCTTCAGTACATTATGTCCAAAATTAAAATTCAACTTAAACATAAGCCATAGATCCCTTTTGCATTGTAATAATATGCAACTATTGGGGCACTTTCTATTTTTTATTGGTATCACAATACCCAATTATTTTCATAATGCAGTTTATTCATCAATAAAACATATTTACTACCCTTTGAGTGTTGGATTTTTTTTATCTCCGGCCTTTGGATAGTTATGTCATCCTTGACCTGAGGAAATCTTTCTTCACATTACACATTAAGCATGTAAAAGTCTAATTACTTGAAAAATTTGTTAACGTGTTTTATGTTCATTAATTTTCTTTCCAAACTCTCCCTTGAGTTTCGTTTCCAATTTGTGTGTGGACTTACAACAATTTCTGAAGTTACTCTACCTTTCAACCACTAGTCAAAAGTTTTCTCCTCAGAGACATCAAACAATGTCCTATCTTCTAGATGTCCAGCTTTTTCCAAGGTCTTATTTTTGCCACACCATATGCCTAACACCAATGTGTTCATACGGCAATCACTTTCCTAACACCATTGTGCTCCTGCAGCATATATGCCTAACACCAATGTGCTCATGCGGCAATCACTTTCCTAACAGCATTGTGCTCCCACAGCATTCAATAAATTCCAACTTTGACTATTCGTAACACACAGTCCTTGGTGCTTAGCACGACTTTACTGTCTTTGTCCTGATTCGTGGATCGGCTACACGGCTAGTCAAAGCATTCAATCGATAACCCAAAATTTCCTTAATTAATCATCATAATTTCATAAGTTGCAGAGATTTTAATCATCATTCATGATTTATATAACCGTGTAAATCATCTAGAAAAATTACTCCTTACTTATTTCTAAGAAATTGAGCACAACTTATATACGTAGGTGGATTTATATATCGTAGTGCACGTCGATTGCAACAATGGTCATAGTCTTGGTGAAGCCTGCAATGTCATTATATAAAAAACATCATCCACGATTAATCCTTGGTTTATAAAACCTTGAAATTCGATAATTTATAATAAGTAAAACATCACCCATTCTTAACCTCATTATTTAAGGCAGGGAATATTTTCACTAACAATCAATTCCGAATGGTAGTGTTCCTAGCATATCCTGCAATGTTAGCATATAACATTATACAACCTTCATAACTTACTATTTTTAATACCAATATCTTTAGACAACCTTCACTAGTAGAAAATGAGAAATTAATGACTAAAATCATGCTATAAACGACTATTTTTGAGTCGATGACTAATAGTAGTAAATTTCCACTATCTTATAGTGAGTCGTATTTCACTAGTCATTAATAGCTTAACTTAGTAGTCATTGATTTAGTCATTGATAGACAATGCTTTAGTCATTGATAGACAATGCTTTAGTCATTGATGGTCAATGATTTAGTCATTGTTTTAGTCATTGATAGTTAATGATTTAGTCATTGATTTAGTTATGGATTTAGTCATTGATTTAGTCACTGAGTTAGTCATTGATTTAGTCGTTGTTTAGTCACTGATTGCAACCATTAATGACCAAATATATGACTAAATAAACTACTATATGTTAACATATTAATCGCTAATCTAAATACGACTAAGATATGGGAAATTAGCTACTAATAGTCGTATATATGCGAATTTAGTCATTTTTGTAGTCACAAATTTATGATAGGGCATAGAGGAATCAAACCACCAACCTCCTGCCTATAATTAGGAAAGTTCTCTACCATTGAGCTAGCACCCTTTAAAAAGTTTTTGTTGATTGACAATGATGATATTCAAACAAATTTATGATAGATATCAATCTACAAAGTACATAATTATTACTATTACAAAACTAAACTAGCATTCTTTCCATGGAAAGCTTCCCCAGCGGTATTTACACATGAATTTAATTTTATATCTGTTCCACTCATTGCATTAGGTTTGGAATAAATATGTTTTTTAGATATAAACGTTGATGACTGCCCACCCCTATTGACCAACAGCTTTCCATGATCAGAACTCAACCCTAATGCCGCAACTTCCACCACCAAGGCAAGGAGATTTAATGTTGGAGACAGTGAAAGTGAATGATATGAACTTTTTTTAGGATTAGAGGAGCCTTGAACAGTTGGGATCCTCATACTAAATTATTTTTCCTGTGCAGCATGGGAGCCCTTGCAACAACCATTAATGTCTCAATATTCAGTAAGATATGTAATATTCCACCACAAACTTCTAAATCATATGGAAGCTTATGTTCACTAAACTTAATGTGTAATTTTATTCTGCACCAATAAATGGGGGTGCTAGAAAAATAAACAAATATTCCATGACAAGAAACAGATTTCATACCAAGATGCACTAGCTGAAAATACAACTGATCTTCCAGCAGCTCCACTGGAAAAGGAAGTCTCAGCATTACCTCCTGTGTTCTAGTTTCACATGGATATATGAACAGGTATATATTATTAGGAAATGAAAATGAATCCCTGTATAAAGAATCTAGAAGATAATCACTGAAGTAAAACATAAGATGTCTAAAGAAAATACACATTAGCTTCTATACTAATGATTATTTAAGACTGAATCAGAAGCTATTAAATAATCTAATATGGAAGCATAGAAAAAGATTTCTACACAAATATCAATAACAAATGCTAAAGATAATTGGATGGAAGTAAAATATACTAAGATCCTAAAGTCACTTATAGGAGCCAGTGATTTGCTCAATTTACTTGAAAAAGCTGATCCAAGCAAGGAAACCTCTACCACTGGTGGAGGTAAACAAAGTATTCAGTGTTGCTGTGAAGGATTTGTAACATCATAGAAATTCTGAGTTTTGCTGCTAGAAAAATAGGACATAGAAAATAAAAAATCATAAAAGCTAAATGTGAAATATTTTTTAAAACAATTTAGCCCAATAAAGAAAACTTTCTAAATTAATTAAATGCTAGAACATAATTATAGGGGATTAAAGCAGCAAACTTGTTCATATCACCCATTTACTTTTGGTAGACGACACAATGATTTTTAGTCAATAGTTCTGTCAGGGATCTGGAAAAGCTTAAGGGGCTTCTGGACCTCTATATTGGCATAGAGAGGTAGACTCACAATTGGCATGAAATTCCTAGTCTTGAGGATGGATGACAACAGACAGTCTTAAGTTTACAAGGTGAGCTAGAGGAATGAGATGATTACATTGACTTGCCCAATCATCAAGGATCCATGAATTTAAAGTGTTCAAGGATCAAGGGAACAAAGAAATGTGCTCTGTGGGTCAAAATAGGTTATGCTACCAAAGTGGAGGAACTCATGCAAGAGAGAGAATCCTGGAGGACAGTTGTTTGGAAGCTATTCATCCCTTTAGAAACAAAAACACTAATGTGGTTGGCACTGGCTAATAAAGTACTACCAGTGGGAAAATGAGAGATTGGTGCAGACAAGGGTGATGTATCATATGCAAATGCAATGCTGAATTTGTGGATCACTTGTTCGTCTTGTGCACCTTCTCTAGATCTATATGACTTGACGTGTCACAGGTTACAAGGGACAGATCAAGATGATATATATAGGCATAGCTTGGTAGATTGTCTAGGACTACATTGGTGACAAAACTGTAGCAACTTTTCAGGCTCCCATGTTTTTCTTATATATGATATATGGATGTCAAGAAATTTGATGATCTTCCTGGAATAGGTCTTCACAGTTTCCCAGGTAGCACACAGGATTAGAGGGGTAATGGACTGAAAAAGGGTTCTGAAAGAAAAAACTTCCAGCTGTTCACTAATGCATTATATTGATAAAGAAAAGCCTAGGTCTTTTCAAGAGAGCATGAAAAGGAGTATCAGGTATTTGTGGAGCTCGTGCTTTGTTTTATTCGACTCTTCTTTTCATTTGTTACTACAGTATGAAGCTCATAAAGGGGCAGGCAGGGCAAAAGTCTACATTCAGACTATGGAAAACAACTAAGAATGGAGGAGTTAAATAATTTCAAGGTTATGGAGATTCAAAGTTTATCATAGGTTGGGCTAATCATCTATCTAGCATCAAGAATCTAGGCCTACATGAACCAAGTTCAAGAGGTCAAAAAATGTTTTGAAACCATAATAATAATCCTTTTTCGACAAATTTACCAAGATTTCAACTCAATGGTAGACAAGCTTTCTAAATATACTTTTTTGTTACAGAAGCGTACCTAAACCAAACAAGAAGTTAGAAAAGTCACTCTCTTATTTGATTCAGAAAATACTTGTACTAAAAACTCTTCTTTTCATTTGTTGATGAACTATGAGGCTAGTAAAGGGGCAAGCAGGGAAGAAGTCTACATTCAGACTGTGGAAAAAAATTGAGAATGGAGATATTAAACCATTTCAAGGTTATGGAGATTCAAAGTTTATCATAGATTGGTCTATTAATTTGTCCAGCATTAAGAATCTGGGCCTGCATGAACCGAGTTCAAGAGATCCACACCAGCCACAAATGATCTTCAATCATCAACATCTGGTTGTTTATGGTTTGTTTCTAGTAGTCTCCATGAAATTATACCAAAGAAATGTTTGTATGTGGTGAGGAAAAGTAATTTTCACAATTGGTCACAAGTCTACAACACTAAACCATTAGAAGTTATAATAATGTGCACTATAAAAATAATGCCTGCAAACTTCTTTACTTTCACCAACAAATGACGCTAGCAATCAACAAAATTCCTACAATTGCATGTCATCACAGTTACGCAAGTTTAATAAATAAATAAATTATTTAATTTGTCCAACCTAAAAATAGAAAGTGAACAAGGATTTTAGACTGTGATCATTCCCAACAACAATCACATTTTGTATGTTTCCTTGTGCTCCCCCCTAGTTGAAACTGTTAAGACAACTACAAAGTAATCAACACAAGATAGATCCAATGCATGGCACAAATACATAAAAAAATGTTATGCAGTGTTAAGAGGAAAGGAAAAGATATCAAGGATGATAATAACATCAAGAATTAATTGGACAACTACTCGATGACAAATAGCAGTATGACATTGAATGATTTTGAGACACATAAAATACGTAAAATAGTTTCGCTCACATACCAGTATCTGCAGAAACACTAGATCTTTCTGTATTAATGCTATTTGAAGCAGAAGCCATTGAACCTAGGGACAACTCTCTAGATAGGCCTTCTTTAAGAGCTAGAGAATCATACCTAGCAGCAAGTCCAAGCCGCATGACATGTGAAAACAACTTCCGCTCATTCAATACTAGAGAACTCCCAGATGCAGTTTTTGGTTCCCCTAATGCTTCTTTTTTGGTTTTCCATGAAAGACACATTACTCACTGAATAAAATGTCAATTTGTGGTCAATAATCAATCATTCAAAAGCAAGAATTTTTACCAAAGGTATCACATATGTTATCCTCAGCATTAAAATCAATTTCTTGTACCACTTAACCTCAAATTTACCTCAACATTGCTCTCTTTTGGAATGGAACTCAAAATTACCTTCAAAATCAACAGTTGACAGCGACCTGTCATAATTACTGACATAAGCAAATTCTGGTAGAACATGTCTTGCTTGTACTACCACAGCTGAATCCACTGTCTTAGCTCTAGCTTCTTGTTTCCAGTTAAAATGAAAGTTTTAAATTAAAATTGCACTTTTTAACATTAGATAAGAACTTGATCCTCATGATTTAAAAACAATCAGAGAAAGGTTCATTATTTAAAATTTCTAAACTTTTGCAACTACACACTGGTGCATTTTTCAATGACATGAAAGCAAAAATTTCACAACATATAAAAATAGAAATAGATTACTATATTTCTATGGCTCAAGAAACAACAACTATTAAAATTAACACTAACTACCAAATGCAACAAAGTGATAAGACAAACAGAGTTTCCACCAATCAGAAGACAGGAATAAATTGCCAGAATAACTCCAACGTCCAATGCATAAGTGACATTTGGGAAGTTACCATGGTTTGTCTGGCTATGGAGGGCATTGTAGACCATCAAAGGCCAGTCTATATAGATATTTAAAAGTGTATATTTGACCAATAGACAGCCCTATGTGTCTCATACTTGTGTTTGTCTCTAATGATATTTGAAAGGTAAATTATCTTTTGGGTGCATTTCTGACATTTCCAGTTGCTGGAGAGCTAGTAAAAAACATTGCAAACGACATGATGTTTTCCGAGATGAAGTACAAACATTTGTGTAGAACATTTAATTTAGCAAAACAAAGAGCAAAATAAGGTTTGTAATAGAGAGCAAAATGAAGTACAAACAACTGTGTATGAAGAGTATGATTAACTAGGGAGGTTTGTAACTTGTTTTATGATTTATTACACTTGTAAAAGATAAATAAGGTTCAACAATTTCATACTTTCCTCTTATTTGTACCCATTACAAAGCATATATGTTGGGATCACTAATACCATTCATTTCAGAGACAATTTGGGTGCGGTGAAGAACAACTTCCTCACTAACAAGGTTAGGGTAATTCGAATAAATCTCTTTATGTGAAAGATGAGAGGCAGAACTTTCTTTATAGTAAACAACTATTATCACATTGAAATCATAAAATTGTATTAAGTGTAATAGGAATGAGGAGTTATACTCTTAGACTCGTGATTCTGACTTGGAACTTTTTCCAAAAGAGAATTTCCAACTTGTGGTGATTCAAACTAAGTTTGAATCGGGTTGACAAAGTTTGACCTGCAACTATCATCACATAGAACTCACATTATTGAATTCAGCATAACAGGAATCGAGTTGACTCGACACCAAAGTCTATAAAACCCCAAAATATGTAATCTTTTATATTTTTGTACGAGTCAAATCCTTGGCTCTTCTACCTCATCAAGTTAGAGATGGTAACATTGATTGAGTTATAAGAATAAAATAGATTTAACTCATCTAATGTTGTGTTTTCCGTTCTTCGAGGAGGTAATATCCTATTGCATCTATAAAGAGGCATAAGATGAATTTAATAAAAAAATTAACATTTTTGTTACATTTCAAAACAAGAAAAAAAATCTAGGTGATAGAAGCAAACTTGTCTAAGTCTTTTAAATGTAAATAATTGGAAGCAATTTCTAAAACTAGAAAAACTGATCAAATATGAGAATAACAGCGAAGAGAAAGAATCATATTCCAAGTGTTTTCATAGCATTAATCTCTTCCTTCAGCATAAACAAACATGATATATAAGAAAATACAATGGTCAATGCATCTGTAAATTATAGGCAGGAAAATCCTATTTTGTGTATAATTAGCACCCATCATGGAGTTCCTCATGGACAAAAAGTTTGATAATTTTAATGGTAAAATGCGTAATTGCAAACAACCTTAAATCCCATACGTCATACATAGACATTTGCATTGAATAAAAAAACTCAAAAAAGTGATCTATTAAGAAAAAACATAACATTTCATTGATAAAACATCTCCAACCTTATTCCTTAACATCTGCATTTCTTCTAATGTCCAGTCCTTTGTGAGGTCCAATACTGACTGAAGTGAGGTCTCCTTATACAACAACCCTACCTGGAGAATCCAGGGTATCAACAATTATGTTATCTCTAGTTTTATCTTATTTTCTCTCCCACATTCTCAAATAAAACAATTATATTTCAAAGCATACACCATGTATAACCTAGTTACTACAGTCTATTGCAAGTTTCAAGAGTCCAAGGTGTTTGTGTAGAATCAAATGGGTAAGAAGATCAATGATATGAGATCTAACAATCAAGGAAAGTACCCCTCCAATGATTTTGAAGCATTTTGTAGGGAAACACGGATCAAAAGGGAGTTAATAATGCCTTACACCTACAGCAAAATGAGGTTATAGAAAAGAATGGGTTCATCATAGAAAGAGACAAGGTTATGATACATGATAAAGATCTAGCCATAAAACAAACAAGGTTATGATAAATGATATTGATCTGCCTGTGTTTCTTTGGGAAGACCAATGCACTACAGACCTATACAAAATGTATAGGTGTCCTCACAAGATATTGAAGGACAAGACACTTTGAAGAAGCTTTAACTAGTAAGAAACCATAGGTATCATATTTTCATTACTACTATGTGTATTCATGTGGTTGTGGAGAAAATAACTAAGTTAGAACCTTATAATTAGTGTAATTTTGTTAGTTTCAGTGAATCTTCCAAATTGTACAAGGTCTATGTTTTGTCACAGCTGAAGACTGTAGTGAGACACTGATGTGAAGTTCATTGCGAAGGATAGATCCTCTATGTCTTGAGAGAATCCAAGGGAAATTGAGAAGGGAGAGAAGATTCTTGTCCCGGAGGGATGTTGAGAAGGGAGAGAAGCTTCTTGTCCCAAATGTTGATCCACGGGATTCAGCGAAATCAAGTTCAGATTAACAGAGTTTCAATGCAGAGACAGAGCATGTTTTACCACACAATACAGTGGAAGCCTAGGTGGCTTATCCATACACTACAAGTGGAAACAAAGCAAGTAGGAAATCCACAAATTTCATCCTGTAAACATACACCACTCAAAGAAATTATTTTTTTTACATCATGAACAACAACTGAAAACAAGAGGATATTGCAGTCATAGATGCACTTAAATAGTCATTTTGAGTTTGCAAATGCTAAAATAAATTAGTTCACGATGAACAAAAGGATATAGAAGTTTTCCCATAGGTAATATATGTGTGCCCCATCAACCTTAACTGGCACATGTTAATGAAAACTAACTATAGTTAGTTAAGGGCCACTGCAATCATGATTTTTCAAAGCACAAAAGCATAAGACACAGTATTTTGCACACAGCTAACTTGATTTCCTATTGCATATTATGTTTTAACACATGTATAGTTCCTATTTATTTTGAAAATTGTACACTGAAGATAGATTGTATCTCTAGGAAGAAATAGCTCACCTTAGAATAGATAGATCTTATCTCGAAACCATCTATCCTATCATATTTTGTCCCTAATACTTTTATCAAAGTAGGTTTCCCAAATAAAATGGTCATGAACTCTTTAACACCTGTGCCCAACAACCATTTTATTTTCTTTTACACCAACAATGTTCATAAACTTCTGAAACTACTCCTTTCTTAATGCTTTCTTGAAGATTTCAGCAAGCTGAACTTCAGTCCTATAGTGTGCTTTACTACTATGTGTATTCAGGTGGTTATGGAGAAAATAACTAAGTTAGAACCTTATAATTAGTGTAATTTTGTTAGTTTGAATGAATCTTCCAAATTGTACAAGGTCTATGTTTTATCACAGCTGAATATTGTAGTGAGCCAAGATGTGAAGTTCATTGAGAAGGATAGATCCTCTATGTCTTGAGAGCCTCCAAGGGAAATTGATAAGGGAGAGAATATTCTTGTTCCAGACAGATGTTGAGAAGGGAGAGAAGCTTCTTTTCCCAAATGTTGATCCACAGGTTTCAGCGAAATCAAGTTCAGATTAGTAGAGTTTCAATGCAGAGACAGACCATGTCTTACCACACATTACAGTGGAAGCCTAGGTGGCTTATCCATACACTACAAGTGGAAAAGGAGCAAGTAGGAAATCCAAAAATTTCAGCCTATAAACATACACCAATCAAAGAAATTATTTTGTTTACATCATGAACAACAATTGAAAACAAGAGGATATTGCAGTCATAGATGCACTTAAATAGTCATTTTGAGTTTGCAAATGCTAAAATAAATTAGTTCACGATGAACAAAAGGATCTGGAATTTGTCCCATAGGTAATATATGTGTGCCCCATCAACCTTAACGGGCACATGTTAATGAAAACTAACTATAGTTAGTTAAGGGCCACTAGAATCATGATTTTTCAAAGCACAAAAGCACAAGACATAGTATTTTGCACACAACTGACTTTCTTTCTGATTGCGTATTATGTTTTAACACATTTATAGTTCCTATTTCTTTTGAAAATTGTACACTGAATATATATTGTATCTCTAGGAAGAAATATCTCACCTTAGAATAGATAGATCTTATCTCGAAACCATCTATCCTATCATATTTTGTCCCTAATAATTTTATCAAAGTAGGTTTCCCAACTAAAATGGTCATGACCTCTTTAACACCCCTTCCCAACAACCATTTTATTTTCTTTTACGCCAATAATCTTCCTAAACTTCTGAAACTACTCCTTGCTCAATGCTTTCCTGAATATTTTAGCAAGCTGAACTTCAGTCCTGTAGTGTGCTTTACTACTATGTGTATTCACGTGGTTGTGGAGAAAATAACTAAGTTAGAACCTTATAACAAGTGTAATTTTGTTAGTTTTAGTGAATCTTCCAAATTGTACAAGGTCTATGCTTTGTCACAGTTGAAGATTGTAGTGAGCCAAGATGTGAAGTTCATTGAGAAGGCTAGATCCTCTATGTCTCGAGAGCCTCCAAGGTAAATTGATAAGGGAGAGAAGATTCTTGTCCCGGAGGTAATATATGTGTGCCCCATCAACCTTACCTGGCACATGTTAATGAAAACTAACTATAGTTAGTTAAGGGCCACTGGAATCATGATTTTTCAAAGCACAAAAGCATAAGACACAATATTTTGCACACAGTTGACTTGATTTCCTATTGCATATTATGTTTTAACATATTTATAGTTCCTATTTCTTTTGAAAATTTTACACTGAAGATAGATTGTATCTTTAGGAAGAAATAGCTCACCTTAGAATAGATAGATCTTATCTCGAGACCATGTATCCTATCATATTTTGTCCCTAATACTTTTATCAAAGTAGGTTTCCCAACTAAAATGGTCATTACCTCTTTAACACCCCTTCCCAACAACCATTTTATTTTCGTTTACGCTAAGAATCTTCTTAAACTTCTGAAACTACTCCTTGCTCAATGCTTTCCTGAAGATTTCAGCAAGCTGAACTTCAGTCCTCTAGTGTGCCACTTCAAATTTTTCTTTTTGCACATATTCTCTCCAAAAAAGTGATAATTGATCTGAATATACCTAGCCCTTGCACAAAACATCATATTTTTTCTTAGTTAAATCACACTCTCATTGGCATAGTAGATGGTGTGCCTTGACGTTGTTGAAGGTTAATGTCACAAAGAATGCTCCTTCACCATATCACTTCACAAATGGGTATAACTACTTCTTTGTATTATGCCTTTTGGAGATAAATTAAACAGTTGGTTGGCTTCATAAAAATCCATGAAACTACTCTAAATTCCATGCTAAGAGAACCACCTCTGGTGGATTCTATTTCATTGATGGAACATGTAGCCTGCCCAATCAGAATCTATGTACAGGATTAAGTTGAAGTGATGACCCTGCGCATGTTCAAGTCCATAACACAAGGTATAACCATACAATTCTCTGTGTTTCCTTCAACAAAGATATTTGGGACTTTCGATGAAGTGCGACATAATCCCAATTGCATAAGCCAAAAATATGATTTGATAGTAGTAAGGACAATACTTTCAACTCTACACCAATAGTGAATCCCCTTTTAGAACTACTTTCATATACAATATCAAATAAGAGTTCTCAAAGACAAATTATATAATTATTGATGCTTACTTTTGGCATTTCATAAAATGATAAATTCACAGATGACAAGAGACCCATTTATGGTCATCTTCCCAAACTACAGTAGTATACAATGTGAATAAGAGATCTGAAATTTGTGACCATTGTGAAGGTGTATGGTCGTGATATGGTTCTTTATTTCATTTGGATTCCCTGAGTAAATACATTTGACCTTCTAATGGTAGATGCAATAGCTCAAAGAGAAATTAGTGTCCTATTGGCAGGAAACAACCCTCTCAATTTTTATACTATGCTGAATAAAAATCATGAGTTCTCTTCTATGATTTATTATAAAAATTATATAAGAGTGCCTTCAAAATCTATGATTCTAAAGGTACTCTCAATTTCAGAAGAGTTAAGAGTCATATTTGAAATTTATGAAACACTTTCATAAATTTAATAAATTAGCAGCTGTTAATCTTGTAATTTTATATATAATCAATTTTTTTATTATCAATTTATCTGATTATATGTTGATTCATGAGATTTAAAGTATAGTCTGCTAAATAGTTCTTTGGATTAAAATGAAAATACATTTTGAACATGTTACAAATTTGGTTTTATAGATTTCTTTTGACAAGGTATTTATGATTTTTATGATTAGGGTTGATTAATTAATTGAAATATTTTATGTTGACCCTAATAATATATTTTTACATTAAAATTGATCTTTTAATACCATGTCATTGTTCAAATTGTGGAAAGTGTATATATGTTTCCCAAAATAGCTAAAGTTTATTTTTATATATCATTTCGAAATATTCATTGTGATATAATCATAATAATTGAATTTTTATTTAGTGTTTAGTATTGTATAAGTTGTCCATCCGATCATACTTTGCAAAAGGGTCATATGATGATTTGGATCCTATGAGTTCATTCAAAACTATATTATTTTATCCTTGAAATCGACTACATAAGTAAATATGGTTTTGAGAATTTTAATTATTATCCAAAGATGAACTTGTTACTTGGTTGGGATTACGAAACCCTAGAATACATCATTGCTTGTAATGACAACTTCACCTCATCTGGTTCAATAGCACAATCGTCTTCCACGTATAATCCTTGCTTGTTAACATTGACAGTTGTTTTTATGGTTTGAAATACAAATTGTTGGTTTGAGGACATATGTTCAAAAGGATTTTAATATGTGATGATTACCTTAGTCAGATGTGTTCAAATTAACTCCATCCTATTTGACAGTCATTTACATCGATGAATTTATTTGATTTTGAATATCACATAATGATTTCCGATCACATCAAACTGTTTGGTGAATATTGGTGATAGTCTGATGGTGAAGTTCTCATGCATAGGAACCAGTCTTGGGTTACTCACTAGCTCCTCCAGAATCATGTGAATGTTCATAACATGTGTAAGTATTCACGTATACATTTTCATTCAGTATTTACAACCCATTTCAATACTCTATCACTGAAAGAACCGATAATTGAACAGATGGCTCCCTTGAGTTGTTTTGAGCTTTCTGGTCCAGAAATGTTAGAAGCCGACCCTAAAGTTCTTTCTCTATTTAAGAAAATTAATTGGAAACTCTTCTTTTGGGGTTTCAGTGGACATAACAAAGAAGTTACTAGACAATTTGCATTGCCTTTTGATGGAAATATTGCTCATATAGATAATTTACAGTTAGTCATAGATGAAGAATTCATTGCGAAATCTATGAAGCTGCCTCGAACTGGTGAACATTGGTTCAAAGGGTCACAAATTGATAAGAAAAAATTCAATCAGTTCCTTCTCCCATTGTCAAAAGAAGATGCACACCTTAAATTCAGTTTTCCTATGAAATATTTGAGGAATCAATGGCATGCTCCTTTTGAGGTCATCTCCGGGTACATTTCTTGTGATGGTCGGTATCCGAATGTTCAATTAAACCATTTGAGAATTTTAATGGATCTTAAGGGCTTGAGGTTAAATCTACCCTATGTTTTACTTCATAGTTTGCATAAAATGGCTATCATGGTTCAACGTACCATTGGTAATCAAGACCATAGTCTTTTCCATCACGACCTAATCAAAATGTTAGTGCAGTATCAGTTAGTTACATTAGGAAAAACATGGGATGAATTCTTAAAAGAAAATGACTTCGGGTTAACCCAATTTTGGCCTACTTACTCACCTAAGACTCGTGCAAAATGAATAAAGCCTTGTGAAGGAGAAGTTAAAGAGGAAACCGACCATATAAGTGATCATGAGGGGTTGGATAAGCTCTATTTAATTGTTGAAAATGAGAAATTTTATACCGAAAACCCTCTTGAACAGGACAAGAGAGAAAATGAAGTAGCATAGGGAAGTAAAGTAGTGGTTCATATGCACTCAATTAAGTCAACAAGTGACTTGTATTATAAGGTTATGGAGCAGAGAAAGAAGCATGAGGAAAAGGGGAAAAATCTAGTAGATGACAATAAAATTCTTGAATCGAGAGTGAGAAAATCAGAGATGCTTAATCGAAGGCTCACAAGGAGTATGATTAGTCTTTCAGTCCTGAAAACTATAGAATAGAGTTGTGAATCCATCGTTGTTGAAGATAATAGTAATAATGACGATGAATCTCCTCCTCATGAATCCCCAATCAATGAATATGAACAGGAATAGAGTAATAGTCACAACAATGTGGTGGTATCTCCTAAGAGATTCGGGAAAGATTATTCATCTTTACTAGCACAGTCTAAGCATGAAGCTCGATTTGATTCATCATTAAATGATGATGATTCTATAGAAGAGACTTTGAAAGCAATGAAGCAGTCGATCAAACTTTTGAAACAACACAAGGTTGGTCGATTAAAAGATATTGAAGAATCTTGTGACAAGATGAAAATATAGTTACAACAAAAAAAGAATGAATTGCTTATGTGGGTTGACCGATGGCAACAGATAAAAGCCAAAAAAGACAAATACAAAGCATAAAAGAAACTGTTAATAGCAACTAATGAGAAATTACTAAAATATGAAAGAGTTAATGCAGAAAAAATCTTGAAACTTAGGGCCAAGCTATCAGAAGCCAGGAAAGCAATCAAGTTACAGATAGTGATGACTTAGACTATTTTTAGTTCCTTTAATTTCAAGTTTGACAGGTAATGAAATGTTTTAATGAGCACACCTGCAAAATCGTAGATTTTGCAGGCATGCTTATAATTTGTATTATTTAATTTTATTTCCTGTTATCATGATTTTAATGAGAATTTCATTTCGTTTGTTATAGGTGTACATGGTGTTGACATGCTGTAAAGAATATAGGCTATTTTTGCTCATCGTTGGCATTCGTCGGTGCTTCTGGAAGAATTGGATACTAAAGATGGCCACGTCATAGGTCAATTCATCTGAACAGAGGATAATATAGGCTAGTCATTTAATTGACAGTTTTGTTTTATAGTGTAAACGTATCTTCTAGGTGCCTTCTTGGAAGAGATTCGATGGAAC
>LPNX010043456.1:69652-81278 GCA_001517045.1 Pseudotsuga menziesii | reverse complement strand
TGAAAATATTATTGAATTTGATTACTTAATATTTGTATTGAGAATTGGAATTTGGTAATATAAACATTACATATTTATTTTTTGATTTCATTTGTATTTTTAGAATGTCTTCATGAATAAATATCATCCTTTTATTCAAATATTTGGTATTGGTTATTAGTTATTAATTAATAGAACCTCGCAGAAAAATTAAAAGTAGTTATCTATTTTAATTTTATGTTGTTGCGCATATTCAGCAGAATGATTTAATGATAATGATTTAAATATTTTCATTTAAATCATTATTCTCTATCACTTTGTTTATTTGAATCATTAATTGATAATTAATTTAGTTTTCAAGTTGCTCTCAGCTGAGATAGGATAGCTAGTTAATTTTAGGCTTAGTTTAGTTTATTTTTAAATTTTAGTTTATTTTAACAGTTTTCAAATAAGAATTAGATTAATTTCATAAAATTTAAAAATAGTCCTTCAGTTAAACTATTTGGAACAAAACCCTAAAAACTGAAGACTTTCCTTAAGAAAGCATTTTATGATAACTTAGGTCTTAGAAAACTAATTCTAGGGTTTATTTAGGTAGTAATAAGATCAAGATAAATTTTTACTGAATTTTAGATTCTCCTTAAGAGGAAAATTCAGTTGGTAGCAGGACCATAACTTGCGATATTTTGCCATTTCAAACACACCAAAAGCTGCTCTAAGCAAATTGTGTGGGCATAATCTCCTTAAGTTGGCCAAGTCAGAAATTTCAGCCAACAAATGGCGCTAGAAGGAGGCCATGCTAATGATTAATGGCAGGTTGAACTAATGATAAAACTTCAACCAGTCAACAACCTCCATTACAATCTGAAACTAGTAGATCACCATTCATAGAAATCGTTAGGAGCATCCTTGAGCATGACCATATCACATCCCCATTCACTCCTGAATAGAGTACCCAAACTTTAGAAGAATCACATCCTATTCTTATGAGAGCATATGCTCATCAACTTGGTTTAACTCCAATAGACTATTTTCTCCCTAGACAACAAAGACGTCATCCTCAATTGAATATAGTTACTCGAGATTCAGTAAAAGCCGATAGCACTCCAAGTTATCAAGTTAGAAGTCATCATAGAGAAACTGCAAGGACAAATACTGCTAGAAGATTGACTTCTGTAGGCAGTTTTGATCAACCACCTTATCCTCCAGAATAACCATTTGATAGTCAAAGATCATCTAATTTAGGGAGTTCTTTAGATTCTGAAGGAAGTCCTATGGCTGGAAATATACATGTTGGAGGGGGAGGTAATCCTCCACCTAACCCTCCACCCAATCCACAACTTCCTTGGTTGAGAACAGTTGCTGTAGCAGTTCCAGGTGTACAACATCCTCTACCCAAACATTTAGATAAACTTCTTTCGAAGTTTAATCCAGATAACAAAGATCCTGCAGAGGTGGATGTAGATAAATTCATGTTAGCTGTTCAAACCATGAATGTTCAGCATGAAGACGTGGTTTGTCGGTTGTTCCCTTTAACTTTTGAAGGGAAAGAATCTACTTGGTACTTTTCATTAGTCCAAGGATCAATTACAAATTGGGCTGAATTCAATAAAGCTTTCTTAGATAAATTTGGGGAAGATAAAACACCTGATCTTTTAGCCCTTGAGTTATCTCGGATTAAAATGGAACCTAAAGAAAGAATTAAAGATTTTAATAAGAAATTTCTCACTCTTAAAAATAAAATTCCCGTTGCTTCTCAACATAATCATAGAAAACTATACTTCACCCTTACCAAAATATCCTAGGATGTTTGTTAAGAGATCTGGGAAAACAACTCTTGTGGAAACTTATGAGGAAGCCATTAAAGTTGAGAAGGATTCTATGTCCTATGAACTAGATAGAAGTGGAAAAGCTGATACTTTTCCTTGTAGGAAGATTGAAAGACCTAATTTGGAAAAGGATAAGGAATTTGATGTAGAACAACTGCAAAATGCTATTCGGGCATTAACTAATGAAGTTGTAGGATTAAAAAAAACTAATTCTGAAGCTTCCTCCTCTAGAGGATATTTTAGAAATCAATTTAGATAGAATCCTAACACTAATAATAAAACAAGTACACCGCCTTATATAGTAGTAAATGAATAAATTTTTAATACTATTCGACTTGTCTTATCTTTATTTGAAACTCCCTCAAATCAATAAACTATTGAAAATGAAGAGAAGGAGGAATCTAAAAATGAAGATAAATTGGAAGAACCTCAACAAGTTAATGGTCATTTCTGGGACAGTCTTGTAAAATATTGTGAAGGTAAAATTCCTCCTTCAGGACAACATGCCTATAATACTCGTAGTATAACATTTGCAAATACTCTTGGAGCATCATCAAGGTCTACCCCGAGTAATGATAACAATAATTCACAACCTAATAAACAGACTCAATTTGGCAAACAGACTCAATCTGTGAGGATTGCTTAGCCTATTCAAAATGCTCCAAAGTTGGATTTACAATATGACATAATTGAAGATTTAAAGAAGACATGTGCAAACATTAGTATGTATGATCTTCTTCAAATTTACCCAATGCCTAATAGTCCTATTATAAATCCTGCCATGAGTTCAATAATTCCTAATGCTAAACAAAGTGTAGCTGCTTACAATTATAATAATGATTTAACATCAACTGATAAAGGAAAGTCAACAGCGGATAAAGCTTCACTAATAGGGAAGAATTCAAAATCAACAAATCCTCCATTCCTTCTTACCTTTGAGATTTTTAATAGGAATGTTCATAATTGCATGGTTGATTATGGGGCATCTTCCAATGTAATGCCTTTGTCTGTATGTAAAAGGTTGAATGGAAAGTATGTTCCATCAAATTCATAGATTACGCAATTGGATAGAACAAATGTGAGGGTTGTAGGAGAGATGAAAGATGTTATAGTCAAGATTGCTTGTAACCCTTCAGTTTTTAAAATTATAGACATTGTGGTTGCAGACATTCCTGATGCGTATGGGTTATTTTTTAGTAGAGATTGGTCTCATCAATTCAATGGATTCTTTGCTACAGACTGGTCGAATTTATGGTTACCTAAGAATGGAAAGTCAAATCAAATTAAGATAAACAGAGAAAGATATATGAAACATACTGTAACAGAATTACATGATCCTAGTGAACCGGTTTTATTTTCAAATTCCATTATGGGAAACTATATGTATGAACTTGGGTTTGGTAATTTTAAATCTTAAAATTCAGTTTTCTCTAATGATAAACAACAATAAAAAAAATTTAATGTTACAACCATTTCCCATGATTCTTCATTTAAGGAGATTGCAAATGATGTAGATAGTCATAATATTGTAAATATTATCGAAAGTAAAGTAGTTGTTAATAGTTCTACTTGGACTTTATATTTTGATTGGTCAAAGTCTAAAGAAGGAGCAGGAGTTGGTTGCCTGTTAATTGACCCTAAAGGAAATAAAACATGTCTAACTTGTAGGCTGGAATTTAATTGTACAAACAATACTGTGGAATATGAACCTTTAATACATGGTTCGAAAAAAGCGATTGATTTGGATATCAAAGTGTTAATTGCAGATGGTGACTCTAAAATCATCGTTAGACAGGTCTATAATTCTATTCACTGCATTTCTGAACATTTGCAGAATTATCAACGAGAGGTATGGAATCCCATTTAACATTTTGATGCATTTAACATAATGTCAGTTCCAAGGTTCCAGAACCAAGAGGCAGATTTATTAGCAAATGTAGCATCAAAACAGATTCCATCAGAGAATTTTACATCTGATTTCTTTTTAGTTGAATTGATTTTCAGGCCTTTTATTCCAGATAATATATTTAACTGGAGTGTTTTTTATAATGATGTGCAGGTGATGAATTTCTTAACAAATTATGATACTTTCAAAGATTCAGCCATTGATGAAGTTACATATGACGAAAATCTGTGGGATTTTTCGGTAATAAATGATTTTTGTTCAATTGAAAAAGCTTTCGAAAAGGTAAAACCAATTCCTAATTCAGATTTGAGATTAGAAAAGTTTTTTGATATTCAAGATAAATTTAGGTCTATTCCTAATTGTAAACCAATAGCTCAAAAATGAAATATGAAACCATAAATTTAGGAACAAAACTGAATCCTCAAACTATAAATCTAGGAATAGATTGCACTCCTACAGAGAAATCAGCATTCATAAATTTTTTTAAAGAATTTAAGAATGTCTTTGCATGGACATTTGACGATTTGAAAACCTTCAATCCACAAGTCATGCAACACAATATTCTAATAAAGCAAGGGTCAAAACCTTTTCAACAGAAACTTAGGAAATATCATCCGTCATTAGAACCAACAATTAAGAAGGAACTAAATAAACTGTTAGCTGCTAGGATTATTTTTCCTATTCGGCATACTCAATGGGTAGCCAACTTAGTTTCAGTTAGGAAGAAAAATGGTGATATTAGACTATGCGTTGATTTTAGAAATCTTAATAAGTCTTCTGAAAAGGATAATTACCTAGTTCCTCCCATGGAACAAATCCTTCAAATTTTTTTTGGGTCTGAGATACTATCACTTCTTGATGGTTTCTCAGGATACAACCAAATATTGGTTTCCCTAGATAATCAATTGAAAACAGCTTTTAGAACTCCATGGGGAACATATGCTTACAGAAAGATTCCCTTCGGGTTAATCAATGTTGGGGAAACTTTTCAAAGAGCAATGGATATTGCTTTTAGAGGATTAATTAATCATTCAGTAGTTGTATATTTAAATGATGTTAATGTATATTCTAAATGTTGACATGATCACATTAATCATCTTCAAAAGGTATTTGAACGTTGTAGTAAATTCGGGGTTTCCTTGAATCCAAAGAAAACAATATTTGTTGTTTCAGAAGGTATTTTATTAGGTTTCATGGTTTCAAAACATGGGATCATGATTGATCCTGAATGAACCCAAGCTATCTCAAAAATAATTTACCCTTCTAGCAAAAAAGCAATGCAATCATTTCTTGGTAAAATAAACTTTGTTAGAAGATTCATCACTAGTTTTTTCTGAAATCATTCATCCTTTACAAAAAATGATTAAGAAGGATGCTATTTTTAACTGGGGACAAACTGAAAAATAATCATTTCAGAGAATTTTAGAAGCCATTTCAGAAGCTCCTAGTCTTTTGAGCCTAGATTTTAACAAATATTTCATATTGTATAATTTCACTTCTGACATATCATATGCAACAGTTTTAACTCAGCTAAATCAACAAAATAATGAGGTGCCAATTTCTTTTATGAGCTCAAATTTTAGAGGTGATGAAATTAATTATCATGAGGTTGACAAACAAGCTTTTTCTGTTTTCAAAGCTGTCAAGCACTTTCATCCATATTTATTAAAATATAGAATGAAAGTTATAGTTCCTTATCCTTCAGTCAAAAATTTGCTAGTGCAAAAGGATTTAGGTGAAAAAAGGGCACCATGGATGAAAGCTCTTCAAGAGTATGACTTGGAGATTAAACCTTCAACAGTAGTCAAGGGTCAATGATTATGTAAACTTGCTGTTGAAGAAACTCATCTACCTAATAACAATTCCGAAGTTGTCATTGATGAAGTTTTACTTACTAGGGAGATTTACTTTTATCCTCCACCACAAGATTCTTGGTACACAGATTTAAGAACACTTCTAGAAACAGGAACTGCTCCTGATTACCTTGAACCAAGGAAAAGGAGAGCACTTAGACTAAAATATGATCCTTATTTATTAATTGATAACATTCTTTTTAGGAGAAACTCAGATGGTGTTTTACTTAGATGCCTATATAAAGATGGAACATAAGTGATTTTGAAAGAATTACATTTTGGATTAGCAGGTGGTCATTTTGGTGGAGAAACTACCACACATAGGATTCTTAGGGCTGGCTATTATTGGCCTACTTTATTTTGAGATTCTTATGCTTTTGTCAGGAAATGATAGGAATTTCAACTTGCTGCAGGTAGGGTTAAGAAGCATGCTTTTCCTTTACAACATGTTTCATTGGAAAGGCCTTTTCAGCAATGGGGTATTGATATAGTAGGACCAATAAACCCTCCCTCTTCTATGCAACACAAATAAATTATAACTGCAACTGATTATTTTACCCGATGGCCAGAGGCTGCACCTTTAAGGGTTGTAAACATCAATCCGGTTATCTTATTTTTAGAATCTTTTATCATAACGAGATTTGGTGTTCCAGATTCCCTTGTTTTTTATAATGCATCATATTTTTCATCAGTTGAGTTAACTCAATTTGCTTTAGAGAAAGGTATTAGGGTCAGGTATTCAGCTAACTATCATCCTCATGGAAATGGTTTAGATGAATCAACAAACAAAAATTTGTTGAAAATTCTCAAAAGAACTATTTCAACTCACCATCGTGTTTGGCATACAGAATTGTTTAATGCCCTTTGGGCAGATAGAGTAACTCCTAAAGCTGCAATAGGTAACTCACCTTTCTTTTTGGTTTATGGAATTGAGGCTATTTTACCGCCAAATTTATTTTTACCTTCATTACAGTTAGCCCAGACTGTTCAAGATGAAGATAGTCCAGCAATGTAGAAAAGGATTAACACTTTATTAAAACTTGAGGAGGAAAGAGACAGGTCAAAACAACATTTTACAAAACATCAACAAATTGTTAAGTCCCAGTTTGATCAATCCTCAAGTTCAAACCGAGAATTTCAAGTGGGGGCTTGGTGTTAAAATGGGACAAAGTTCAAGAAGAGAAAGGAGATCATACTAAGTTTCAAAAAATGTCGTTAGGCCCCTTTCTTATTTCTAAAAATATAGGTCCAAGTACTTTTCATTTGCAAACCCTAGAAGGTCAGTTCGAAACATTTCCGGTAAATGGACTGATCTTAAAAAAATATTTTTGTTGATTTTTCAGACCCTAAAATTGTATATAATTATGTATATGAGCTTGTTTTCTATCTGTAAATAATTTTATTTACAATTTTCCTGTATATATTTTATCATAAAATTGTCGATATTTTGTACAATCTTTTATCCAATAGAATTATGATAAATTCATGATTCTTATGTACATTCAAATATCATTCTACTCTTGAAAATAATTTTCAATTTTCTTAATTAAGTATTAATATATTGATCATTTGGTTATCGAATCTCTGTATATATGTTTCAAAATGATCAGCCACTAATGTACATATGTTGTTGAGAAAACAACTGTAAATAAATAAGTCTTGTGGTTTAAACTCAGTTTGTTCATTAAGTTTAAAATTATGGTATTAGACTAAGTATTTTAAAAATTGGTTCAGAATGATCAAAGTTTCTTAAGTCTATTAAGAACCTATCATTATTTGTAAATATTTGTAAATGTTATTCATATTATCCCTTATTCTCCTATTTTCTTTTGATAGTTGGAATGGCTGATTAATGTCTTTTTCAAAACTTGTACTTTGAAAAATCCTTATGGATCTCTACCATCAGTCATTTCTTTTAAAGTTATTTACAATCTGAAAACTTTTTAGATCTATTCTATTCAATAAAATTATAAAAATTAAAATGAGAGACAGAAGGTCTTAGGAATAAGTCGATCCAATCAGGATCATAAATATCATTGGCATGACATTATTAGGAAACCGATAATGGCTCTTGGTCGTAAGGTCAAGAGATAGGGGGTCTCATCACAAGCCAGCTGATTCATTTTCTGGTGATATTAGTGACTGACATTACCATTTGGTCACCATGCTAGGTAATGATCTCTTATTTTATAAAATGTAAAATTTCAAACTCAATAAAGTGAAACATAACTTTGATTGAAGAATAGGAGGTCTCATCATGAGCCAGCCTAATCATGATCATCAGTGTTGTCTAGTATAACTTCATTTCTGAATCATCAAGGTGATGGCTCTTGGTTAAAAGATCAAGAGACAAGAGGTCTCATGATGAGCCGACTTTCTTATTCTAGGCAATTCTCGTGAATGATACTATCACATCGGGTTATCATGCCTAGATAGTACTCTTCAGTCAAAATAATTGTTTTGATTTAATATAAAACAAAAAAAAAGCGAAAAATTATTATATTCATGGAATAAACTCTAGAAATTTTTCAGAGAAGTAGATTCCTATACCTTATACTGATGGCGCAGATTATCTTTACTATAAAGTACTTTGTTTTGATTAGGATATTACTAAGTTGATCTTTAACAAAACTTTTATTTAAAGAGATGGGATATTTCTGAATTATAAATGCGAATATACATCAGAATAATGGTTTTTACTTAGACTGCAAATTTTTTATTGTTTTGAATAGGTTTTAAGATTTCTTTTATACTATCATTTGAAAATTGTATGAGCAGAGATAACTGGTTCGCCCAGGTCATCGCCATTTGTTGGCAGGAAACAACCCTCTCAATTTTTCTACTATGCTGACTAAATATGATCAGTTCTCTTCTATGATTTATTATAAAAATTATATAAGACTGCCTTCAGAATCTATGATTCTGAAGTTACTCTCAATTTCAGAAGAGTTAAGAGTCATATTTGAAATTTATGAAACACTTTAATAAATTTAATAAATTAGCAGCTGTTAATCTTGTAATTTTATATATAATCAATTTTTATTATTATCAATTTATCTAATTATATATTGGTTCATGAGATTTAAAGTATAGTCTCCTAAATAGATCTTTAGATTAAAATGAAAATACATTTTGAACATGTTACAAATTTGGTTTTATTGATTTCTTTTGACAAGGTATTTATAATTTTTATGATTAGGGTTGATTAATTAATTGAAATATTTTATGTTAACCCTAATAATATATTTTTACATTAAACTTGATCTTTTAATACCATGTCATTGTTCAAATTGGGAAAAGTGTATATATGTTTCCCAAAATAGCTAAAGTTTATTTTTATATATCATTTTGAAATCTTCATTGTGATATAATCATAATAATTGAATTTTGATTTAGTATTTAGTCTTTTATAAGTTGTCTATCCGATCATACATTGCAAAAGGGTCATATGATGATTTGGATCCTATGAGTTCATTCAAAACTATATTATTTTATCCTTGAAATTGATTACATACGTAAATATGGTTTTGAGCATTTTAATTATTATCCAAAGATGAACTTGTTACTAGGTTGGGATTACAAAACCATAGAAGACATCATTGCTTGTAATGATAACTTCACGTCATCTGGTTCAATAGCACAATCGTCTTCCATGTATAATCCTTGCTTGTTAACATTGACAGTTGTGTTTATGGTTTGAAATACAAATTGTTGGTTTGAGGACATCTGCTCAAAAGGATTTTAATATGTGATGATTACCTTAGTCAGATGTGTTCAAATTAACTCCATCCTATTTTACAGTCATTTACATCCATGAATTTATTTGATTTTGAATATCACATAATGATTTCAGATCACATCAAATTGTTTGGTGAATACTGGCGATAGTTTGATCATGAAGTTCTCATGCGTAGGAACCAGTCTTGGGTTACTCACTAGCTCCTCCATAATCACGTGAAATTTCATAACATGTCTGAGTATTCACGTATACCTATTCCTTCAGTCTTTACAACCCCCTTCAATCCTCTGTCACAAAAAGAACCTATAATTGAACAGATGGCTCCCTTGAGTCGTTTTGAGCTTTCTGGTCCAAAAATGTTAGAAGCCGACCCTAAAGTTCTTGCCCTATTTGAGAAAATTAATTGGAAACTCTTCTTTTGGGGTTTCAGTGGACACAACAAAGAAGTTACTAGACAATTTACATTGTCTTTTGATTGAAATATTGCTTAGATAGGTAATTTGCAGTTAGTCATAGATGAAGAATTCATTGCGAAAGCTAGGAAGATGCCTCGAACTGGTGAATGCTGGTTCAAAGGGTCACGAATTGATAAGAAGAAATTCAATAAGTTCCTTCTCCCATTGTCAAAAGAATATGCACACCTTAAATTCAGTTTTCCTATGAAATATTTGAGGAATCAATGGCGTGCTCCTTTTGAGGTAATCTCCAGGTACATTTCTTGTGATGGTCGGTATTTGAATGTTCAATTATACCATTTGAGAATTTTAATGTCTCTTAAGGGTTTGAGGTTAAATATACCCTATGTTTTACTTCATAGTTTGCACAAAATGGCTATCATGGTTCAACGTACCATTGGTAATCAAGACCGTAGTATTTTCCATCATGGCCTGATAAAAATGTTAGTGCAGTATTAGTTAGTTACAGTAGGAAAAACATGGGATGAATTCTTAAAATAAAATGACTTTAGGTTAACCCAATTTTGGCCTACTTACTCACCTAATACTCGTGCAAAACGAAGAAAGCCTTGTGAAGGAGAAGTAAAAGAGGAAACCGACCATATAAGTGATCATGAGGGGTTGGATAAGCTCTATTTAATTGTTGAAAATGAGAAATTTTATACTGAAAACTCTCATGAATAGGATAAGAGAGAAAACAAAGTAGGAGAGGGAAGTTAAGTAGTGGTTCAGATGCACTCTGCTAAGTCAACAGGTGACTTGTATTCTAAGGTTATGGAGCAGAGAAAGAAGCATGAGGAAAAGGGGAAAAGTTCAGTAGATGACAATAAAATTCTTGAATCTAGAGTGAGAAAATTAGAGATGCTTAATCGAAGGCTCAGAAGGAGTAGATTCATCTTTCAGTCCTGAAAACTATAGAACAGAGTTGTGAACCCATTATTGTTGAATATAATAGTAATAACGAGGATGAATCTCCTCCTCATGAATCACCAATCAATGAATATGAACAGGAACAGAGTAATAGTCACGACGATGTGGTGGTATCTCCTAAGAGATTTGGGAAAGACTATTCACCATTACCAGCATAGTCTAAACATGAAGCTTGATTTGATTCATCATTAAATTATGATGATTCTCTAGCAGAGACTTTGAAAGCAGCGAAGCAGTCGATCAAACTTTCGAAACAACACAAGGCTGGTTGATTAAAAGATATTGAAGAAGCTTGTGACAAGATGAAAACAGAGTTACAACAAAAAAAGAATGAATTGCTTATGTGGGTTGACTGATGGCAACAGATGAAATCCAAAAAAGACAAATACAAAGTAGAAAAGAAACTGTTAATAGCAACTAATGAGAAATTACTAAAAGATGAAAGAGTTCATGTAGAAAAAATCTTGAAACTTAGGGCCAAGCTGTCAGAAGCCATGAAAGCGATCAAGTTACAGATAACAATGACTTAGTCTATTTTTAGTTTCTTTAATTTCAAGTTTGAGAGGTAATGAAATGTTTTAATGAGCACACCTGCAAAATCATATATTTTGGAGGCATGCTTATAATTTGTATTATTTCATTTTATTTTATGTTATCATGATTTTAATGAGAATTTCATTTCGTTTGTTACAGGTGTACATGGTGTTGACATGCTATAAAGAATATAGGCTATTTTTTCTCATCGTTGGCATTCATTGGTGCTTCTGGAAGAATTGGATACTAAAGATGGCCACATCATACGTCAATTCATCTGAACAGAAGATAATACAGGCTAGTCATTTAATTGACAGTTTTGTTTCATAGCATAAACGTATCTGCCAGGTGTCTTCTTGGAAGAGATTCAATGCAATTGAATAGGGATAGGATTTCTGTTA
>LPNX010043456.1:29311-69380 GCA_001517045.1 Pseudotsuga menziesii | reverse complement strand
ATATATATTTCAATATATCATTTTCTCATTATGATTTTGTGCAATTATAATGTGTTATGATTGTATTTATTATCCAAAATAATACTTTGTTTACACAATATTAATGTTTGAATGAAAATATTATTGAATTTGATTACTTAATATTTGTATTGAGAATTGGAATTTGGTAATATAAACATTATGTATTTATTTTTTTATTTCATTTGTTTTTTTACAATGTCTTGATGAATAAATATCATCCTTTTATTCAAATATTTGGTATTGATTATTAGTTATTAATTAATAGAACCTCACAGAAAAATTAAAAGTAGTTATCTATTTTAATTTTCTGTTGTTGCGCATATTTAGCAGAATGATTTAATGATAATGATTTAAATATTTTCATTTAAATCATTATTCTCTATCGCTTTGTTTATTTGAATCATTAATTGATAATTAATTTAGTTTTCAAGTTGCTCTCAGCTGAGATAGGATAGATAGTTAATTTTAGGCTTAGTTTAGTTTATTTTTAAATTTTAGGTTTTTTTCACAGTTGTCAACTAAGAATTAGATTAATTTCAAAAAATTAAAAAATAGTCCTTAAGTTAAACTATTTAGAACAAAACTCTAAAAACTGAAGACTTTCGTTAAGAAAGCATTTTAGGATAACTTAGGTCTTAGAAAACTAATTCTAGGGTTTATTTAGGTAGTAATAAGATAAAGATAAATTTTTACTGAATTTTAGATTCTCCTTAAGAGGAAAAGTCAGTTGGTAGCAGAACCATAACCTGCAAGATTTTTCCATTTCAAACACACTGGAAGCTGCTCTAAGCGACTTGTGTGGGCATAATCTCCTTAAGTTGGCCAAGTCAGTAATTCCATCCAACATGTCCTTATATTGGTAGATGTGGCAATGAGAATTCCCCAAATAGATAGGTAATGATGTTGTGTAAAGGTGAATATTGAGGTGATATTTTCCATGCATGCAGAGGACCCCTTTGTAAGGATATCCTAGGGAAATCCAAGAGAAATAATAATTTGTATTTCTTATCTCATTGTTTATGCAGTCTGTCAACAAAATATTTACTATGAGTTTGTTGAGATCATTCATAATTATAATGTTGCATTTGGTACATTCAAAGGAGTAAATCTTCTAGAATACATTTTACATGCTTAAAAACATCTATAGCTAGTGATTTGATGCAATGAGAATACTTTAATCATGAAATCAATAAGACTTCTAGAAACAACATGGAATAGCTAAAATCCAAGATCAATGGATTGCACTAATGTATTTATCTAGTACAATATGATAAAATTGCAAATAGAAACATATATCAAAAATTTAATGCCATCTAGTCACCAATATAATGCATTCAAGTCAGGTGAAAAGGTTATTCTCTTGCCTGATACCCTGAAGTCCTCTTGTTCTGTTTGTCTAGAGTAGAACATCTGTAGCTGCCATCCTCTACTATGAGATTTTCCTGAAATTGGACCCAAAATGAATAGCTTAACCATAGCAAAAAAACAAAAATCTGTGCCAAGAAAATTAGATAGACAGCATACCCAAATGTTTATTGATTTAAAATAACATATTACCTTTGAACCTATAAAACAACTACAAATTATGTGGAAATGTTGCCTTTGGCAGCAGTCCTCTATATGGGCTCCACTTACTACGTAATTTCAACCCCTGCAACATTTCCATGAACAGTGATCAACGATCATGCCTAACATATTGCAAATTTGCAACACTGAAAATAGTTGTCATCTAATTGATGGTGGATTCCATGCTCATGGTTCTAGAAATGCATCTACAACAACAACCCTGAAATTTGTCAACAGCAGCCCGAGATGTCAACAGGTTTGGTCTTTTCAGCATCTGATCTGGGTGATCCGTGGTTTTGTTGGGTATGCAAGATATTCATCATGTTTATTCACAGCAGATTGGTATGTCTTTTGCCTGAAAATCATATCTAAGAAGTATATCATATGGTTGAAGGTCTCTATGAATAAAGCTTCTGTGGGCTAGTCCATACAGATACTTCAATTCTTGAGCAACATCCAAAGCTACTGAGACGTATCTTTCAGGAAATTGGTTCAAGCCCATTATTGGCACAATCAAATATATGCCAGCTAAAAGTAGCATCCTTTGGCATGTACTCATATACCAAAATCCTTTCATTTCCTTCAATAGAGTAACCCAACAAGGAAACCAGGTGTCTATGCCTAGCTTTAGATAAAACCGTTATTTGTGACTGAAATTCCTCCAATCCCTTGTTACTTACAACTGGTGCTTCCATTCTTTTAACTGCAATTATGGTGCCATCATCTAGTTTCCCATTGTATACAGCCCCCAACCCACCTCTTCCAAGCTTATTTTTAGAGATGAAATTCTTGGTTACATGCATGAGAACTTGCACTGATAGTCAGATTTACAGCTTCCATCACATGAAACTCACTAGGTCCACTGCTTGTATTTCATGTATCACTCAAAATGTTTCCTCCGTCACTATTATTATTATTGTCCACTTGAATTTTCACAAGTGATTTTGATCTATTTGATGGGTCTCTTTTGTCAATGATAAGAGTGCTAGGTGCTTCAACCTGTACAAGTCAGCGTGCCTCTTTCTTGTACATGTAGAATGCAATAGGCATAAGAAAAAATAATAGAACAACTACAACAATGGATCCAACAATGGTTCCAACAAATATTCCTCAAGATTTCAGATTTGCCTTTATTCACATCAATTGGATTTGTGGGAGCATTTGACTTAGTACTATTTGCATTAGGTCCTGAACTGATCCCAGTAGGTGGTACTGAGGAGACCCAATTGCTTAGTGTAGAAACATTTGGAGAGGCCATAAAAGGGTTGTATCTCTTTGGAGATGGTGATAGAGGACTCCCGGAAAGTGGTGACACGGAAGGGCTCATAGGAGGAGGTGATGATGACTTGACCATCAGAGGATTCCTGAACTAAGCACTCTGACTTGTGCAGATAATTTTGAAATAGGAGGACTCAGGTTATTATTGAAGTAGTCAAAGACTTCAATTGGGTTAGATTGGATAGAATTGTACCAGAGAGCATATTGTGGCTTAGCATGATAACTTTAAGTGATGCCAAATGGACAAGTGAAGGATATATATTTCCAATGAGATTCCTATTGGGTAAATTTTAGTAGGACACATTCACATATCCATACCTTCACTCTAATTAAATATTTTATCCAATCTGCAAATTGTAGATTGTTCAGTAACAGAAAACTTCAGAGAAAGAATTTGACTGAAGGATTAACTCTAGATGTGGAAGTTTCAAAGCAAAGGATTAACTCTAGATGTGGAAGTTTCATAGAAATGCAATACATAATACATATTATATATGATAGCATAAACATCTAGGAATCTAAGCTTCACCAACCCCCGTAACTCAGAGCACCTAGAAACATCTAGGTATCTAAGCTTCGCCAATCCTCATATACTATGCAGCTTCACACACCCCTTTTCCTACAATCCCTCCAAACATAGCAATGTCTCCATACTTTGCAAATATTTTAAATCAGAAAACCCAGAAACATCAAATTTGGTACCTGCACTAAGTCACCAACCCCTGTATGCTCTGCAGTTTCACACATCCCTCCACCCACAACCTCTCCAAAGATACCAATGTTTCCATACTTGGAAGCTCTTCTCACTCAGAGCACCAAGAAACATCTAGTTCTCTAATCTTTCTCACCTACACCAAATCCCGTATACACTTTAGTTTCACACATCCATGTTTCCACAACCCCTTCAAAGATACCAATATTTCCATACATGGCAGCGCTTCTAATTCAGAGCACCTAAACTTTGGAACCTGCGCCAACCCTCGTATGGTATTCACTGTTCAGTGTCATGTATCCTAAGAAACATAAATGTTGTGAGATAGTAAACATACATGCATTAACACAACAAATTTTTATTTACCATTGAAATTACCCAATGGACAATGCCCATAAGATGAAGAGGACACTAGGAAAAATCTCATTGGCAAGCAGCGTTCAAAATTGAACCCTTCCCAGCCCTTCCAAAGGTTCTATCCCTTCCCAAGTGTAAAGTTAAAATCGCCCTTAAAAAAATTAAAATCTGAATTTTACCCTTCTAATTAAGAAGGGCATAATTTATTTAAAAAGAAGGGCAACATTTGAAATTACCCATCTATATAAATTTCTCAAGATGTTGAAATTTCTATGCTATAAAGTTGAATTCATTATTCAAAATATTGGAAATATGATAAATTATAATTACTCACTCACTCATGGCATGCACTTAGTGCTTAGTTGTGCAAGATGGCGAGTAATCATTGATAACTACGAGTCACTAGCCATCAAGATGTGACTCTGACTCCTGAGTCACTTGGGGCTGCAATCTAAAGTGTAAAAATGTGTCAACTATGGCTAAGAAAAAAAACAACAACTACTAGTCTACTACTAGGCTCGAAAGGAGATTAAAACTTTGCACCTACTACCTATGTGAACCTCGCTACCAATGTCCACTCTTTTTTCGTCAGAATGAAATTCAAAAGGCCGGTTTGACAAGTCCTTCTCTACAAGACATCATTTATTGCATGAATATCATGGACTTGCAACAACTATAAAAATTAGTGGATTCCATTCAAATACAAATAATGGCATGTAGCTCTAGGATCACAAACTATGTAGAGGTCGATTTATGCATTGCTATAGGTGCCATTCGGCACATGATATGGAGAAACAAGGGTTATCAATAAAATTAAAAAAACAATTGTGGCTCGAGAATAGTCTTCAATTTGATGGGTGGCATGATTGTGATGTAATCTCCCTCCATCCTTCCAAACATTTGTGGTTTCTCACAACATTTGTCCTTAGGGCCACCAAAATACATATAAACATTACTTGTATTAACATCCTCTTCTCTTTAAATCCTCGGACCTAATCGCATAGTCATAACTAAGGATTATTATGCATGCACATCCTCACCTTATAATACAAATTGGGTCAAGGCGCAAAGACAACCATAAAGTATTAAATGTGTCAAGAAGCAAAGAGTAAGAGACAATTATAAGTAAGTCTTATATTAAATTTACCATATAAGTCTTTAGTTAAAAATATCAACTGATATTTGACACATTGGATTGTTGTGATCTTCTTATCACTCCTTACTAATGTGATTGCAAGGCATTTTTTGAAGGTGAAGTCCATAATTTTAGGGCTTCTTCCTCATTATCATGCCTTTTGGTAAGACAATAAAGAGGGTAGTGGCCTGCATCAGCATGGAAAATGGTTTTGAAATAGAGGTTATACACATTAATTGTTTACATTAAATAACGACATAGAGGTTATACACTTTAATTTTTTACATTAAATAACTTAAATTCCTACCAGTGATTGTCTATTCATTGAATCATGGACTGGTACAAAACACAATGAATTTTAGAGCCCTGAGCCCTTAATTACTCACACCTATAACTTTCTCAAATATAGCCATTAATAAACTTCTTTTGGTATTTTGGTTCAATTTAGAAGGTGGATTGTTGAGACTCAGACATGTAGTGAGTTGCGAGGATTCAATTGACTTAGGCTTGATTCCATTTCACCTCCATCCCATACATGTATTCTTTCATGACAAGTGTTGAAAAAAAAATTTCTAAGTAGAGGGTTATGGTCGGGAGTTTTTAATTAAGGTGGTAATAGGTGTCCAAGATTTACTCAATTTCCACCCATCATCCCTATTGATGTTTTTAGGGTGCTTCTCGAGCTCGATGGCTTCTATGACGCATCGTTTCATGTAATGATCAATCCTAGCAATGACCTTTGCGTCTTCAATGCAGATGTGGTGTTTGGAAGTAACAGAGTGCTCAGCTAGTGCATATTTTTTAGTGCATTCATGGATAATGTCGGCATGGTTCTCTTTAAGTCTTAGTTGGATTGGGTGACCTATTTTAGCAATATAAACCTTCCCACGGGACACTAAAAAGTGGATGCAATAGTAGATGCAAACAAAGACGTAAACATGGATGCAAAATGGGATGCAAATGTGAGTGCAAAAGTGGACGAAAAAAAGGATGCAAAAGTGGATGCTAAAGTGGGTGAAACAAAACAAGATTGAAAACTAGACATAAAACATGATGTAAACATTGCATTAGAGGAACTTTGGGGTCTAAAATGGGCCTTATAAGAAAACGTGCCAAAATAAGTTTTTGTGAGTTGGAATTCAAGAACCAATAGAATTTCACTAAAATCAGTCAACCATAATGCTTGAATTGACATATTTGTCATAAAAAAAACTACTTTTTTTGTTCGTATTTTCGACATATCTCATTGTATTTTTACTCAAATTTTGATTGGGAGAGCTCGTTGGATGCTAAATTCGATTCTGCATCCAACGAGTACCCACACTGCATACTTTTGACGGACCCCGCTACCCCAAAAACAAGAAAGAGCTGAAAAAATGTGATGATGACATCATCATCACGTTTTTTCAGGTATTTCTTGTTTTGGGGGTAGCGGGGTCCGTCAAAAGTATGCAGTGTGGATACTCGTTGGATGCAGAATCGAATTACGCATCCAACGAGCTCTCCCGATCGAAATTTGAGTAAAAACACAGGGAGATATGTTGAAAATACGAACACAAAAAGTAGTTTTTTTCTTTCTTCCTCCAAAATTAATCAATATTATTTTATTATTTTAACTATTATTTTATTATTTTCCTTAGGAGGCCCATTTTAGACCCCAAAATTCCTCTAATGATGCAAAACTTGGCACATGATGCAATACAAAAATAGAAGCAGAAGTGGATGCAAAAGAGGATGTAAAAAAGGATGCAAAAGTGGGAAAAAATATGGGTGTAAAAGTGGAGGAAAACATGGACGTAAAAGGGGGCACAACAAGAGTAGATGTACAAACTAGGCGCAAAACTAGGCGCAAAACCTGGCGTACAACCTGATGCAAAACTTGGTGCATAACAAGGTGAAAAACCTGATGCAAATTATGCCATATTTTGTGCCATATGTAGAAAAAAGATGCAAAAAACGCCTAAAATAGCACCAACCCATGAAATTGCACCATTTTGTCCAAAAAAATCAAGAAACATACATTAAAATATGGTCTAAATGCAAAAAAGGAAGCAAAAACAAACGCTAACCACATTGTTTCGTAGTAGTGAGAGGTCATAGTTGCATTATTATATGTATCATATTCTGCAAGGCCATGAGGCCTGTATTAAGAGGTCAAGGAATCAAAATATTTACCTGAAATTCTAAGATGGGTTCGGGCCTCTACCTTTATATTGCATATGGATATGAGACTGTTTCTGGGTCAGCACCCCAGTTTAATTATAATTGAGTCTTTGATTGGTTAAAATGTTGTTCTTGGTGCTTCCATCGGTTCAATTATTATAAATTGGATCAACTGCTACGACGTTTAAAGGAACTTATTCTATTGAAGCTATGTTGTTTGGTGTAGCTAGACGTTCGACAGTCACATGAGATCATGGATATAGTTATATTGAAGTTAGAAAAGCATCTCAAATGTATGGTACTTGCAAGGACTCTTACATTGTCGAAGTATCAACAACTAGCTATGATGCTTCTAGCTAGGTATTGATATGGTATGGGTTCTAGTAACTAATTCGTAATTGACTTAGGAACCTAATTTTCCTTTGGCACACACTTAACCAGGTTTGATTCAATGGTGTAACAGGGATAAAGATGGTCAAGAGAAAAATCATGCAATTGCTTTGTTGGATATCTGAAGATCGAGGTGCATGGCATCGATATTACTAATAAAAGGTATACAATTTACAAAATTTACACTTCATTGTCAAATTTGCAATTTTCCATGACACAATTAAAAATGACTAATTCATATTCTTCTAGCTAGTCATTTTTTATGTCCTGACTAAATTAGGCATTTTTAATTCTGACACTTATTATCTAGTCATATTTGTTAACTCGAGACTAAATTAGTCATTAATTTTAGTCGTTTATAGTTGGGTCAATCAAAATTGCTCATATTTAGTAGTAAATCACTTGAAAAACCTATGGTCACTAGAATTTTTAGTCACCTAGTAGCTAGTTCCTCATTTTGTACTAGTGCTTGCTCGGCTATATTTGGATAATTAGTAGTGAAGGGATATACCGCATTCATGAGTGGTGATGCTAGGGACATGGAAATTCAAATAACATTAGTAATTCCAGTAAACTGCTTACCATAATTTTGTATCTCAACTACTTATGTCATATCAACCTTTCTAGTTCATCAAAATGAGAGCCTTCATATAGGTGTACTTCTTCTATACGACCAGCAATATTAGACGCAAAACATCATGCTATTTACCTTAGCTCTATTGTGGTCCAAGCTCATAAGCAGTCTAGCTTTCTTTTTCCTTTTCTTGAAGAAATACTGTAAGGAATTTTGTCGTTTTCATGAAAATGTATAAGAATATCAATAATACCAATGAAAATTTATAAATCGCTCAATAGTATTTATGTGCATAACCCAAATTCTTGCACGCTAACAATTATATGTAAAATATACATTATAACAGTGGTATCATTGTAACTAACTCGAATTTTCTTCTTAACAATTCTGAAATTCAAGTCCTACCTTTACTTATAACCTATTTAATACGCTAATGGTATTCAACATTCAAAATATAATTAGCAACTTCTGATAAAAAAGTTAACATTCACTTTCTGAGAATTTATTGTTACACATGGGTTTAGAAACTAAATATCATTATTCACTTATTATGTGTAACAACTAACCATTCCTAGGTTTTATTAGTTCACGATAGCCAGAATAAAATAACCAAACATAATTCTTCATTATGACATATGCATTTAGGACCTGAGTCATATGATAGTTATGTGCATACATGTAGGTGAAAGAGTTTTGTCCAAAACTAGTGGACCCAAATCTTGAGAACCACTACTTCCTCCTACCTCCTACCTTTGATCTAAGTGCTCAATCATTAATTTTGTTGTTGGCTATAATAAGTCATTCACCTTAACCAAATTATTCCATTACCAACATCTATATTCAATCGTAGTCATTCGACTAACATGTATCTATATGATTTAAAGCAATCATTTGTTCCTGGTTTACATGAAACTCCAAATGTAAAGAGGTGTTTTCCTATTTTTCATAATGTTAGTACTGGTAGCTTTTTACACTTCTAACATTTATTTAATACAATTTGTATTTTGCATGATCTTGACAGTACCATATATACCTTTAGCATAGCTACTACTTTAGCATTACTTACCTTTGTGCTTAAACCATTTTACTATACGTGATAGTTTTTCGACAAATCTTTTAGAGAGGTTCAAGGGTAATACAGTTACTCCTAAAGATCAACCTGTCAAGTTTTCCTCTAATAGCTACCTTGATATCTTCAAGGAATTTAGGTAAGTTATATATGTATATTTACATACATATGTAGATAATCGTATCCCCTCACATAGTGATACCTCTAAGACTTTGGAGTATACTCTCCTGAGCCACTTATGTTTATTTATTACCAATAATGAATCCTAACTTAGGTCTGGAGGATTTATAATCAATACTCAATTCTCATTAGATATTTTTCACATGGAATTCTAAGAATATTTTAAACATGCATCTTGTCATTACGACCAATTAATCTTATGAAAATAGGTTCTAAAGGTCACTTCTTTCATCCAATCAAATCCCACATTACTATTATAATAGAAACTACTATAGTACTTTCCTTGATCATTAGTTTGTTTAAGAAGAATTCTATTCTTTACTAAAAATTTATTTGTGCCATTCAAATTGAGACGAAACAATCATCTTAGCCATTCATAAAACCTCTTCGAAAGTAATCAAGGAAATAACAAGGTACCTATGTACTTATCTCGTCGGCTTGACATGGAAGTGGCAAGAGTAATGGACCATCTCCACCGTGACTTTTGAGAAGATGTTCCACCTTCTCCTGCAAAACTACAAGGTTAATAAATATCCATGTTTGTACCTTGGTACATCTTAAGGTACCTGTGTTGCAGAACAATGTGAACCTGTTGATTCCTGTTATCACAAAGCAAAAATCAATCGTTAGTTCCTGAAACGAAATATGTAGGAGCATTTTGAGCCCAAATAGGCCCAAGTGTTTCAACTCTTACTCTGATACCATCTGTAGCATACCTCTTATACCTCAATGCCATTATGTGTGAAAAAGGGGTAAAATTTTTGTTTCAATGTTACTAATAAAATGATTCAATCATGCTGGTGCCAGATTTTACATGGCATTTCAATGAAGCATGTTTAATCAAATTCAATAATGTCAAAACTACACGCATTGTAAAACAATCATTTGACAATTTACATCCATCCTCCTCTACAGAAACCAAACAGGCAATTTGCATCCAATTTACTAAGATTGATATTGATAACATAAACCAAACATGCTTATTATGCCTTCTAGTATTCACATGATTAATTAATCCTCTTATTGGTGGACTACTTAGGTGTAGCAATTAACTTGTCATTTGATACATACTCCAATGTTCTTTTAACCACATTTTATCTACATTAACCTTCAACTAACAATATGGATCTCTCTTAAGGGATTAATTATTTAATTAATGGTAAATATTTAGCCACCATGTATCCACCATCAAGATACCTATTTTTTGGGATATCATCCTTTTAAACAAAGATGATCGATTCGACGGACTATTCATTGTTTATTTCAAAATAATGAATCATATAAGATGCACTTTCATTTAAATCAATAGCAGATATTATAACCTTCAATTGTACAACATTATACTCACGTTGATGAAAATTTTATTTAATGTAAAACCCCTAAGATATTTTTCATAGCCACAAGCATTACGTCATCATAATTCCCTGAACGTGACCTACTAACCGTACAAGAAATCATTGGGATAACGCTAATATTCTTTGATCATCTTTTACGGTACTACAATCTATTTTCAAAACAATGTAATATGTACAAAAATGATATGAGGAAGTAAAACATTCAAGCACATGAAAATGAAGCAGACACAAAACTACATGGTTCACCCAATCCTTGGGCTATGTCCACCAAACGGTCACATTGTGTGACATTTATTTCATTAAGGAATTATGCAATACAAATCTTACCATACAATTTTTTGTTATATTCAGGGTCTCCTCCTCGGGGAGCCTTTCTGAGCTATTCCCACACTATCCACACAAGTAGGGAATTCTATACAATTCAAAAACAAGGCATAGCACCCTCCCCTCTATTTTCAAGGTTCTGCTCAACCAACTTGATTTTACTCATTTGTCACTCTAAGCTAGAAATCCTTAGGTAAGAGCCCGTATGATGACCAGAGAAGGAAATATAAAAAGTCATAAGCATTTTGTATACTTATGAATTTACTATGATAAGGCAGAATCATAAGGTAAAATACTTCTATTGAGTATTTACTAGTAACTCTCCTAAAAAAATTTCCCAACAAGAGTGTTATGTTTTCGTAGGCCTTACTCATAGACTTGATTCAGTTCTATATTTTCATTGACCATATTTCATTTATAATCAACACCACTAGTTCTAATAGGTATACTACTATTGGTATTCCTTTATGCTTTCATAAATCTTTCCATACTCCTAAACTTTACACCTTCGGTGGATCACTTCTGCAATTAATTTCCAAGATAAAGCAAGGTCTAGTTTTGTAGATAAAAGTATACAGCGATTTTAAATCAACCTAGCTTGTGTTAACCCATGGGGATTTTGAACCTTTGGATGGACATCATTGACTTAGTTAATATATAGTTTTGATTTGGAGAAGAACAACAACCATCACAGAGGACCATTGGTCGCAAGCCAGTTTCCTAAGCCGGTTGGCCGCAAGCCGGTTAAATAATAGTGGCTGGCATTTATAGCATTATATGATTCTGTCCACATAATTTATCAGCCAAATGCTTAATGTTTTTATAGCAGAAAAATATTAAAGATGAAGCTTCCCTTCTACCATATTGTGGCTCATAGATCTGAACAAGCACACGGCTATCTAAATCGCTGGTGTATACTACCCATTCTTTTAGCTTAACTAATAGTGGCTAGCATTCATAACATTATACAATTCTGCCCACATAATTTAGCAGACAAATGCTTAACGTTTTTATAGCAAAAAAATATTAAAGATGAAGATTCCCTTCTACCATATTGTGTCTCATAGATATGAACAAGCACACGGCTATCCAAATCGTTGGTGTATAGTACCCCTTCTTTTAGCATAAATAATAGTGGCTGGAATTCATAACATTATACGATTCTGCCCACATAATTTAGCATCCAATGCTTAACGTTTTTATAGCAGAAAAATATTAAAAATGAAGATACCCTTCTACCATATTGTGGCTCATAGATCTGAACAAGCACGCGGCTATTGATGTATTTGTAACTTCGGAATGTATTCATCTATATATCTTATGTATTGTAACCCGATGTTTATTCCAGTATGTATCTATAATGTAATTGAGTCATGTTGTCATGCCTCGATGTTTCGATCGGGAGGATCAATAATGTAAACAAGTCATGTCAAGTCATTGTGGGTAACCCTCCGATTGTCTAAGGGTTAAAGTCCCCACAGTTCCGAGGCACTAGGGTTATTAGACTCTCCTAGTAGAGGTCAGTCCTGGTAGGGTTTTAGTCATGTCGGGATTAGTATAAATAGAGAACTGGAGTCTCTATTTCGGACACAACTCATACACACTCAAGTGTAGCGCATAGTTGAGGAAGGAGAAGACACTAGGGCTAGACAAGAAGAAGATTACTGATGTCAAGAGATCACTTACTGTTTTGGGATTTTACTGTTTTGTTGTTGATTCTATCTCTGAGGAAGTTGCGGGGTTTTCTCCATTTATGGTTTCCCTGAGGAAAAACACTGTGTTCATTGTCTTTTTTGTTGATAGTTGTACTTGTTATTCTCTTAGTTAAAGATCCTAATAATTCTAGCTTAATGTTGAAAAACTAACATGGTATCAGAGCTAACCTGAGAAGAAGACACTGTACAACTGCGGGAACTAGGGATTCCTAGTTTGTGGATCTTCCTCCATAGATTTTCAGCAAAAGTAAGGTGGAATAACTCTCCTCACTAGGGCACATCTTTCTGTTGAATAAGAATCCAGTTATGAGGTTTTTCAATTTTGGACCCGACACTACTATCAAAAATTAGAGCTTTTCACAGAAGAGGAATTTTTCAGTGAGCCCAGGCCTGGATTGATCTCCTCCCCAAAATCGAAGTTAGGGACAAATTTCAAGGCATTTTGGTGGATAGATCTTTGGAAAAGAAAAACCCTAATTTTCTCTTGAACCAGCTCTATGGGATTTCAGCTCAAGTTTCAGATCCGACATCTTGACCTGGTAAGATCTAAAATATTTTGTATTTCCATTTGAGGTTCTTAGTTAAGATGTCTCATCATACCAAGCTTGATGAAAATATTGAGAGAGCTGATCTTCGGAGACTGGAAGTATAGGATCTCCGTGGTCCTAGAAGAGAATGAGTTAGACTCCTACATCCATGAGGAGGTTCCAGTTCCAGAGGGAGATGAGGAAAAGGCCTTACATAAGAAGAATATGGTTATGGCAAAGAGGATCGTTGCTGATTCTATCAAGGATCACCTTATACCTCAGGTGTCCTCTCTCAAGACACCTAAAGCTATGTTTTATGCCCTAACCAAGTTTATGGAAGATGACTTTGAGGAATCAACTAAAGAATGTGAATATTCAGAATGCAGAGACTATCCAGTCCTACTTCACAAGGGTTTCTTAGATCAAGGAATAATTAGAAGTTGTAGATGAAGAAGTGGAGAATGTAGAGATTGTGATGACAAATCTAAATGGCCTTCCTAGGTCATGGGATTCATTCATCCAAGGAATCTGTGCTAGAAAGAAGTTAGTCAAATTCAGAAAACTATGGGAAGAATGTTCTCAAGAAGAAGCATGGATAGCAGCTCGAGAAGAGAAGATGGGAAGTGAATATCAAGCTCTCACAGTTCACTCCAAGAAAGGCAGAAGAAGTACTCATCACTCCAAAGGTAAGAATCCTCATCATAGAGATAACAATAGAAAGAACCTATCTAGATCAAGATGTTATACATGTGATGAGATAGGACACTTTGCAAAAGACTGTCCTAAGAACAAGGAACACTCTCATAAGAAGAAGGGGAACAAAAGAAGACATCATGCTCATGTTGTAGAGGATGATGAACCATCCAAGAAAAGAACAACATATGAAAGTGAAGATTCTTCAATTGAGGATGAATATGTTTTGATTTCTGCTCTCACAGGGAACATTACTCATGGAAATGATGATTGGATTATAAACAGCGGGGCTTCCAAACATATGATTGGATGCAAGGAATCCTTTGTAAGACTGTCAGAACATGAATCACCTCACAAGGTGAAACTATGAGATGACTGCCAATATCCAATAAAAGTTACTGGGGAATATTCCTACAAGCTAGGCACTGGAAAGTATCTAACAATGAAGGAAGTATTGTTTGTGCCAGGACTCAAGAAGAACCTTCTCTCCATATCAGCATTGGATGCAAAAGGTATGAGGGTTGCATTCATATATGGTCAAGTCATCATGTGGCCAAGAGGAAAGACTATAGATGATGCAATGGTTATTGGAGAACAAGAAGGAGGTTTGTACAAATTGAAGGGCCATCCAGAACAAGCCTTCGTTCATGACACAATAGAGCCAAATGAGCTTTGGCATAGAAGGCTTGCACATGTGCATTATAGAGCACTACCTATTGCAAGCAAAGCTATTGAAGGTCTTCAATAATTCCAAGCAAAACATGTTGGGGTCTGAAAAGGATGTGCGAAAGGAAAGAATACAAAGAAGACATTTCCTAGCAGTGAAAGCAAAGCCAAAGGAATCCTAGAAATCATCCACTCCGATGTATGCGGTCCTATGTCATCAAAATCACTAAGCGGGTATGCATACTATGTTTCCTTTATTGTTGATTTTTCTAGGAAGACATGGATTTACTTCATGAAAAACAAAGACGAAGTATTCAGCAAATTCAAGGAATTCAAAGCCTTGATCGAGAACCACACTGAAATGAAGATCAAGACTTTTCAATCATATAATGCCAGAGAATTCACTTCGAATGAATTCAAAGAGCTATGTAAAGAATCAAGGATTAAGAGGGAGTTTTCCACTCCTTATAATCCACAACAGAATCGAATTGTAGAACAGAAGAACAAAACTATCATGGAAGCTGCAAGAGCCATGCTTCATGATCAAGATCTTCCTATGCATATTTGGGCAGAAGCTGCAAGAACAACGGTATATGTACAGAACCATACTCCACATAGAGTACTTGAAAACAAGACTCCTGAAGAATTATTCTCTAGCAAGAAAATAGAAGTCAGCCATCTCAAAATATTTGGCTATCTTGTGTACATACACATTCCAAAAGAGAAGAGAAAAAAATTAGATCCTTCAGGAAAGAAGGGTATATTTGTGGGATACTCTGAAAGCTCGAAGGCTTACAGAATATATTTTCCAGGGTATAAGAATATTGACATCATCAGGGATGTGACATTTGATGAAGACACATCTTAGAACAAATCTAGAAAGAGACCTGTTGAAGAACCTGAAGAAGCAAAAGCAGAAGCACCCAGAATTCATGATACAACCATGAACGAAGAAGCTCAAGAAGAAGATCGAGAATTTGAAGAACCACAAAGACCTGTGGATCCACCTCTGGAGAAGAATCCTCATAAGAGGAAACTTGCTTGGGTATGAGAACTTATCCAAGGTGCAGAAATATATGGAGCTCCATAAGAGAATCACAGAGAAAGAAAGAGAGCCAGATCCTGCTCTAGGTATGTAGTTTTACAATTTGATTTCATTGATAAAGGACCTTCTAGTTACGAAGAAGAGGCAAAATGGAAAGAATGGAAGGATGCTATGATTGAAGAATACCAATCGATCATGAAGAATGATGTTTGGGATGTTGTCCCAAGAACAGAAGGGAAGTCAGTTGTAACTTCCAAATGGATCTACAAGATAAAGCATGCTGCAGACAGTAGCATTGAAAAATATAAAGAAAGATTTGTAGCACTGGGTTTCTCTCAGAAAGAAGGAATAGATTATGAAGAAACCTTTGCACCTGTAGCCAGATACACTTCCATCAGATCGGTACTTGCTCTGGCTGCAGTGATGAAATGGAAGATACACCAAATGGATGTCAAGACTGCCTTCTTGAATGGTGTAGTAGAAGAGGAAGTGTGTGTAGAACAACCACTTGGTTTTGAGACACATGATAGAGAGTCTCATGTATGTAGATTGATGAAATCCATGTATAGTTTGAAACAAGCACCCAAGACCTGGTACGGCAGAATTGACAGCTTTCTATCCAGTTTGGGCTTTACCAAGAGTAAAGTAGATTCCAACCTTTACTACAAGGTTGAAGATGGCAACCCAGTGATGCTTATACTATATGTAGATGATATACTTGTGACAGGTATGGATGGGTTTATTGTTGATACAAAGAGAAAGCTTACTGCTGAGTTCGAAATGAAGGACTTAGGGATGATGCATTACTTTCTAGGTATGGAGGTGTGGCATAATGCAAATGGAATCTTCCTTAGACAAGGGAAGTATGCAATAGAGATCCTGGAGAGGATTGGGATGATGGACTGCAAGACTATGGCCACACCTATGGGATCGAACCTGAAGCTATTGAACAATGCTTCATCAAAGTCGGTTGATGCTACGATGTATCGTCAGATGATTGGGTCATTGATGTATCTGACGAACACGAGACCAGATATTTGCTTTGTTGTGGACACCTTAAGCCAGTTCTTGATAGATCCGAGACATGTTCACTTGAATGCTGCAAAGCATATTCTGAGGTACCTAAAGGGTATAGTTGATTATGGGCTCAAGTACAATGCAAATCAAAAGATTAACCTGGAGGGTTATGTTGATTCAGATTGGGCAAGCAATGCCATCCATAGGAGGAGCACTTCAGGGTGTTGCTTCAATATGGGATCAAGTGTGATCTCTTGGTTTAGAAGGAAGTAATCCTGTGTGGCACTGAATACAGCTGAAGTAGAGTATGTCACAGCTTGTTCAGCTAGTTGTGAGGCAGTATGCCTACGAAAGCTACCATCTAATTTATTTGATCTCCAGTTGGATGCTACTTATATACATTGTGACAACCAAAGTTGCGTAAAGTTGTCAGAGAATCTAGTGTTCCATGACAAGTCGAAGCATATCGAGATCAAGTACCACTATATCAAGGATATGGTGCAGAGGGGAGTAGTGAATCTCCAATATGTTGCGACGGAGGAATAGATAGTTGATGTATTGACAAAGCCATTGGCTAGGGTGAAGTTTGAGTACTTCAGGGAGAAGCTTGGTGTTCTCTAGATAGAGGTTTCCTCCAAGGGAAAGTGATGAGTCCCATAGCCATTCTGACATGGTGAGAGGATTGGCTCCTTCCATGGTCAGATATAAGGGCTAAGCCATTCTATCATGGTGAGAGGATTGGTTCCTTCCATGTCAAATATGAGTGCTGAGATCCATAGCCATTCTGACGAGTAGGACAGATGTAAGGGAAATTGCCATTCTTTGAATGGAGCTTCCTGGTGAGGTACCAAGAAAACTCAGTCTAGGACTGGGTAGCCATTCTGATGTGATAGAGGGATGTGTTCCCACTTGATCAGATGTAAGGGCTGAACCATTATGTCATGGCTAAAGGATTAGGTTCCTTCCATGTCATATTTGAGTGTTGGCCATTTCGACGAGCAGGTCAGATGTAAGGGCAACTTCCATTCTCTAGGAGAATGGAGGCACCTGGTCAGTTACCAGGTAGCTCAGTCAAGTAGGACTGGGAGGCATTCTGATATGACTGTAGGATTGGTTCCTACAAGATCAAATATGAGTGCAAGCTTTTACATCATTGTGGTAGGATGTGTTCGCACCTGGGTGGATGTAAGTGTAGAGCCCTTTGATCATTATGGTAGGATGTGTTCCCGCCTAGGTGGATGTAAGTGCAGAGCCCTTTCATCATTGTGGTAGCATGTGTTCCCACCTGGGTGAATGTAAGTGCAGAAATATTTCATCATTGTGGTAGGATGTGTTCTGGCCTAGGTGAGAGTCTTTCATCATTGTGGTAAGATGTGGTTCTGGCTTGGATGGAAGAACATAGATCTCTCATCATTGTGGTAGGATGTGGTTCTAGCTTGGATGAAAGTACAAAAATATTCCACCATTGTGGTAGGATATGGTTCTGGCCGAGATGGAAGTGTAGAACTCTTCCATCATTGTGGTAGGATGTGTTCCGGCCTAGTTGGATGTGAGTACTGTGCCTTTCTGATGAGTAGGTCAGATATAAGTGTTGAAGAGGACCTACATGGAGGCTAGGCCTACAACCATCATGAAAAAGGGCTGGCTCTGTAGAACTTCCTGTGACAAGAAGAATCATGAGATAGCACGAGTGATGATACAGATCAAGTGATGATCCAGATCCAATGATGATGGCCAGTGATGATCAAGATCCAGTGATGATCCAGATCCAGTGATGATGATCCAGTAGTGATGATCCAGATCCAGTGATGATGATCCAGTAGTGATGATCCAGATCCAGTGATGATGCCCAGTGATGATCCAGATTGAGTGATGATCCAGATCCAGTGATGATGTACCATGATGATCCAGATCGAGAGATGATCTAGATCCAAAGATGAAGATGACTTGAATATGAATATGACTTAAATACTAAGAAGACTTGAAGATGCAGATGACGAGATGATATAGTTGATATAGAGAAGAAGACCAGTGCTAAAAATTGTGTTGAAAGAATACCTTCCTAGTTAAGAGGGAGTGTTGATGTATTTGTAACTTTAGAATGTATTCATCTATGTATCTTATGTATTGTAACCCGATGTTTATTCCGGGATGTATCTATAATGTAATTTAGTCATGTTTTCATGCCCTGATGTTTTTATTGGGAGGATCAATAATGTAAACAAGTCATGTCAAGTCATTGTGGGTAACCCTTCGATTGTCTAAGGGTTAAAGTTCTCGCAGTTCTGGGGCACTAGGGTTATTAGACTCTCCTAGTAGAGGTCGGCCCTAGTAGGGTTTTAGTCATGTCGTGATTAGTATAAATAGAGAACTGGAGTCTCTATTTAGCACACAAGTCATACACACTAAAGTGTAGCACATAGTTGAGGAAGGAGAAGACACTGGGGCTAGACAAGAAGAAGATTACTGTTGTCAGGAGATCACTTACTATTTTGGGCTTTTACTGTTTTAGTGTTGATTCTATCTCTAAGGAAGTTCCGGGGTTTTCTACATTTATGGTTTCCCCGAGGAGAAACACTGTCTTCATTATCTCTTGTGTTTGATTGTTGTACTTTTTATTCTCTCAGTTAAAGATCCTAATAATGCTAGCTTAATGTTGAAAAACTAACAACGGCTATCCAAATCACTAGTGTATACTACCCATTATTTTAGCTTAAATAATAGTGGCTGACATTCATAGCATTATACTATTCCGCCCAGACAATTTAGCAGCCAGATGTTTAACATTTTTATAGCAAAAAAATATTAAAGATGAAGAAGCCCTTCTACCATATTATGGCTCATAGATCTGAACAAGCACATGGCTATCCAAATCATTGGTGTATACTACCCATTATTTTAGCTTAAATAATAGTGGCTGGCATTCATAGAATTATACGATTCCGCCCAGATAATTTAGCAGCCAAATGCTTAATGTTTTTATAGCAGAAAAATATTAAAGATGAAGATACCCTTATACCATATTGTGGCTCATAGATCTAAACAAGCACACGGATATGCAAATCACTGGTGTATACTACCCATTCTTTTAGCTTAAATAATAGTGGCTAGAGTTCATAGCATTACCTCAAAATTCAAAATCACAAGCTGGGAATCTCTTGATAGGGTTCAAAATCAAGTCAATCCATAACAATACAAGATGTGTCACAGGTTGGGATCGTGGGATGGGAGCACATGTCCCATAAGTTTGATCGTAGAGTGAGCCGCCTTTGCATAGGATTCACTTCTCCTCTTTCCCAAAAACTCCCCTTGCAAAAATGTCGAGGTCTCAAACACAAAAGTCTCTACAAAAGGCAGCGATATTATTCTTTTGCAGAACGCAGGTAAAACTTTTTCCCCCACAATGAATCTGTAACCCAAATAAATAACGAGAGGAGGAACGATTCTCTCCCATTCTGCGCAACGTTCCTACAAATTAAGGCATTGAAAATGCCACTCATATTGCTGTTTGCAGGTTTTCCCCAAATTTCGCTAGCTACTCTCATGACACTTTCATAAAGGAGCGAGGTCAGAGTAGGTAAGGGGAATAATATCTCATAGGTTTAAGAAATCCCCTAAAAATGAGCTTCAACCCATTTATTATCCCTTAGCTTTGATATATGTAAATTTTCACATACATCAACACTATGTTTTTAGGGTCACTATTAAAAGTGATTTATGACTATATACATATTATACACACATATATATAATGTCCTAACTTGAAAAAGGTTTAATATAAGCTCCTACGTGTTTCCATGCATTAGTCTATCCTTTTATTTTTTTTGGTACGGAGACATCCGGTTATAGAATATTTGGTTTATTTCACATACTAGAACAACACTATATATATATATTCCTATACATATATATGCTCTTAGTGTATCTTCCATTTATAGGATAACGTTCAATTTTAAAGGTCTACTTCGGAAGGGAACTATTAAGCTTCTTATGAGGTTTGGCCAAAGCATCGATTAACTTTATGCATGAGTACGCGGTGTAGCCAATATAATAGGTAAGGCTGAATATTGCTTTTTTTTAAGTATCCGCATCCATAACCCAGAGTACTATGTTTGTTTTGATGACTCATGGGTACTAATTCACCGTTAGACCTAAAAAATAGATCGTCATTTTTTCCTTTGGTCTCTCCCTTAGTGGGTTCATCAATTCATTGTTAAGTTGTGCAATGAATTTTAGGGTCCTAAAGCTATAAATTAGGGAGTCTTCCACTTAACTTACATAGGTTTCATGGTTTGTTTTCGGTGGGGCCTTGGCATTGAGCTCCTCACCTAGAGACAAGTACAATAACATCCAAATTTACAAAATATCCAGGGTATGTGAGAGGGATGTTACAACCACTCCACCCCTTTTTCAATAAAAAATTTAAGTTAGATTTTTGTATGCAACAGTAATCAACTTTACAACCAATGAGTATGTAATCAAATCCATAACATGCATATCAATGCATAACAATAGAACAACATAGTAATCAACATCACGACAATCTAAGTAATACAATAAATAACCACATCAAGAAATATGAAAGAAGAACATAAGAACAACTCACAACATTATGGTACAGTAAACTAAGTACGACACATTCCGTGAGTTCAAATAATGTTCAACATAGTTAGTTTTGACTAACCTAATAATTTTTTTTTCAATTTTTGGGGACATTACATCCTGCTTCCATATTTCTAGATGTGATTATTAATGTAATACTTACGTTGCCATGATGTTTATTTCTATCTTAATCTATGGTTACGCCTTTACATGTATGTTATTTGTTTTGATTACGTACTCATTCTTTATAACATTTAATTACTATTGCATAAACAATTCTGACTTAACTAATTATTGAAAAAGGTGTGGAGTGGCGGGAATAGTTTCCCTTGTAAGACCAGAGAGGTAATTGTTTTCTACTTGTTACATCGGGATTACTTAGTTCTTATGAACTAACGCATTTCTCCCCAATTTGCATGCATGTGCACTTCGAGGCGGAACAAAACCTATAAGAATTGGACAGGCCATGATGTTTGTTTCGTCTTTAGCACTCAATTTTAGAGATATACTCTAGTGACAATAAGATGGTAGTTAGCGGATATTTATAGTAGGCTAAATGGTTTACTAGCCTATGTTGCACGAGTTATTATTGTTTACTCCTATGGATTCTATGATAGTGACTTGGTCACTACATAACTTATTATTTACATGGTACACTTTTATATGGAATTGATATGTTATACATGGATTCATGTTTTGATATAGTCCTGGTGTAATTTTTTTAAACCATACCATTAGCCCTTCCATGGCATATTTCATATGCCATGGAATATGGCTAAACCTATTTTATTCGATGTATATTTTACATGGCACGTTGATCAATACTTAGCTCTATGTTTAAAGGGTGATATAAACTATACAATGTGGGTTTCGAATTTGGTTGATGGAGGCCAAGCTGGCAACATTAATGTGCATCGAAATGCATGGGCCTCAAGCTTAGGGACTGGGTCATGCATTGGCTTGGATCATTTGTGGCAGGGCTGCGTGACCTCTTCCTATGCGTTGTGTGTTGGAATAGAGTTTGGAAGGGCGGCTTGTGGTGTAAGGTGTGTATTCCACATTGGTTTAATAGTGTTTTTTTCGTTGGTTCGGGTTGGGTTCAAATCATACTCCTTATCGTGGTTTTCTTCTGTGTTTGCAGGTGCAAGGTTTGAAGAGATGGGGTCATGTATAGTGGTCGTTTAGAGGCCATACCATAGCCTATTATGGGTAAGCCCCACTATACAAGTTGTAGAATGTGTTCCCCCTCTTATATGGTTTCCATGACTGAATTTAAAAATCATAATGGTGTGAATGTTGGGTTCTGGTTTCAATGGATGGATTTGTAGGAAATGGATTGTCTGTAGTGTGAATTTGTAAAGCAACAAAGGATGCATGAAATTACTTGAGGTTTTGTCACGGTTTAGTGCCCTTGGGCCAGGACTATGGTTTTTGGGTTTTATGAAAGGGAGCTCTGTAAATAAATGTGGCTTGGGAAGACCGGACAGGCTCTGCGTATTGTATTTTTGGTTAAGTTTTGAGTAATGGTGGCATAACCATTGCTTGCAATGGTGCAAGGATGAGGTGGTATGACTCTATAGTTCCTTAATTGATTTTATAATGATTACGTTTATATTTATCTACAACATTTGCATTACTGTGTCGATTTCATGGTTAGAACTATTCTTTGTTACACTATGTGGATTCACAATTAGTGTTTTAAGTTCTTTATATGAAATTGTTACTGTGTTGTTGGCCTTTCAAAGCATGCCGTGAAAGGAAAGGGCATTCCCGCCATTTGTAGTTGCTACTATGTAGTTAGATGAATGGATTGTTGTTATTATATTTTTAATTCGTGGTTATGGTTACTCTATGTATAAGAGCCTTTGACTATGGATGTAACCCTTCGATGGGTGTCGTTTCTATTCACATAGTATTGATAGGGTTGTAGTGTTGGAATTAATTGTTAAAGGTTCTATTATGTATAGGGCCGAGGGATGCAGTTAGAGGGTGTATGGTTATTTGGGTCTTTCAACCGATGTGTAGAGATTTGATGTAATTGGATTAAGGTCTGAGTATTTACAGTAGGGTCATTTTAATAGTGGAAACGCTACGGCGTGAGATGGAAACAGTAATGAACCCTACAAGATTCAATATGGTGACTTATGAATAAAAAGACTCAGCAGGATTTGATCCTGGGTCGTTATGGATGTAAATGATTATAAATATAAGGGTTTGTTTTGGACATCATGCCTACAATAATTCATCATATGATCTATTGATTAATTTTAGTTACTCATGTATATATAACGACATGGTTTATTTTGTTATGAATGTAATGGACTCATTGTGTTGGTAGTTTCTTTAATGCATATGATTTTTTGTGGATGTAGATGGTATACTAAATATATGGTTTGTTTTAAGGTGGATTCTTGTTTAGTTAAAGGATATATCGTGGACCATTATGTGGTCTTGATATCTTGAATGTAGAATGGTTTTAATATATTTATTTGGTTAACGGGAAAGATATTGTTTAAACTTGGTTCTTGGTAGAAGTATATACAAACCCTCAGAGGTCTTCGCTGGGTTTTTATTTTAACTTTATTACTTTGAAATGATGATTATTCTTAAGTATAGATTAATGTGTTTATAGTACTAGTTAGTTAGGATATGAATCTATTTATACTTAATGTGATATAAATGCTTTATTTATTAGGTTATGTTTACTATACTTTAGTTAACGATATTTTATATTTATGTTTTTTTTATAGCTTACCCTCAATTAGGATTTTATTCCTAAATATAATTATGCTGGCAATATGAAATCTTCCAGTAGAACCTATAGGTATAATAAACATATAGACTCTATTTAGAGAAATTTCTAGGTTTTAGGAAGACATAGTTTAGGCTATAAAATAAAATGTAGGAATACAATTGGAAGGACAAAACACTTGAATGTCTTCTACATAGAAATACATTTCAACCTAGGGTTCAGAGAAAATACATAAAATATTCCAAACTAGAAATAAATTGAAAACATAGGGTTACAAATTTAACATAAACCCTTAATTATTCTATCATGAACTATAATGGATAATGGAATGGAAAAACATCGAGAACCTCATAACTGTATGGTGAAGCTATTCCAATGGTTGAAAACCTACACACTCAATTACCCACCATTAACAATTCACAGAAAGATATGACCTCTATATGGATGACCGAATCACTTGGGAACTACCACATTCCACCCAGCCATGATCCAGAATCGTTCTTGGTTCTAATACAAATCCCCCCATGTTGGTTCCAACATGCAAGTAGCTTAGATATCCGAAGGTAAGGCTTCCCTAACTGGGATATCAGGTCTGAATCAGTTCTCCTTATTACTCTTAGGAAAATGTTCTCCATGAACTCTCTTGAGAAATAAATAGGCATAAATATTATTCTAATCATATGGAAGAGATCCCCAAGCATCTCTTTGGTTTGGGACTTTGTAGACAGAATTTTCAGTCAAAAGGGCAATTAAATCAAGAATCATTTGATTTCTTTATTTAACCCTTTTATTTAATTTTTATGTACTTTTAATAACTGACTTCAAAAATTTTAGGTAGTTCCTAATTGTACTTTTATAGGTATTATAATATTTCATTTTATTTTCTTAATATTAATAATAGATGGATCCTTTCCTTCTTTATTACATTATTAATATTATTACTATGCTTACCCTTTATACATACCATGTATAAAATATATAATAATATATATAAATTATTTGTTAACATTTGTCTTTGGGTATCATATTTTATGATATCTAAACTTATGACACTTTCTTCATTAAAGCAAATCATGTAGGTGGTTAGGTCTACTAGTCTAGGAAACTCTAAACATCCTTGCATGTTGGATTCCCTCGTATAACATGGTAGTTATTTAGTACTTGATGAGATACAGAAATTTGAGATTTCATTTAATAACTTATAAATAAGTCAGATGAGATCAATATTATACTTGAGTCATTTTCACTCAGAATCATTAATTCTTTTCAAAAAATCTTAGCGCTTATCTAGAGCCCATACTCAACACTAAAAATAGGGAGTTACAAACTTAGTGCAATTCCAGAGCTCCTCGCTCAACACTAATTGTAGGATGTACTTGTAGGATAGACCTAGGGATACAATGGCCAAGGATCTGATGTTCCAAAGCTTATTCTCAACATCAACTTGGAAGGCTCTAGGGATTATTCCCAACACTTCCAATTATCTTTTGATTTGCTTCATAGAATCCTGCTCAACACAAAGTCTTACATAATTCATGTGTTCCATAGCTCCTCACTCAACACAACAAAACACTCATGTGCTTTAGAGCTTCTTGCTCAACACAACTTAAACGCTCATGTTCTTCAGAGATTCTCGCTCAACACAAACATTCAAATACTCATGTGATCCAGAGCTTCTCAAAACAAAACATCTCATCAATCATGTGCTTTAGGGTCCACACCCATCACATAAAATCATACATAAAACATATGTAACTGGCTTATGCCCAATATATCAAACAAATCATCATGTTCATATGCAGTGGGGTCCTAGACCCAATATATCAAAATAAAACATGAAATTAACATTATAATCAATGAGGCTTATGCCCATAAGTGTTAGGCCAAAATTCAGTATATTACATCCCTCCCTACTTAGAACAACACCGTCCCTGGTGTTCTAGGTACTCGGAATGAAATTATGAAAAAAGTCGGGGTAATCCTTTCTCATGGTGGATTCATTATCCCAAGTAGCCTCATTGGCTTCGAAGTAATTCCATTGAACTTCCAAATGGACTATCGTGTGCTTCCTCATATGCAACTCTCTCTTGTCCAATATATGAAAAGGTTTAGGGGAAAACTCCCCTTCAGGTTACACCTATAATAACGAATAATCAATCACATGTTTAGTATCCTAAACATATTTCTTTAATAATGATGCATGGAAAACATTATGGACTCTTATGTGAGAGGGTAATGCTAGTTCATATTCCACTGGCCCTCTCTTGGCCAATATTTCAAAGGGTCCACAAAATTTAGGTGCTAACTTACCGCACCTTCCCAAGCTCAATGAGCTCCATTTTTCTTTTAATTTCAAGTAGACATGGTCTCCTATTTGATAATATTTATCTTTCATTTTCTTATCCACGTAGTGTTTCTGGAATTCTTGTACTTCTTTAAGGTTCACCTAGACCTCCGTAACCAACTATTCCAAGTCCTTTAACAAGTCAGGCCCTAACATGAGCCGATATACCAGGCTATCCCAAGTAACTGATGTTCTACACTTTCATGCTTAGAGTAACTCAAAGGGACCCATCTTGGTGGAATTCGGGTAGTCGTTGTTATATGCAAACTATGCAAAGTGTAGGCAATATTCCCACTTGGTGGGGTTGTCCATGACATACATCCTAAGCATGTCCTCAACAATCTAGTTTACCCTTTCTATTTTCTTGTTTGTCTGTGGGTGATAAGTAGTACTAAAGTTCAACTATGTTTCTAATTCATAGAATAAGGATCTCCAAAAGTTTTCAGTAAACTTGGTATCTCGATCCGACATGATTGCCTTGTGTATTCCACATAATCTAAATATCTCCTTCAATAATATATCGAAAATGTGTACTGCCTTGTAGGTCGACTTCACTAGAATGAAGTGTGCTGATTTTGAAAATTTGTTAACTACTACAAAGATAGAATAATTTTGTTTCTTAATTTTAGGTAGAATTGTGATAAATTCCATACTAATGGCCTCCAACTTCCATTCTAGAATGGGTAATCATTGCAGCAACCCCCGAAGGATGCTGGTGCTCAGCGTTGACCAGCTGACATTCCTAACATTTTGCGATAAAAACCACTATGTCAGCCTTTAACTTAGGCCAAGAAAAGTGATTCTTAACAGTGGATATCATATTTTTATATCTCGAATTCCCTGAGTAGGGTGTCAGATGAAATTCCATGAGGATGTTGAACTGAATGTCCCCTCCTTCCAAAACATAGAATATCTCCTTAGACCATAGTAGTCTCATTTCGTCTACTTTGTACTCTTTTTGTTATTGAAACAACATGTCCTCTTGGACCTTTTTTAGGATCACAACATAGAAAGGGTCAACTTTTTTGGGTGTTCTAATCCTCTCATGTAAATCAGATTCGGTTTGACTTAATGTCACCTCATATATCATATGATTTCATCGAATCAAATCATTAGCAATCTTGTTCTCTTTTCCCTTAATATGCTTTAGCTTGCCAATGGTACTCTCTAAGAAAATCCAACCATCTAGCTTTCCTGGAATTGAGATCTGGTTTCTCAAATAAATAATTCAGACTCATGTTGTCTGTCTTTAGAAGGATTTTCCTTCCCATGAGGTAGTGCCTCCAAATATTCAAGGCATGGATGATGGCTGCTAACTCTAGATCATGCGTGGGGTAGTTCTGCTCATGTTATTTCAACTTCCATGATTCATATAAGAACATGTAATCATTCTGCAAGAGGACTCCTCCGATCCCTTCCTTGCTTGCATCTGTGCAAAAAACAAAATCCCCATCAAGATCTGCGATTTGTAGTATCGGTGTGGTCGTCAAAAGCTTCTTAATATTTTGAAAACTTTCCTCACACTTGGTTGTCCATAAGAAATTATTTTCCTTCTTCTGCGAAGTGGTCATGGGACAAGATATTCTTGATAAGTTCTCAATGAAATTTCGATAATATCCGGCTAATCCCTAAAAGGATCTAATGTCGGTGACACTAGTAGGGGTAGGCCAATCCTTTATGTCTCTCATCTTTCCTGGGTCAACACCTATCCCTGTCTCGGAGATGATGTGACCCAATTACTGTGTATATGGTTTGTAAAAATCACATTTACTAAACTTAGAATAGAGCTCGTGTTCTCGTAACACCTTTAGCACTATGTAGAGGTGTTCCTCATGCTCCTCTTTACTCTTAGAGTAAACTAGGATGTTGTCTATAAAGACGAATTTTTTTTTATCCAGATTCTTACTGAATATACTGTTCATCATACACATAACATTCGTGGGTGCATTGGTAAACCTAAATGGCATTACTATAAACTCATAGTTACCATACCTTGTACGAAAGGTGGTTTTGTGAATATCCTCATCGCAAATCCGTACTTGATGGTACCAAAATCATAGGTCAATATTTGAAAAGATATTGGATCCTCCTACTTGATCGAACACATCATCGATCCTAGGGAGTGGGTATTGGTTCTTAATGGTCATTTTGTTAAAATGACAGTAATTGATGCACATCTACATCGTACCATCCTTCTTCTTAAGGAAAAGTATTGGTGCTCCCTAAGGAGACACACTTGGTTGGATATATCATTTCTCTATCAACTCCTGCAACTGCAGTTTTAGTTCCAGCAACTCATATGAACTCATGTGGTACGGGGCTTTCGAAGCCAAAACTGATCCTGGTGTCATTTCTATGCAAAAATCTAGGTATCATTTTGGAGAAAATCCTGGGATCTCCTTAGGAAACACATCCTTGAAATATACAAGAACTCGAAATTCCTCTATGTTTTGTTCTCTTTCAGCTTCTATGTCTTGGAGGTCTACTACAAATAGCTTGCAGCCTTTCCTAATGCACTTATTTGCTTGTAAAGCAGATATCTTCCTTACAGAAACTTTCTTCGGTATGCCTTGAATATTTACTTTATTCCCTTGGCTATCCGTACAAAATATTGATTTGTGTAAGCAATAGACCATGACATGGTGTTCTTCCAACCAATCCATGCTGATAAGTATATCATATGATCCTAAGGGTAGGATGTTTAGGTTTACTCTATTAGGAAAACCATTCAGGTTTACCTCACAATCGTTAACTATTTCTGAAACTTTATGTTCCATACCTATGACTAACTGCACCAAATGAGGTTTATCATGTTTAACTTTGCCTAGTTTACATACATCAACAATTTTTGGCGATACATAGCTCCGAAAAGCATCACGGTCAATCAATATTGAAATAGAAGTGTTCAAGAGCGTACCTTCTATCTCAACCATGGTAGCCTGATGGTATTTCCGTAGGCCATCCAAGGCTGCATAAATTTTCGGTGTTCTATCTATGTCCTCTATTGTTGATTCTTCCTGTAAGTTATGTAAGACCCCATTGGTCTTATTCTTACATTCATGGGCATAATGAGGCCCTTGGAGTTTCCATCATTTAATTTGCAGCAAGGCATCATTGGTTCCCCCATTTCTTGTTGGCTTGTTATCATTTGGAGCTGGTAGATATGGCTTTGTACCTATCTTGTTGAAGTTCTTGCTGGATGGAAAACTGCTGTTATGTTTTCTGCACGATGGTGGGTTAAAACCCAGTTTGCGGTTGTTAGAGAAGTTCTTAGACCTATCTCTATTTCTATTGAGGTTCTCTTGCCTCAATTTCCCATGCTCATAGCAAAGCCTAGCTTTGTGTAAAGCGGTGTCAAATTTTTTAGGAATGTCAAATTCAATCCTTTCCCAAAAGTTGGGAGGAATACATCCTAAAAACTGTTGTATTGTTACTTTCTCGTCCATGATGTAGGGTACATAATGCAACAAATCCAAAAATATGTTAATAAAAGCATCCATAATCATGGATCCCATATGTAACTCGTGAAACTCTTTTACTTTTATGTCAAAGAATCTTTCCGACATGTATTTCTATCGAAAAATATTGTGAAACTTAATCCATTGTATTGATCTTAACTCGTCTTCCTTGGTATGCTTCAAGTCTCTCTGCCATATGGCCGCTTTTCCATTTAAATAATAGATATCTAGATGAGCTTTCATATTGCTAGAGTACTTATGAACTTGGAAGTATTTTCTCATACCCAACAACCACTCTTCAACTTTTTCCCCCGTATTCATCTCTCCTTCCTAGGTTGGGGCTTTTATTTTTTGGAACTCTCCCTGAATATTGTCGTCATTTCTCAGTTTCTTTCTACATGGGGAAAGAGAATCATTACTAGAAATACTATGATAATCTCCTTCTGGAGGTTTAGGGGTATGCTCTTCTTTTCCTTCTTCTCTCGGGCTGTTGGCCCATTTATGATAAAATTCTTTCTTCAACCTGTTTATGGAATGAGTGGCTTTTCCCTGCAAGCTTCCTCTCGTCATGTTTCGCAACAATGCTTCATTAATTGCATGTTATTCCATTCTTTCATTCAGATTATCATCTATGAAACTATGCAAGTCTTCTTGGATACTTTCTATGGTTTTCATCATATCAAAATTCATTTCTACCACCAGTTCTATTTCCTGGATGGGGATATTCAACTTCCCTTGACAACTGTTATCTTCTTTAGTGTTCATGATATGCACTTGTTCTTTGAAAATCCTACAATTGCAAATTTTTAATAACATGAAAAATTTCTATTAGTTAACAACATTTAAAACATACTTTATTTTCATTGCAAGGAATGTCTGGTATGCCCATTTGGTCTCTTAGTGTTGAAACTGGCCTCATATACCACTTGTAATGTCCCCAAAATTTGAAAATAAAAAAAATTAATAGGCTAATCGTTTACTTTCTGAGCATGACATTATTTAACTCTGTTTACAGTGCTGTAAAGTTGTAAGTTGTTCTTACTTCATGCTTCTAGAATTCTAGATGTGATTATTAATGTAATGCTTACATTGTCATGATGTTGATTTCTATCTTGATCTATGGTTACTCATTTACATGTATCTTAGATGTTTTGATTATGTACTCATTGTTTATATCATTTAATTACCGTTGTATAAATAATTTTGACTTAACTTGTTATTGAAAAAGTGGTCGAGTGGAGGGACTAGTTTCCCTTGTAACACATGAGAGATAATTGTTTTCTACTTGTTACGTTGGGCTTAATTAGTTCTTATGAAAAGATTCATTTCTCCCCAATTTGCGTGCAGGTGCACTTCGCAACGAAGAACAACCTATAAGAGATGAACAAGCCATGATGTCTATTTCGTCTTTAACACTCAATGTTACAGATCTATCCTAGTGACAATATGATGATTGTTAGAGGATATTGATAGCAGGATAAATGGTTTACTAGCCTATGTTGCATAGGATATTATTGTTTACTCCTACGGATTCTACAATAGTGACTTGGTCACTATAGCACTTATTATTTACATGGCACACTTTTATATGGCATTGATATGTTATAACTGGGTTCATGTTTTCATATAGTCTTGGTGTAAATTTTTTAAACCATACCATTATCCCTTGCATGGAATATTTCATATGCCATGGAATATGGATAAACCTATGTTATTCAATGTACATTTTACATGGCACATTGATCAATACTTAGCTCTGTGTTTAAAGGGTGATATAAACTATACAATGTGGGTTTCAAATTTGGTTGATGGAGGCCAGGGTGGCAACATTAATGTGCATCGAAATGCGTGGGCCTCAAGGTTAGGGCTTGGGTGATGCATTGGTTTGGATCATTTGCAGTAGGGCTACGTGAGCTCTACCTTTACACTATGTGTTGGAGTGGAGCTTGGAAGGGTGGCTTGTGGTGGAAGGTACATATTCCACACTGGTTTAACAATGTTTGTTTTGTTGGTTCAGGTTGGGTTCAAATCATACTCCTTATCATGATTTTCTTCTATGTTTGTAGGTGCAAGGTTTGAAGAGACAGGGTCATGGATAGTGGTCGTTCGGAGGCCATGCCATACCCTATTATGGGTAAGCCCCACTGTAGAAGCTGTAGAACTTGTTCTGCCTCATGCATGGTTGTCGTGACTGAGTTTAAAACTCGTAATGGTGTGAATGTTGGGTTCTAGTTTCAATGGCTATGTTTATGGGAAAGGGACTATCTCTAGTGTGAATTTGTAAGCATCAAGGATGCGTGAAATTACATGGGTTTTTTTGGGGGTTTAGTTCCCTTCGGTCAAGACTATGGTATTTGGGATTTATGAAAGGGAACTTTGTATAGCAATGTGGCTTGGGAAGATTGGATAGGCTCTGCATATTGTATTTTTGGTTAAGTTTTGAGTAATGGTCACAACACCATTTCTTGCAATGATGCAAGGCCGAGGTGATACAAATCTGTAGTTCCTTAGTGGATTTTATAAAGATTACATTTATATTTATCTACAACATTTGCATTACTGTGTCAATTTCATCGTTAGAACTCTTCTTCATTGCACTGTGTGGATTCGGACTTAGTGTTTTAAGTTCTTTATATGAAATTGTTACTCTGTTGTTGGCCTTTGCAGCCATGTCGTGAAGGGAAAGGGAATTCCTTCCATTTATGGTTGCAACTGTGTAGTTAGATGAATGGATTGTTGTTATTATATTTCTAATTCATGGTTATGGTTACTCTGTGTATAAGAGCCTTTGATTGTGGATGTAACCCGTCAATGGGTGTCGTTTCTATTCGCATAGCGTTGAGAGGGTTGTAGTGTTGGAATTAATTGTTAAAGGTTCTATTATGTATACGGCCAAGGCCCGGGGTTATAGGGTGTATGGTCATTTGGTTCTTTCGACCTCTATATAGAGATTTGATGTAATTGAATTAAGGTCTGACTATTTATAATAGTGTGGTTTTAATAGTGGAAACGCTACGGCGTGAGATAGAAACAGTAACGAACTCTATAGGATTTGATATGGTGACTTATGAATAAAAAGACTCAACAACATTTGATCTTGGGTCAGTATGGATGTAAATGATTATAAATATAAGGGTTTGTTTTGGGCATGTGTAATGTCCCCAAAAATTGAAAAATAAAATAAAATGATTGGCTAGTAAAAGATACCTAGACGGAACATTATTTACTTACGAAACTCTATCGTACACTTTATGTACCTCTGTTTAGTCGTAAGTTGTTCTTACGTTCTATATTTTATATTTCATTCATTACTTTTAATGTATTTTATTTATGATGTTGTACTATTTTTTACTACTTAGTATTATGTTCACACTTTTGTCGCTTATGTGTCATCGTTGGATTTATGTGCTTCGTCCTTTCTGCATTGTCGCACTTGTTAATTATGGAGTCCTAACTTAACCTTATTTGTGGAAACAAAGTGGGAAGAGTGGCAGGACTTGTTCTCCCATGAAGGTTTGAGAGGTAAAGTTATAATTTGTTACACAGGCTTACTTAGTTCAATCGAGCTAAGGCACCTCTTTTATTTACTTACACAATTCATTACTTTCGATGGGATCTGGTGTAAAGTGTGTTGATAGTATTGATCCTAGAGGACCTGTTGCTAGTTGTTACATTGCTTATCAACTCATTTTTATAACTTGGTAAGTGTCATTATCGTCAATTTAGCTATTACGACTAAATTTCCTATACGATAATTATTCTTTATTATGGTTTATATTCATTATTCTATATGTCATTAATACATTTTATGTTCTATGTATATTTTCACTATACCTATTAACATCTCTTATGTCCTTTTATTGGAAAGTTATTAAATTGGCTTAAAAGAAGACCTTTTGTTTCTATAAGGGTTAATAAGTTAACATGGCATATTGCATGTGCCATGTTCACTAAGCATCATGCTTAACACGTTTCATATTGGATTTAAGATAATGTTGTAATCCTAAAGTGTATATCATTTAACTTATAAGATGTATGCATTATGGAATTACACATTGAACTAACGCATCCTATGGACTTTGTATTATTGTAATCTTACCATAATGCAAACCTTGTAATACATCAACCTTGTGATAGAGTTTGGGTGGCAACATAACATATGGTAGAAACCATATGATAGCAAGGTTTAAGATTTCATGTGGGAGGTGGTCATATGTTGTAATGTAGCGAAACATAAACTATGGAGAGTGGGGTTTTGTATGGATTTAATGGTTTCTAGTTGGTGCATTCAATGCGTTTGGAGAAATGTGACAGCCTTCCCTTAGGCTTGGCTCATGATGGTTGTGTATTGTGTTTGTCATTTAGGGTTTTTCACTTTGTCTCTACGCAGAGGGAAGACCATGGAGGTGACCTCCAGACTATGAGGTATGACTTTGTTGGGTTTATATGCCTGCACATTGTTTGGTTGAATGTTTATGAGCGTGACCATAATTATGATCCCCATTTTTTATTGTGTTTTGCAAGTGTCGAATGCGAATTAGGAGAAACATGGCTTTAAATTATGTGGGCTCCAAATTTTTGCAATCGTGGCCACAATAAGCCTGTCATCAAGTTTTTACTTGCTAACTTTTGGCCCTCTTGGGAAGACTGCGCATAGATTGTTGCTTGGTTGGGTTTTTATGATGTGCATTTCGATGTGGGGTTTTTAAGATTCTCCTTTGGGCATATGATTACAAACTTGGATTTTAACAATTTATTAATGGCTTCGGCCATGGAGTGAAGTCACACTCCCTCTGGTTCTGTGTACAAATTTTTTGTTTGTAAAATTTACTTGGGCTATTAGCAACGAAGAGAGGAATGTTTGGGCTTCTAGCACACTTGGTCTTTGTTTATGCAAATCATGATCTAGTTGGGGCCTTTTAGACATGGGTTGCACCATTGCTTGCAATGGTGCATTAGCCCATTGGCATGCATGTGTAAAAATGTTTATGATCTTTTAAATGACGACTGTGCATTTTACTTGGTAAGCTCTATGTAAATGGATGCATACTATTTTTATTATTTTATTTACCATGGTTTTTGTCCTATGATGTGCATAGCATGATTTCACTGTGTTATTCTATTGTTATGGTGGATTTATGTCGGCATTCATAGGCTTGAAGGTTCTGTGTGTAACGACGTTACTTAGCTTGTATTGTAAACATACGAACATCGTGGGTATAGGCCATTCCGTGAATGGCATGAGCCTTTCCCATAGTGCTTTGATAGTATAGTATAGGGTTAATTTGGTAGGACTCTATATTAAATTTAAAACTTGGTCGAGGTCATGACTTATGTGAGTGTTGTGCATTTTTCAGTTTTGTAGAGGCCAGGGTTTAAAGACCCTCGATGGCATTCTTTTTATTTAGCCAATAAATGGACTCTATGTGTTTATATTAAAACTTGGTCGAGGCCGTGATTGGATTAGGGTCTTAGGACCTCGACGTCAACGTTTGCATTTGTTATTTATATTGTATTGGATGTAATTTATAAACCACAACCCGCATACAATTTGATGTATAGCATTGCCTATGTAAGAATGCTTATAGGATTGGGTTGTTGTTTTGTACAATAAAATACTTATGGTTTGTTATTAAGGTCTTTCCTTGGGTCTGGACATCCACAAGAATCAATGTCGCAACCACTATTGGAAAGCAGGGTTTTAATGTAATGTAATTAATGGTATTTTAATAAATAAAAGAAATCTGGGCTTGCATTCCCACAAGATTCGATTCCTATTCCTGTTTGCAATATATGGATTTATAATATGATTTTTATGGTATTTTAATATGATATGATTACTGTATAAGATGTATTGTTTTAATTTGGTTATGATAATGTTTGATGAGTTATGTGATTTTGTTTATGGTTATGTATAGATGGAAAATGGATAAATCTGTGGATTCTTTTGTATGAATTAGGAACAAAGATTTGTAAGGGACCACATGGATGGTCATGATGCTTCCTTCATTTATTTAGTTCTGACATTAATAATTTAAATGAAAATTTTCATACTAGTATATTATTATTATAGGAGACCTTGAAATGTCTTAGATTAGTTATTTAATTTTGGATTTAAATGTATTTATAGCTTTCATAAATGTTTATACATGATGGCCTTATCTGTATATATATATTTATCTCTAAAGTAGCTATGTTTGTAAGTAATACCCTAAGGTATATATTTAGTATATTTATTTCTTTTAATCTTGATATTATGATTAATTATACTATAATCTAAACTTGTCTTTGTTGACAAATGTAATATGTCAGTAGAGTTATAAAGAATAGGTGAGCAATAAATAGCAGGTCTAGATTTACCTAGTTTATCGTAATAATTTCTTAATAATGAATGAATACAGAAACAAACTTAGAGATGCAATCCTTGCTATATACAACCTATGGTAACATTTAAAATCCAAGGGAGTATTGAAGAAAATACAAACCTTAGCAGAGTCTAGTCAGAAAATCGAATACATAGGGTTAGTAGATACATTGAAAACATTCATCTAACTTATCCATCATTTAGTCTAGAAAATAGCATGGACAGTCTAGGGTTAGATTTTAAGAAATGTAACCCTAGAAGATATGGATAGAACCATCATTTCCAGGGTTAAAAATATATAAAGAGAATTGATATAACACAGCCAACATTTACCCTAGAAATGAACTTTGACATACTAAGAACTCATACCTGTAATTTTTCTTCATGAATCTCCTTTAATGGCTGAACCTACACACTTTTTAAATAACTAGAATTAACAACTTAAGACAGATATGACCTCTTATTTTGATGACCAAATCACTTGGGAACTACCACGTTCCTCCCAACCATGAACCAGAACTGTTCCTGGTTTTAACCTGGATCCCCTCGAGTTGGACTCCAACATGGAAGTAACTTAGAGCTCCTGAGGTAGGGTTTCCTAACTTGTATTGAGTTCTAAATCAATCCTCTTTTTCTTGGAAGAGAAAATTCTCTAGGAAAACACTTGAGAGCAAGCAACGGGAATAATAATAATTGTCCAAGATAAAAATCAGAACCCCCAAGCCTTCGCTTGGCTTGAATTTTTATAAACAGAATTTCCAATTAAAGGGATAGTTAAATCAAGAAACCTTGGTTTCTTTATTTAACCCTTTTTAATTACTGGGGTAATTATTAATATTTTCATTTAGGAACTTTCTACTAGTTCCTAGTTGGACTTTTATAGAAATTATACTATTTATTGATCTTTTCATAATAAATAATAATCAATGGAGCTCTTCTTCTTTCTTTCATTTATTTATAATATTAATATTTTTAATTATTTATACATAACATGTATAAAGGACATGATAATATAACACTTTATTAACATTTGTCTCTAGGCATCATATACCATGATCGTTGGACTTAATGACACTTCTGCGTTAAGGTCAAGTAGGTAGATGGTTTAGGTCTACTAGGATAGGTAACTCTAAACATCCTTGCATGTTGGATTTCCCTCATTTAACGTGGTAGTTCTTCAGTACTTTGATGAGAATACAGAAATTCAAGATTTCATTTAATCACTTATAAATAAGTATGATGAGATCAATATTTTTCTCTTAAGTTGTTTTCACTCGGAAGTTTATCAAATTCTTTTCAGTAACCCCTAGCGCTTACCAGAGCCCATACTCAATGCCTATAGTAGGGAGTTACAAACATAGTGCAATTCTAGAGCTTTCACTCAACACTAAATGCTAGGATGTACCTGTACGATACACCTAGGGATACAATGGCCAAGGATCCAATGCTCCAGAGCTTATGCTCAACATCAACATGGATGTAACATCCTCAGTTTTGACCCCGATGCACTAAATATACATGATATGTAAATATTGTAATTAATCATGGTGTGGAGCTAAAGGCCAAGGCCCACCATTGATTCAACTATGTCATGTTCGGATGGGAATTCTCATCGATAGTATATCGAGACTTGCGGCATACATATTAAGTTATGGCATCATATAACTATGCATTTTAATTAAATAACCCAACCAGCTATGTTCACTACAACTAAATTGAGAAGGGGCATGATTCCTAAGGTGTTGTGGGATATAGGGCAGACCCAGGTTTTCTACCATTAACTTCACACCAACAAACAGACCCATAGTGTTAGCCCTTTCGGCAACAACCTGCGAACAGGTTGCAGTCTCACCCGAAACAACTATGGGGTGCCGCAGAACCAGGTTTTTGCAAGAAGAAGAGGGATATTACTATACTTTTAGCCTTAACAACAAATATTTATACCAAATAGAGCTTCAATATTCACTTAATTAGCTTCGCAGTTAGATAAAAGATGTTTCTTGCTTAACCCTTAACTGGGAATTCACAGCAAAGTTAATATTTAACAGTTATATTACTTTATCAATTATCTACTTATCAATGCATAAAATAAAACCACAACAGAAGCAACAGAAAATAACCACAACACAAGATATAACGTGGTTCACCCCCAGTGTAGGGGCTATGTCCACAAAACTGCGCTTTTATTCCACTTCTTACAAAACAACAGTTCTGATCTATGCACTCAGCAGTAGATCCGTCCTTCAGAATAACTATGCACTCAGCTGCAGTTCCTTTCATTAGAGGAATTTTGGGGTCTAAAATGGGCCTCCTAAGGAAAATAATAAAATAATAGTTAAAATAATAGAATAATATTGATTAATTTTGGAGGAAGAAAGAAAAAAACTACTTTTTGTGTTTGTATTTTCGACATATCTCCCTGTGTTTTTACTCAAATTTTGATCGAGAGAGCTCATTGGATGCGGAATCAAATTCCGCATCCAACAAGTACCCACACTGCATACTTTTGATGGACCTCGCTACCCCAAAAACAAGAAATACCTGAAAAAATGTGATGATGACATCATCATCACATTTTTTCAGGTATTTCTTGTTTTTGGGGTGGCGGGGTCCATCAAAAGTATGCAGTGTGGGTACTCGTTGGATACGGAATCAAATTCCACATCCAACGAGCTATCTCGATCGAAATTTGAATAAAAACACAATGAGATATGTCGAAAATACGAACAAAAAAAGTAGTTTTTTTTAATGACAAATATGTCAATTCAACCATTATAGTTGACTTATTTTATTGAAATTCTATTGGTTCTTGAATTACAACTCACAAAAACTTATTTTGGCATGTTTTCTTATAACGCCTATTTTAGACCCCAAATTTCCTCTAATGCTTACAATCTCTAACTGTGCACTCAACTGCAGTTCCCTTCTTTACAAAACCCTTTGCACACACAGCTGCAGAGGTCGTCCATGCACACAGCTGGGACTTGACCTTAAAACCCAAAAATAGATCTAACTTCTTTGCATCATATGATCCTCATTTCATTAGATACCCTCGACATTTTTACATGAGTACCTATTTATACAAGTGCACTATTACAAAATCATGGGCTTACACCCGAAATTTATGGACAATTACAAAAAAGAGGGCTTTGACTCAACCTCGACACCCCTAAGACTATTTTGAGTCGCAACTCCACTTACAAGCTTCCACAAAAACCACTGAGTTACCAAAATTAGTGACCGTTAAGGCCCGCGCCCCAACAGGCCCCTAAGACTCGCCAATGTCCCATCCCGGGACACTCTGCTGCTTGTCTGGTGGGAGAATCTTGTTGGCGAAGATAGTAAACTACTGTCGGCTGCTTGATCCTTCTCTACTAGCTCCTTTTGCACTATGTCGAGTTCTGTATCCATCTGCATCTCTGTAACCATCATATTTAATTTTTCTGCCCTCCTGCTCCCTTATACGCCTGTCATCATCATCATTCCTTCTGCTACTTCTACCACAGTCACAGCTTGCTTGATCCTTCATCCTTTCATCCTTAGCAAATTACCTATGTTCCTTATGTTGCTATCTTTCTTTGCAATATTTATGATGGTCATGGGAATCATTGGGACTTCCAAATCTATCAGTGACTCCATCCCTCGAACTACCTCCCGTTCATGTCCTATCAAACATTTGACCATTCACAACTTTGGGTTCTTAACAAACGGTACCCCTGTGATTTCATGCCAATGTACTTTTGCATAAGACAAACAGCATGC
>LPNX010043456.1:0-28831 GCA_001517045.1 Pseudotsuga menziesii | reverse complement strand
CCATAAAACCCCTAACTCATAATATTTTAATATATCTTATATTTTTGTAGTACATTTCTTAGGAGGCCCATTTTTTACCTCAAATTCTCTCTAATGATTCTGCTAAGCCAAGAGGATATATCTCGAGATCCTCTGGAGTTTTCCCTGATTGCTTGTGTCTATCTTCATTTCTCTTAGAGAGAACTTATGGTTTAAACTTCTTCTTGGTAGATCATGTCTGCATTGGCTAAGTCGGTGCTGGGGGAGTTTCTTTGTAGGGTGTAGAGGCAGATGGATTGCTCATAAGGTTCTGCAGACCCATCTGTTCAAATTATTTCAACAGTTCATGAAGTTTGCAATTAGCTGACATGGACTCAATTGTAAGACTCAAGGAAATGCGTAATGCGATTTTCGCAGGCCTGGGTGCCTTCTTATCGAATCCATCGACCAAATATGCCATAACTATGCATTGAAGACACCAAATCTGATAGAGATATTATCCCGACAGTGCTATATTTCTCAGGATCTCATTATTACAAGCAGTTAATGCAGTTAACGTATCGGCGCCGCCAATTCTGATTTTTTCCAACGGTCGGATTTTGAGCTCCGACACACCTGTCCTTCTTCGGCACCACCAGTAACTCTGGCTGCACCACAATAAGGATATTCAACACTTCTTGACACTAGCTTCGATAAAGCTTCGAGCTTCGACCTATGACAGAATGTCTTCCATAGCCTCAATGATTCCTACTGTGAGCATCTTATCTAGCTCCACCCTGACTTTTTCTTTATACTTAGGGTTTAGCCTATCAGGGCGCTGCTTCACAGGCTTCGCATCAAGTTTTAAAGGGATTTTTATCACTCCTATATCATCAAGGATACCTTTCATTTCTAAGAACTTCATCGGAAATAGGTCCTGATACTCATGGATAAGTTGGGTCGCTTTGCTTACCGTTTCTTCATCCCAATAATCTCCAATAGTAGCATACTTAGGCATTTATTTTGACCCAATGTTTACTTGCCTTGACTTCAAGGGCTGAGTCACTTCTGGTGCTTCGATTGCTGGTCCATGTACTTTGTAGTGTCCTTCTGACTCGGGAATGTTTATGTTGCATGGGTCATCATCCTCGTCAATTGCGAGGTTATAGCATTCTACTAGATTAGCTTCTTGTTCTTTCCAATCACGTTGGTACTCGACTGTTTCTTTACCATCAAACACCTTAGTGTGGATCAGCCTAACAGCTGCGTCCAAAGCAAGGAAAACCTCATTAATAGAAAATGTAAGCACAAAAATATCAACAAGACTATCCCAACTTACAGTACCCTGGCGAAGCTCCACCTCTGCATACCAATTCTTCGCAACAGGTTACAAGGTGCGCACAAACCGATGTACCCATTCTTCACGAGGGACATGCTTCCATGCTTCATAACACTATTCCAAATGTTCTTGAGGGCTAGTCTTACCATTAAATCCGCTTCGCACCTCCTGAGGCTGATCCACAAATCTGAGGCGAAGAAGCTTTTGACAAGCTTCCCAACTATTGATGTACTTCTTATGACCATTCCATCATCTGACAGCTGTGGCTCTGAATGCTGAATCTAGAGTCTGCATTTTCATTTGAATCTGGTACCTGCTCTAAAAATTGCACAATAAAATCTGTTGGGTCTGTCAAGCCATCAAAAATAGGTAAGACTCTCATCTGTGAGCCAAGCCATCTGAGAGACTTGGTAATTCTTGCACACCGATGTCCATGTAGCTCAAAAAGTCTATGCTACCAATTCTCTAAACCTTCATCTGAATCAGTCATACAAGAACTGTCACACTTCCAATCCATTACACCTTAATTAGTAGGGTTAACATAGTCTTCTTCTTTAGCTGTGATGTTGTAGATATGATCTAGAATATCCTAATCTTCATCTCTGACTGGTTCTGTGTACCTTTCTCCTTGAGAAGGGTCCAAGGGGACTATGAATCTCAAGCCTTTTCCTTCAAAAGTCATATGTCTGTTCTTAAGATTGATTACTGCAGAATTCTCTATTGCCCATTCAATTCCTAGCAAAGCTGGATAGGGGTTGCTATCATCAATTATCTCAATGACTTCAAAATCTGCTAAGGTACTAACTCCATCAATGTCTACTGGGACACTAGGGAATCTTCCTAGGGGCACAATATTCTGCTAATTGGCTAATATCAACTGTATAGGGGATCATTCAAGGGAAGGTTTTCCCATTTGTTCCCATGTCTACTTAGTTAAGACATTTACTTCTGATCCTAGGTCTAAAATGATATCAGTCATATCATACTCTCCTATCTGAGCATGCAATCTCATTTCTCTTCCAGTTCTTCTAACTCTATTGACAATTTTTTCTTTACCAGAGCTTCGTTGAGGTTCGCAAGAAGCAATAAATTTCTGTAACTCATTCAAAGCATTCTGATTTCTTAAGATCTTCATACAACTCTGTAAAAATGTCGACAGTGTACTCACTTTATCTGTCAAATATTCTTGAGACTGTGATTGCTGTTGATGCTGCTGCGCAGGTGCTACTGTTGTGCTTGGATCAACAAAGTCTTTTTGGCTTCCATAAATGTTTATTTTTCTCTTCCCACATCGAAGGTTGGAACTTTCTATGGGGTCTTACGAACCCAAGCCTCGTCAAGTTGTTTCTCCTTATTCTGCACTTGTGTCGTAGCTCCACTCCTTGTAACAACGTTTATGGCTGGGACAGGTATTTGCTCTACAGTAATCATCTGAATATTCTGAGGAGGAGTGTTATTTCCTTCTTGTATCTTGGCTATCAGCTGTGGGCATTACTCAATGACATGATCTACTGCTCTGCAATATCGACATGTCGTAGTTGGGTTCCGACAGTCTCTAGCTACATGTCCTTCCTGATTATAGTTATAGCACACAACCTGGCCTCGACCTCTTCCAGGCATACCACCACGACCACGACCTCCAAAAGTACCTCGACCTGATGTGCTACCACGGTAACCATATCCATCATTTCCTTGTGCATCGTTTTGTACCCTATAAGCATCATATGTTTGCTCTCTCATAATGTCAAAACTGCGACATTCCTCTTCGTTGTGTCCAACTAACTTACAAAACTTGCAATATGGATTCTTAGGTACTTGCACATATCTTTGTAGCAGATAGAAGTCTTCAGGCCAGTGCTGGCTAGTTGTTCTACAAATCTCACAATATAGAACATTAGGGTTAAATGGGTTCGACACACCAGTATTCAGGTAATTTCTTAGTGCAGGACATTGTTCCTTGTCATGACCTTCTGTCCTACATCGTGTACACCACACCTCTTCACAAATAGATTTCCCTTTTTTCATGTCACGCAGCTCCAAAGCCATTTCTGCTAATTACGCTTGTATTTGGGATATGCTAGAATTATCTTCGACAGGAGCTATCTCCAGTTTCATGGCAATCTCCAAAGCCTCTTGCTGATCAGCAACCTTCTGTTGCATGAGTGGCATTCTGATATGAGGTAATAAGGTTGCAATGAACCATTCTTTATGTTGCGCTGGTCCAATAGTGAAACTAACTTGATTTAGCAGAACTTTGAACCTCTAATCAAAATCCCAAACTAATTCACCTTGCCTCTGCTGAATCTCTTTCAATTCAGTTATACACTGTGATTCTGATTTAGGCTTCTTGAACTCTTTGATCATTGCTACTTTAATATCAGCCAAGACATGGTTCTGAGTACTGGAGAACTTCATGAACCAGGTCAAAGCCTGGTCTCTAAAAGAAGTGACCAGCTGCACTCTTCTTATATCTTGGTCCAAAATGTTCTTAGTAGTCCACACAGCTTCGCATAAAAACCAAAACTGTTCTGGATCCTCTGATCCAGTTCCTTTGAAAACTGGGAGCTTGATATCATTCGTCATATGCGCCATAGCGCACTAGGGGGGGGAGAACTTACTGGGGTAGACTAGGCCTACGATAGGAATACTCGGGCTAGGGTTACTTCCAGACTGCGACGGGTTCTCAGGGGTAACAGATCTTCACTGCGGAGTTATAGGAGGGTTTCTAACAAAATGGGTTTCTTTAGATTCAGGGTCTTCTGGCATATACTCAGTATTATGACCTAGGGTATAGGATTCTAGGTTTCTCTTGTATCTTTTAGTGCTTCGCAGCAAACCACTTTTCTCATCGAAGTTACTTTCACTTCCAAACATAGGTTAGTAAAAATAAATCTAGCAATCTGATTCTATAAGCAATATGCCCTTCTCATCCAAGAGCATTTTAATTTGTAGACTAAATGAATTTAGGTACTTACCTGTTGGTCCTTTGAAGAACTTCCTTTCAGCTTCGCTAAAAGAGGTACTTGTGTCGATGGAAAATTCTGTCACAAATGCTTCAAGGGTTCGTGTTATCCAGAAATCAACAGCTCATGATATCATGTTATTCACTCTTTTCAATATGTTAATTCTTACGAAGGTCCAGTCAGGAAACTGATCTTCTTGGAAGTTTGTCCTTCTCTCTATCAACCTGGATAACCACTGGTGCAATTCTATGTGGATTCTACCAAAGAAAATTTCGTAAATATCATCAAAAATGTACCTTTGCAAGAATTCGTCTGAGCTACGACAAGGATCCTTATTTTCTTGTTTAGCAAATTTCTGATAGGTAGCTTCAACCCAATCACTGATTTCTTTTACTGAGGGCCTCCAAAACATGGCCCTTCAGGTATGACGTAAATCCCTCTTAAAGCAGATACTGAGTTCAACCGGCAACGGAATCAATTTGTTGGGCTATAGGGCAAACCCTGGTTTTATACCATTAACTTCGCACCAACAAACAGACCCACAGTGTTGGCCCTTTCGGCAACAACCTGCGAACAGGTTGCAGTCTCACCCGAAACAACTATGGGGTGCCGCAGAACCAGGTTTCTGCAAGCAGAAGAGGGATATTACTGTACCTTTAGCCTTAACAACAAATATTTATACCAAATAGAGCTTTGATATTCAATTAATTAGCTTCACAGTTAGATAAAAGACGTTTCTTGCTTAACCCTTAACTGGGAATTCACAGCAAAGTTAATATTTAACAGTTATATTAATTTATCAATTATCTACTTATCAATGCATAAAATAAAACCACAACAGAAGCAATAGAAAAGAACCACAACACAAGATATAACGTGGTTCAACCCCCGTGTAGGGGCTACGTCCACAAAACTGTGCTTTTATTCCACTTCTTACAAAACAACAGTTCTGATCTGCGCACTCAGCAGCAGATCTGTCTTTCAGACTAACTACGCACTCAGCTGCAGTTCCTTTCTTACAATCTCTAACTACGCACTCAGCTGCAATTCCCTTCTTTACAAAACCCTCTGCGCACACAACTGCAGAGGTCATCCACGCACACAGCTGGGACTTGACCTTAAAACCCAAAAATAGATCTAACTTCTTTGCATCATATGATCCTCATTTCATTAGATACCGTTGACATCTTTACATGAGTGCCTATTTATACAAGTGCACTATTACAAAATCATGGGATTACACCCGAAATTTATGGACAATTACAAAAAAGAGGGCTTTGACTCAACCCCAACACCCGTAAGACTATTTTGAGTCACAACTCCGCTTACAAGCTTCCACAAAAACCGTGGAGTTTCCAAAATTAGTGACCGTTAAGGAACGCGTCCCAACATAAGGATAAGGAGGGGAAATGATGAACCTTGAGTCATGGGGGAAAATCCACGTGTCATCACCCTGTTTATTTTTTATCACCTTCCCTTGTCTCATCCAACCACCATTTTTAATGTTCTGCTGAGTTGTTGAGGCAGTTATTGTTGGAAGTGGAGGGTGGCAGGACTATCATTCATTGCCACACGCTCACCCAACCAGTCCTCTCTCCACCTTCACGTGGGTAAGGGAACCATCACCACGCCACTCTCTTGGTCGTTGGGGTTCACTCTCATGTAGGGATGCGCAAGGGGCCATTTCATCTTCCTCATGTAGAGCTGAGTTAAGGGTGGTGCAATATCTTGTTGGGGGTTCGCCTGTCTCTCTCTTGCACCGTTTACAAGCCTGTAGTTGTGTTCTTTCCTCCAGGATCACGCATAGAGTCAGTGTTTTTCCTCCACCATTGCCGGACTATGAGAAATTGTTGTGGGTTTCTTTTGTTGATTCATGGGCTATTGTTTTCCATTTTTTGTTGGCTGCGATTTCCTTTTGGGATTAGCTACTATACGGTGCATGTTTTCCTTCTGCCTAGGCTGAGAGTCTTCTTACTCTTCAACTCTCAGGCTGAGTAACTTTGACGATCATTTCATTGTTCAGCCGAGGCCATGGTTTTCCCCATGCTACTCGTTTGCTGTGAGCTCCCCTACATTCTATTGGTTGTGTCCTCTCTCACGTTTTGGGAGTGGCTGTAGGTTACTGTTGACTCGTTTTGGCCATGATAGGGCTAAGAACAACTCATGTTTTGTTTCCCCTGTCCAAGTGGTGAAGAGCTTGTTTTACTGTATGAATGCATAGTTTAGTCTTTAGGACTACATAGAACTGGTGATGAAGGCCTGATCTTGTTGACAAACCTAGTGCATTTGGTAACCACACAAATAGAACTAGTGGACTGGATTTCTTCTCCACAATCCCTAAAGAGCATTGGAAGGGAGATCAAGGTCTGAGGGACTGCCTTGTAGAGAAAGGATGGATTTCCTTGTGTTGGGTGTGTGTGGGTACCCTATAAGTCAGACTAGATCTCGTGTGGGTGTCCTTAACTCTTCCATGAGTTCACCAGCTTAGCATTATCCTTTCCCAACTCCTGGTTCGCTTGATAAACCCAACTGTGTTGTCTTGGCTGAACTGTGTACTCTTGAGGGATTGTTATCCTTGGTTATGTGTAAGCCTACTAGTTCCATATTCCTTGGGAAATCATGCCGGGCTCGGGGGTGGCAGTGTTGCTAAGAAGCTAAAGAGCACGCGGGCCTATGGTTGGGAGGAACGTTGTAGTGACGTAGTTGGTTGCAGGATAGTTCACATAACATAAGTACTATTGATTAATCTGCTTTGCAATCATGTTACAGTTAATGAATTATAATGAGGAACATGTTGGGTGCTGAAGTGTTTATGAATGAACGTTGTTGTTTTGCTTCCGCTATGTATATGAACAATTATGCATTCTAGTATGTTTCATGTTTTTGGATTATCAAGCTTCAGCATTGTATGTATGCATATGGTTATGGGACTAGATTCCCGCATGTTGGTGTAAGGTAGCGTCCCCTTTCTCGGTCGGAGGGTCGAGGACATGAAAAAATGGTATCAGAGCTCTGGTTGCAGCATGGGCCTGAATGGGCCATTATAGATCAGTTAACAGAGGCAGGCTTCCTACCGCCTAGAAGAAAACTGCATGACAAGAGAATTTTTGGAAATTTATTCTAAGTATTGGGATCATCGGATCATCGGAGGACTTAGTCTGAAGTCCTGCCGATGCATCGGATCATCTAGTTGGGAGACCACCCAATGGCGGACTCGGGACAAGGAAATCCATGAAAATTTGCCCAAGTGTTAAAAATCATCGGCGATCAGTGCCACTATGATGAAGCGATTGCCGAAATGTCGGCGGAGGTTAGCAGATGATGCATCTGCCGTTGCAGTAACTTAAAGGACTATCCACCCGATGGATAGTTGATCCGACCGTCGATGGTGCAGAAGCTCCATTTTTTTCTAAGTTTTGACTTCATCAGCCATCGAAGCATGTTAGTGGTATTCATCGCCGATGAATAGTGGAAGGGATCAAGCAATTGTAGACCCACTGTTGTGGATAGCTAGACGACTATCCTTCTGACGGATAGAGCCTTCGACCGCCAATGCAGTAAAGAAAGTTATAAATTTTTCCAAGTGACGAAAACATAGATCATCGAAAGAAGATAGTGGTTTGTGCACCCGTCGTTGCGGAAGCTTAGGGAACTAGTCTTCTGACGAGAAGAGTTTCGACTGCCAATGCCAATCAGGCTATGCCTCAGTTTTTCGATCAGAAAAAGATCAAAGATGATAACCCACAGTTGCGGCTACTAAATGAGCTATTTCACCGACAAATAGGAGATAGTTTAGCTGATCAAAGCGGTGAAAAGGAAGACTAAAGAGAAAAATTGAAAATTTTTCTAAGTTCCTGAATCGTCGGCCATCAGCGATGGTTAAATGATCACATCGCCGATACTCATAGGATGCAGTCACCAATGAGCTATGACAAGTGAATTTTATTGAGCGTCCATCATTGTGGAGATCGAAGAGACTAACCTCCTGATGAAGAGTGCCTCTAAGCGCCGATGCCGTAGCTTCTAGAGGCTCCGACCACCAACAAATTCAGGAGTTGTGAAATATTTAGTTTGATTGTGGACCATCATTGTGGAAGGCTTGACGATTAACTGTTCGGTGCATAGGGCACCCAGCCACCGATGCAACAAGTTAACCCATGCTATCACCGACGAAATTCACAATGATAGATGATTAAGGACCGATATAGTGGAAGGGAATAGACCAACGAGTTGCTGATGAAGATGTGGGATAATAGACTGATCGGAGGAAAACTTTGAAGAGTCAAAAAAGCAATGAAAAAACGTTAATGATCGGATCGCCGATTGGAAGCTCAGATGGTTCGCTCATGGAAACAGTAGGAAGATCATTTTCCCCCATTGTAGCTGCTCAAAGGACTATGCACCCGATGCACAGTTGAATTGCTCGCCGATACAAATTGGGAGTCTAGTCATTTTTCCCATTGAAACACCAAAAATAAATCAGCAACAGACCATTGATGAACAGTCGATCTGCTCGCCGATGCAGATCGGAAGTGTAGTTGTTTTGACCCCCGTAGAATCGAAAAAATAGCTGGGAAGACGTCCGATTGGGCCTAAGGAAATTTGGGTTTTTCAAAGGGATTTATCAACAATTTTTGAGACAGTTTCAGCCAGTTTTCAGCAGATTTCAGCAGACTGTCCGTGGTCACACAGTTGAACAAGAAATAGAGAAAAATCTATGTTTTAGCATAATTGTTGTTTTCTAAAAATTTCGAGAAGAAGAAGGTAAGTAGTTCTGATTTATATTAATGTTAGGAATCTAAATGTTTGCTACTAACACATTTGTAGAACTATAGATAACTACCAAGAGCGGTACTCCAGGAAGAACAGTGTGGTAAAGCAAGATGTGGTTCAGTCATGAGAACCCATGATGGATATGGTGCTCAGGATTCTTACGAGCGTGCAAGAGATTCCATGGGAGACAATGTCCGTAATGGAAATGATGACATAGAATCCAATGGAAGGAGATTTCAAGAGACACCGTCAGATGTCGCAGCCACGATGAGAAGCTTGATCAAGGCCCAAGAAGAGAAGTATCAATTGAATGCTGCCATGTTGCATAGTTTGATAGATTCGCAGAGAAATATAGACTCTGGAAGAGGTACAGGAAGGCCAAAAGATAGTAAGAGAAGTACTAGGAGAAGGAGAAGGACTTCCAGTGGATCATCTGACTCTAAAGAATCTAGTGGAGATAAAAGCTCATCTTCTCATAAAAGTAAAAGAAGAAGGAATCATAGGGATTGCTCTTGAGATGAATTTAAGAAGGATAACCCTCCTACATTTGATGGTGAGATAAAGACTGGACAAGAGGCTGAAGCTTGGCTTCTTGGGATAAAGAAGTACTTTCAGGTGCAAGACTATTCAGGGAACATGAAGGCCAGAGTTTCCATATTCAATCTGAATGGATGAGCGTCCATTTGGTGGGAACACTTCAAGCAAGTAAAAAGGATTAGTGAAAGGAAATTGAAATGAAAACAATTCAAGAAGTATTTCAGTCATAAATACCTTTATGACAGGTATTATGATGACAAGATCAAGGAGTTCCATGAGCTGAGATTGGGGCAGCAGACCATGGATGAATATGCAAATAAGTTATTGGAATTGTTGAGGTATGTCCGGTACATTAGAGATGAGAAAGTGAAGATCCAGCAGTTTCTAAGTGGGTTTCCTCAAACTTACAAAGATAGAATTGAATTCTATGAACCAAGAACTCTTGAAGAAGCGATAAGGAAGGCTAAGTATTGCTATGAGCAAAGAAAGGGTAAACCTGATTACCATAAGGCATGGAAAGATAAGAAGAATGAAAATTTTGACCAAAGAAAGAAAGGTTTCAAACCTTCTAGATTCAGGAATCAACAGAAGCAGCTATCCCAAGCTATGAGTAATCCAGTTGGAGTGACAGGTGGAAATCCTAGAGAGCCACATCTGAATAAAGGTCCACTCAAATGTTGGAAATGTGAAGGACCTCACTTGCGTAGATATTTTCCACTTGAGAATGAAAGTGCAAGGCCAGCTTATAACATTCAGGGAGCAGAAACAGTGGGCCAAGTAGCCAGAGTAGTCCCTAGAATTTATGCAGCACTGGAGGACCACCAGGAAGATCACCAGTCAACTATGGTTGAAGTTGTAGGTAAGATTGTTGAACAATCTGTTTCTATTTTAACTGACCCTGGTTCTACTCACAGTTATATCACTCCTAGGGTGGTGGAGATTTGTGCTTTTAAGAAGGAAAAGCATAGAAAATATTGGTTAGTCTAGCTAGCCATTGGGACCAAGAGAAAAGTTAGTGAATTGGTATAGAAGTGTCCATTCGTTATGAATGGATTGAACACTTGTGTAGATATGAATGTTCTACCGCTTGGTTTTTATGACGTTCTCATTGGAATGGATTGGTTAGAATCTCATCGAGTGAAGCTTAACTGTTATAACAAGACTTTTGAATGCACAGATGAAGAAGGAAACCCGGTAATTGTGAAAGGTATTCCAAAGGTAATTTCAGTAAGACAAGTTTCAGCAATGCAATTGAAAAAGTTCTATAGGAAAGGTTGCCAGTTGTATGTAGCTCATGTTTCGGAACCAACAGGAGATGAAACTCCTACGTTGGAGGACTATCAGGTGTTACAGGAATTCAAGGATGTGTTTCACCATTGAACTTGTGCCAAGAGTAGCACCAGTGTCCAAAACACCCTACAGGATGAGTACACCATATATGTTAGAGTTGAAGATGCAGCTACAAGAGTTGTTGGAAAATAAGTATATCCGACCGAGTGTGTCTCCTTGGGGAGCACCGGTTCTGTTTGTGAAGAAGAAAGATGGTACACTCAAGTTATTTATTGATTACAGATAGTTGAACAAGGTTACTATGAATAATAAATACCCTTTACCTAGGATTGATGACCTCTTTGATCAAATGAGAAGAGAAAAGGTATTTTCCAAGATTGACTTGAGGTTTGGTTACCATCAGGTGAGAATCAAGGATGAAGACATTCATAAGACAGCCTTCAGGACAAGGTATGGACATTATGAGTTTGTGGTGGTACCATTTAGTCTCACAAATGCACCAACTACATTTATGTTCCTTATGAACAGTGTCTTCAGTAGGTATTTGAACAAGTTTGTTCTTGTTTTCCTTGATGACATTCTTGTGTATTCTAAGAATGAGGAAGAGCATGAAGAGCATTTGATACTAAAATTGCAAGTGCTCAGGGAACATTAGTTGTATGCCAAGCTGAGTGAGTGTGGCTTCTACAGGGATAGAATTCAGTACTTGGGTCACATTATCTCAGAAGAGGGTACATCAATAGACCCTGCAAATATTGAAGCCATTATGAATTGGCCTACTCCAAGAAATGTGATGGATGTAAGATCTTTTATGGGACTTGCAAGATACTATAGGAGATTCATTGAGGGATTTTCCAAGGTTGCACATGCCATCACTTCTTTTCAAAAGAAGGGGATGAAGTTCGAATGGACTTCAAAGTGTGAAGAAAGCTTCCAGCGGTTGAAGAATCTTCTCACTGGTGCACCGATATTGAAAGTTGCAGATCCAAAGAGAGATTTTGTGGTATGTACCGATGCATGCAGACAAGGGCTTGGAGGAGTCCTTATGCAAGACAACCACATGATATGTTATGATTCAAGAAAGCTGAAGGATCATGAGAAGAACTATGCCACTCATGATCTAGAGCTTGCAGCCATAGTACATGCCCTCAAGATGTGGAGGCATTACTTGATGGGTAAAATATTTGAGCTCATAACAGACCATTTTGGTCTAAAGTATTTGTTTAATCAGCCTACTCTAAATGCTAGGAAAGCAATATGGTTGGAATTTTTATGTGAGTTTGATTTTGAAATCAAGCACATAAAAGGAAAGGAGAACAAGGTAGTTTATGCACTCAGCCAGAAGGTGTAGGAAATGCATGTGGCATCTCTCAGTATTTGTCAATCAGATTTGAGGAAGCAGGTTGTTAATCATGTTGCTGGAGATGAATTGTACGAGGAAGTAAAAGACAAATTGAAGCAGCCAAGTCTTGAGAAGAAATATGAGGCATATAAATTGGAAGAAGATGGACTACTTACTTATAAAGGCAGAACTTATATTCCGAATGTAGCTGATTTGAGGAGAGTTGTTATGGATGAAATCCATCAAGCTCCGTATTCTGGTCACCCAGGATATCAAAAGACAATTGCTACAGCTAGAAAGGAGTACTTTTGGCTAGGAATGAAGAAGGACATGGCTGAATACATTTCAAGGTGCATGAAATGTCAACATGTAAAGTTTGAGCATCAACATCCAGTAGGTTTGTTGCAACTTTTTCCAGTCCCAGAATGGAAATGGGAAATTATTTCCATGGATTTTATTACAAGATTACCGATGACTTGGAGACAACATGATTCCATGATGGTTGAGGTAGACAAGTTGACAAGGGCAGTGCATTTTATACCGGTAAATTCCACACATAATACTGGTGATATTGCAAATATATTCATGAAGGATATTTTCAAATTACATGGATTGTCGAAGGCAATAGTCTTTGACAGAGATGTCAAGTTCACTTCCAATTTTGGGAAGGGGTTGTTTGAATATTTGGGTACAAAGTTGAACTTCAGCACTGCATACCATCCTCAGCCAGATGGGAAAATAGAGAGAGTCAACCAAGTGCTTGAAGATATGCTTCACATGTATGTGATTGACAAACCAACTAAGTGGGAAGACTACTTACACTGGGTTGAGTTTGCTTATAACAACGGGAAACAGACACCCTTGGGGATGAGTCTGTATGAATTTTTGTACGGAAGAAGGTGTACGACACTAGTGGCTTGGGATAATCCAATGAACAGGATTATGCTTGGAACTGAATTGCTCAAGGAAATGGAACAAGAGGTTGTAAAGATCAGGCAGAATTTAAAAGTAGCACAGGACAGACAGAAAAGCTATGCAGATAAGCATAGGAAGGACAGAGAGTTCAGTGTTGGGGATCATGTGTACCTCAAAATGAGGGAAAAGAAGAGTTCCTTGAAACTTGGAAGTTGTGCCAAGCTGTCACCAAGATACTATGGGTCATTTGAAGTGATTGAAAGAATAGAGCCTGTTGCATATAAAATTGCATTGCCTGCTAGTACTAGAGCTCATAATGTTTTTCATGCTTCTTTACTTAAGAAATATGTACATTACCCTAAACACGTAATAAATTGGGATGTGATTCAGGTGGAACCCGAGGGAGAGTTCCAAATCAAGCCAATGCGTATCCTCGACAGGAAGGTCACAATGCTCTATAACTGAGCCATAGGGCAGGTAAAGGTGCAATGGGAGCACTACGGACCTGAAGAGGCTACCTGGGAGCTGGAGGATGCCATGCGATTAGCACATCCATTTTTGTTCAATCCTGTGGAACACTGAGGCAGTACCAGTCTAACATTTTGTTTAAATTTTGTTAGAACTGAGGACAGTGCTATTGAAGGGGGAGGGGAATGTAACATCCCTAGTTTTGACCCCAATGCACTAAATATACATGATATGTAAATATTGTAATTAATCATGGTGTGGAGCTAAAGGCCAAGGCCCACCATTGATTTGGCTATGTCATCTTCGGATGGGAATTGTCACTGACAGTATATCAAGACTTGCAGCATACATATTAAGTTATGGCATCATGTAACTATGCATTTTAATTAAATAACCCAACCAGCTATGTTCACTGCAACTAAATTAAGAAGGGGCATGATTCCTAAGGATAAGGAGGGGAAATGATGAACCTTGAGTCATGGGGGAAAAGCCATGTGTCATCACCCTATTTATTTTGATCACCTTCCCTTGTCTCATCCAACCACAATTTTTAATGTTTTGCTGAGTTGTTGAGGCAGTTATTGCTAGAAGTGGAGGGTGGCAGGACTGTCAGTATTTGCCACATGATCACTTAACAAGTCCTCTCTCCACCTTCACGTGGGTAAGGGAACCATCACCATGCCACTCTCTTGGCCATTGGGGTTCACTCTCACGCAGGGATGCGTAGGGGGCTGGTTCATCTTCCTCACAGATAGCTGAGTTAAGGGTGGTGCAATTTCTTGTTGGGGGTTTTCCTGTCTCTCTCTCACATCATTTACAAGTCTGTAGTTGTGTTCTTTCCTCTGGGATCATGCATAGAGTCAGGATTTTTCCTCCACCATTGCAGGACTGTGACAAATTGTTGTGGGTTTCTTTTGTTGATTCGTGGGCTATTGTTTTCCATTTTTTTGTTGGCTGTGATTTCCTTTTGGGATTAGATGTTGTAGGGTGCATGTTTTCTTTCTACCCAGGCTGAGAGTCTGTTTACTCTTCCACTCTCGGCCTGAGTAACTTTGACGATCATTTCATTGCTAAGCCGAGGCTATGGTTTTCCCCACACTGCTTGTTTCCTATGAGCTCCCCTACATTCTATTGGTTGTGTCCTCTCTCACATTTTGAGAGTGGTTGCAAGTTACTGTTGAGTTTTTTTGGCCATGATAGGGCCATGAACAACTCAGGTTTTGCTTCCCCTGTCCAAGTGGTAAATATCTTGTTTTACTGTATGAATGCAAAGGTTGGTCTTCAGGACTGCATAGGAGTCGTGATGAAGGCTTGATCTGCTTGAAAAACATGGTGCATTTGGGAACCACATAGAGAGAACTAGTGGACTAACTTTCTTCTCCAAAATCCCTCAAGAGCACTAGAAGGGAGATCAGGGTCTGAGGGACTACCTTGCAGAGAAAGGATTGATTTCCTTGTGTTGGGTGGGTGTGGGTGTCCTAGAAGTCAGACTAGATCTAGTGTGGGTGTCCTTAACTCTTCCATGAGTTCAACAGCTTAGCATTAGCCTTTCCCAGCTCCTGGTTTTCCTGATAAACCCAACTGTGTTGACTTGGCTGAACTCTATACTCTTGAGGGATTGTTCTCCTTGGCTATGTGTAAGCCTGCTAGTTCCTTATTCCTTGGGAAATCATGCTTGACTTGGGGGTGGCAACGTTGCTGAGAGGCTAAAGAGCACGCAGGCCTATGGTTGGGAAGAACATTGCAGTGACGTAGCTGGTTGTGGGACAGTTCACATAAGATAAGTACTTTTGATTAATCTGCTTTGCAATCATGTTACAGTTAATGAATTATGATGATGAACATGTTGGGTGCTGAAGTGTTTATAAATGAATGTTGTTCTTTTGCTTCCACTATGTATATGAACAACTATGCATTGTAGTGTGTTTCATTTTTTTGGATTATCAAGCTTCAGCATTGTATGTATGCATTTGATTATGGGGATAGATGCTTGCATGCTAGTGTAAGGTAGCCTCCCCTTGCCTAGACAGAGGGTTAGGGACGTGACAATGGAAGGCTCCAGGGCTTATGCCTAACACATCCAATTATCTTCTCATGTGTTCCATATATTCTCTATCAACACAAAGGTAAGTACTAATGTGTTCCAGAGATTCTCGCTCAACATAATTCATCAATCACTCAAGTGTTCCAGAGCTCCTCACTCAACCCAAAACATCTCGTCAATCATGTGCTTTAGGGTCCATACCCAACACAAACAAGAATATACATATATCATCAATCATTGGCTTATGCTAAATATATAATACAAATCATCGTGTTCATATGCAGTGGGGTCTTTGACCCAATATAAAATAAAACATCAACATAATCATCATAATCAATAGGCACCTGCCTATAAGTGTTAGGTCCAAAATTCAGGATATTACAGCATGAATCCTACACGAATCGATCCTGTGATCTATTGGTTAATTTTAGTTAGTCCTATATATATAACGATATGGTTGGTTTTTTTATAATTGTAGTGGACTCATTATGTTGGTAGTTTCTTTAATGCATACGATTTTCATGGATGTAGATGGTATACTAAATATATGGTTTGTTTTAAGGTGGATTCTTGTTTAGTTAAAGCATATATCGTGGGAATTATGTGGTCTTGATATCTTGACTGTAGAATGGTTTTAATGTATTTATTTGGTTAATGGGAAAGATATTGTTTAAACTTGATTCTTGGTAGAAGTATATACAGACCCTGAGAGGTCTTCGTTGGGTTTTTATTTTAACTTTATTACTTTGAAATGATGATTATTCTTAAGTATATATTAATGCGTTTATAGTATTTCGTAATTAGGATACAAATCTATTTATACTTAATGTGATATAAATGATTTATTTATTAGGTTATGTTTACTATACTTTAGTTAACTATATTTTATATTTATGTTTTGTGTATAGTTTACCCTGAATTAGGATTTTATTCCTAAATATAATCATGCTAGAAATATAAAATCTTCCAGTAGAATCTATAGGTATAATAAACATATAGAATCTATTTAGAGAAATTCCTAGGTTTTAGAAAGACGGAGTTTAAGCTATAAAATAAAATGTAGGAATACAATTGGAAGGACAAAACCCTTGGATATCTTCTAGATGGAAATACATTTCAACCTAGGGATCAGAGAAACTACATAAAATATTCCAAACGAGCAATAAATTGCAAACATAGGGTTAGAAATTTAACATAAACCCTTAATTATTCTATCATAAACTATAATGGATAATGGAATGGAAAACATCAAGAACCACATACATGTATGGTGAAGCTATTGCAATGGTTGAAAACCTGCACACTTAATTACCGAGCATTAACCATTCATAGACATATCTAACCTCTGTATAGATGACCAAATCACTTGGAAACTACCACGTTCCACCCAACCATGATCCAAAACCAATCCTGTTCCTAATCTGGATCCCCCCGTGCTGGTTCCAACATGCAAGTAGCTTAGAGCTCCTAAGGTAAGGCTTCCCTAACTGGGATATTAGGTCTGAGTGAGTTCTCCTTTTTCCTCTTAGGAAAATGTTATCCAATAACTCTCTTGAGAAATAAACAGGAAGAAATATGATTCTTATCAGATGGGATAGATCCCCGAGCCTCTCTTTGGCTTGGGACCTTATAGACATACTTTTCAATCAATGTGGCAGTTAAATCAAGAATCATTTGATTTATTGATTTAACCCTTTTATTTATTTTTTAGGTACTTTAAATAATTAACTTAGGAACTTTTAGCTAATTTGTAATTGTACTTTTATAGGTATTATAATATTTAATTTTATTTTATTAATATTATTAATAGATGGAGCCTTTGCTTCTGTTGCAGCTGCAACTGTTTTCCCCAAATCTTCAAATTTTGGACCCCCTTTATTAATTTTAGCATTGCCTTGAATCGTTTGGATCCATGAACTCTTTTGTCTTGCTTTAATTACGAACTATTTTGAGGTTAACTCTCTTCCTGTTTTCAAAAATTGCTTATGTTTGAAACTGCTGTAGGTCACGGAGTTTAGAGTTTGTTTTGTTACCATTCGAGCTGCAATTTCCTCTCAGGAACTTATTTTCCATGCTAACCACTGTTCTGAAGGTCATTTAACAACATATCGGAGCCATGTTTCCTTAAGGAGCCTCCATCATGAAAATTGAACATTGATTATTCTGCGAAAGAATTGTGACTCCTCCGTGGCTGCTTTGTATCGTTTGACTTGTTTATATTATTGGATGAGGTAGTCTGTTTATCTTCTGCCCTTGCGGCTCCCAAGCAAACTAGGTATCCACCATATAACTACTCTTCCCGCTGAGACTTTGTTGGGTTTTCATCGCTTTGTCTTTGATCAGAGACTATAGTCTGTTTATCCTCTGCCCTTGCAGCTATGTAACGCACTAATTATCTGACGTTGATGTCTTTCTGCTCACCGACTGGGAGCTCTTCCACCCAAAATTTAGGTTCTAGATTTTATGACTCTGTTAACCTTAACAGTCTCATGGATCCCGTTTCCTGTTTGAGACCCACTGACGCGGCTGTAAGTAAGACTACCGCGGCCAAGGTTTTAGTGTTTTAAGCCGCCGATAAGTTTTCTCTCCCCATCGTTTTATCAGTTTTAAACCCTTGAGGACGAGATAGTGGTTTTGGTGCTTGTTAAGGTTTTCATGACAGTATAGGGCCTCTCTTGATGACTAGTCGTTTTGTTGATGCAGTTTGGTTTTATTGAAGAATGCAGTCTTGATTAATGATACATGTCGTTTAATTGCAGATGGACTCAAGAGATTTTTACAAATTACTACGGCGAGAAGGCATATCAGAGAGACAAAGTAGTGGAAAACGGATGGACAGTGTTAGGCAGAGTTCATATTGAAACCAACGGGATCTCAAGGAAGGCAATGAAAGACAAGGCCGGATCAATGGCGACAAAAGCCTGGGCCCGAAAAGATATGTCAGTTTCCAAGCGGATCCCTCTTTGTTGAGTACTCTAGAACGTAACGCATGAAGTAAATCATGAGTACTCATAGAAAAGACAAAATGGGGATATTAAATGGTTATGAGGAACCCAAAGGTCACGGTTGGGGCAGCCCAAGTGGTTAGCTGATTTGGTTTAAATATAGGAATGTTAGAGTTTACAAAGGATTTTTCCCTGGAAAAACTTGTGAACTATTGTTTGTAAGAGGAACTACTTCATTTTACAATAAGAAATTACAAATTTTGCCTGTTGGAGAAGGTGCTATGTGGAATCTTCCAATGTGATAAATGAACAATGTTGAAGGGGAACTATTTCATTTTCGACTGTGTTTCATTAACTGTGAGAGCGTTCTAACTTCATGAACCTATGTTCTTACCTGAATGTTCTCTAGTATATTCTGTGATGTTTTCCACTATGAGTAATGGAAGTTTTAACTGTTGAAGAGCTATCTTGTCATGTATACTTTCATTCATGTTTGTATGTTTGGTTCTAAGAACAGCTATCTGTGATTCTCTGTAACATGTGAACAGTATTGCATTACTCATGAATTAATATCTAGCTCTCTAGAGATAGCCTAGTTAGTATTTATTTTCTAATTGTGTGTGATTTAGATGGTTGAGAGTTTAAGACGAGAGGTAAGAACCTGCACATCACATTGTGAATACTCCTTGCATTCTTTATCAATCTGCATGTTAAATAGGCACTTGCATATCATACTTTAAGTCAAAAAATACAAAAATATATACGATGGATCAAGCTGCAATCAGTAAAACCTTTTAATTTTGTCACTTGACCTACGGTAGCTGGACCGCAAACCAAACGAATTCCCTACACCAAACAGTCACAGGCTAGTTGGGAACGTTGACTGGGAAGAATCCCTTGCTGTTGTTGCCTGTGATTTTCCAGGCCTCAACAGTTTCTGGCACTAGAAGGAGGGCCGCTAGTGCATGTCTGGCCGAGGAAACCCATTTTCCCGAGATTATTCCACTGGTAATAGTTCATAAAGCAGTGTGTTTCATAACCCGATTCCTGAAGAGGGGGGTAGGGAAAATTTGTATTCTATCGACAACGAAGTTGTTAACGATCTGAGAAGACACACTAGGGCATACGTGAAGAAGATTGGAGGATTGTCAATTATCCTTGAATTTCCCAGAAGAGAATATAAAAGAAAAGATCGTCCTATATTGGAAGACTCAGTGTTGGTTGGGGTTTGGGAGGAACTTGTAGAAACAGCCTCACAAGACGTCGTACTGCCTTTGAATCAAGTAGGCCCAGATACTCCTCACAGTTCTGTTGTTCATACTCCTATTCTCTCACCCCCTCACTCCCCACCAAGACTCATGGCAGGCGTAAACACAAATCAACCAACTAACCCACCGAATCCACCACCTGCCTGGAAATCCAGATCACTTTTAAACCTAACACCTCCTTTGCATGATTTACCTCAATCTTTTGAAAAATGCTGCCCAAATTTGACCCAAATGAGAAGATACTAGTAGACAACCACTTGCAAAGTTTATATTTGGTAATAGAAGGGTTAAGAGCTGGTGAATGTGAGGATGTAGTTTGCAAACTTTTCCCACATACCCTTAAAGGAGCTGCAGCATCGTGGTACTTTGGTTTTCCTGCAAATTCTATCCCTGAGAAGGTGCATAGTTTCACCCAAAGATTTGCAGCATATCTTAAGAATTTTTCTGAAGCTGGCAAACCTTCAGATAAAGTCCTGATTGAATATTATACCTCATCTCTAGGGCCCAAGTTGGCCATGTTTGCCAAAATGAAGGCCAAGCCTACTCTAGCGAAGACTTATGAGGAGGCGGAGAAGGTAGAGGCTGAAAGGGAAAGTATCGAAGATTATCCCGAATGGTCAGGAGAGAAAAATGTGGGGAGGAAATATTTGTTGTTTACCAAGTCTAATGAAGAGCAGTCACCAGATTTTGAAAGTATGGCAAAAATGATGCAGAATATTTCTAATAGAATCATAGACTTGGAGAAGGAAAAGGAAGCCCAAAATTTTTACAAGCCCTATTACAAGAAACGGGAGGATAACAGTCAATCCCAGCTCCCTCCGCACAATTCGGCATCTATGAATCTAACAGAGGTAGGAATGGACAATTTTTGCACTTTCCACCAACAACCCCACTCTGAAAAGAATTTTCCTCAATGGATAAACTCAATGACAATGGTTATGAATCAGCTGTTGGATTCTAAAATGACAAAAGATGAAAATGAAGAAAGGAAAGATAGTAATACATCAACAAAAGAACAAGAGGATGAGACCATGGTTCTATGAGACTGTGTTTCGTTGTTTGACGCCAAGAAAGAGAAGGTTTTAGTACACAAGTACATCATGGAAATGAATGTAACAACAAGAAGCCAAGGGTTGGCTAAAGAAAATAGGCTCACGCTCCCAAAGATCAAAAGACTTCAAAGGAATGTTAGGAAATTCCAAAATAACTTCTCAGCTAATGAAATCCCGGAATTTACCATCACCAGTCAAGATCCTAGACAAACTGACGTGTTCACCAAGCCCAATGAGGAAAAAATAAATAATTGTAAACCAAATTCCACCGATCCTAAGATGGAATATGACATTGTGGAAGATATAAATAAGGTAAGGGCAAATATCTCGTTATTTGAAATGTGCAAGGTGCCGCAGCAGAAAGAAAAGATTTTGAAAGCACTCGAAGCATCAGAGGAGGGGCTGCCCACCGACAATCAGCCCAAGGAAGAAGAAAAAATTGGGGAAGCAGGCATAGGAGGTAATTCTAAGAGCAAGAATCTGTCGTTTCTCCTCACTTTTGAAATTTTTAACCACAATGTACATAATTGCTTGGTAGACTCAGGGGCATCGGTTAACGTTATGCCGCTATCGGTCTGCAAAAGGATAAATGGGCAGCCTAAACCATCCACCTGGAGGGTTGTTCAGTTGGATAGAATGAATGTGAAGGTAATTGGGGAAATGGAGGATGTCCTAATCCGCTTATCTTTGAATGATAAGTTGTGTCAAGTTATTGATATTGTGGTGGCTGACATACCAAACGCTTATGGGCTTGTTCTAAGGAGGGACTGGTTGGAAAAGCTAAACGAATATTTTTCCTCAGATTGGTCACATTTGTGGCTGCTGTATAAAGGAAGTCCGAATCAAATTAAAATTTTGAGGGAGCCCCATATGAAACACAACGTTACTCAGTTCGAATAAAAAAATGAACCAGTGGATTCTATTTTTGGAAATTACCAAGTAGAAGAATCTAGTGACACATCAGACACTCAACCTGACCTCCTTCAATTTTCACAAGCTGATGAAATCGACTGTAAAATAGTAGACTTAACAGTAGAAGTAGATTCATGCACAGTAGTTAGCGATTTTTGGACACTTTTTTTTGACAGATCTAAAACGTTAGAAGGATCAGGAGCCGACTGTGTCTTGATTGACCCCAAGAAGAACAAACATTTTCTTTCCTGTAGGTTAGATTTTGAATGTACAAATAACACAACTGAATATGAAGCGTTGGTTCAAGGTTTAAGGAAAGCAATTGAATTAAAGGCAAATAATCTGAAAGTGTTTGGAGATTCTGAAATAATTGTAAAACAAATTTGAAATCAAATACATTGCATTTCTCCTCACTTAAAAGCTTATCAAAATGAGGTATGGGACTTACTCAAATGTATTAACACATTTAATATTGTATCGATTCCAAGACTTAAGAATGCAGCAGCTGACTTATTGGCCACATCAGCTGCTAGGCTTGTGCCATCTAATAATCGGTGCTCTCTTGAATTGCTTTTCAGGCCCTCGGTTCCGGATATGATTACCGATCTATGAGTGTTCGATGACGATCAATAGATTATAGAATGCTTAACAAATGATGAGGCATTTAAAGGGGCGATTATTGATGATGAAGAACATCAGGCCAAGCTGAAATTTGATAATTTCATACCTAAAGGAGTCAGAACCTTAGAACAGATGTTTGATTTAAATGAAAAATTTAGAAGATCAGCAAACGTGAAGACTCATAGCTCATCTCTATAGTTCGAATTGATTAATTTGGGGACTGAGATGAATCCTAAATACGTGAATCTTGGAAAATGTTGTTCACCAGTGGAAAGAAATAAGTTCATCGTTCTTTTTAATCAATATAAAGATGTTTTTGCCTAGACATATGAAGATCTAAATACATATGACACCAGTATCATCCAGCATGTTATCCCCATCAAATCAGGAGTCAAACCTTATCAGCAGCCTTTAAGGAAAATGCACCCAAAATTGGAACCTCTAATCTAGAGTAAAGTCAAGAAATTATTGGATGCTAGAATCGTTTTTAAGGTTACACGCTCGGAATTGGTCTCAAATCTGGTACCAGTGAGGGAGAAATCTGGAGAAATCAGGTTATGTGTGGATTTCAGGAACTTAAATCGTGCTTCAGATAAAGATAATTATCCTGTCCCACCCATGGAGCAACTACTACAAATGGTTTCAGGTTCTGGACTATTCTCTTTATTAGATGGATTTTCAGGCTACAACCAAGTATTAGTAGCCGAAGAAGACAGATTGAAAAAAACATTCAGAACTAGGTGGGAAACTTTCGCTTACAGAAGAATGCCCTTTGGGCTTATAAATGCTAGAAATACGTTCCAGAGGGCTATGGACATAGCTTTCCGCTGTTTGATTGACCGCAATGCTGTAGTATACCTCGATGACATCACGATATTCTCAAAGAGGAGAGAAGAACACGCGTTTCATCTAAAGCATATTTTTGAATGTTGTCGAAAGTACGGTATCTCACTCTATGCCAAGAAGTGTGTGCTTGCTGTTACAGAAGGTAAGTTGCTGGGTCACATGGTTTCAAAGAAGGGGATCTCCATAGACCTAGATAGGATCAAAGCCATTCAAACATTTCCCTTTCCCCATAATAAAAATGGCATGAAATCATTTATGGGGACAATAAGGCTTTGTGCGAAGGTTTGTGCTAGATTTCGCTCAAATTGCTAAACCTTTGCAGCAAATGGTGAAGCAAAGTGTGCAATTCAAGCGGAATGATGTTGAGAAGAACACATTCAGCAAGATTAAAACTGTTGTCACACACGCACCTTCCCTCAAAAGCCCAAATTTTGATAAAGATTTTATTATGTACACTTTCGCATCCAATGATTCGCTAGCAGTTGTGCTTACTTAGAAGGACGATGGGGGAGATGAATTCCCCATATCATTTATGAGCACTGTTCTGCAAGGGGCCGAATTGAATTACTCAGCTATATATAAACAAGCTTACGCAGTGTTCAAAGCAGTGAAACAATTCATGCCCTACATACTAAAAAACTAGACCAAGGTAATCATCCCACACCCAGCTGTGATGTGTCTTTTCATACAGAAGGAGTTAGGAGAAAGAAGGGGCAATTGGGTAACAGCTCTTCAGGAATATGACCTCAAATTCAAGCCAGATTCTATAGTTAAAGGGAAAGGGTTGTGCAGATTAATAACTGAAAATAGAAACAATGAAGAACATGCCTGGGAAGACGAAGCTGAACTACATTTGATGGATGTATGTCCTGTTTTCACAGCCCTAGAATCTTGGTATCGAGACCTTGTACATTACCTTCAGAGAGGATCATTGCCGGAACATTGGAATTCTAAGCAAAGGAGAGCATTGCATCTTAAATCAGCCCCATATCAAATTATTGAAGGAATATTATTCAGAAAAAATTTCGACGGAGTTCTTCTTAGATGCTTAGAGAAAGAAGATGCGAAGAAGGTAATGTCAGATTTGCATGATGGGCCTACAGGGGGACATTTTTCCGGAGATACTACAGCTCATAAAATTCTCAGAGCTGGATAATATTGGCCCACACTTTTCAAAGACGCACACGCCCATGTTAGAAGGTGTGACATTTGTCAAAGATGTAGTGGAAGACAAGCTAAAGCAGCAGGACCATTGAAGCTTGTGATGATAACAGAGCCTTTTGAGCAGTGGGGATTAGATATCATTGGGGAAAGAAAGTTGAATTCTTCCCTGCAACACAAGTACATTCTGACAGCTACCGACTACTTCACTCACTGGGTCGAGGCCATCCCGTTGCGCAAAATAAATGAGGATGCGGTCATAGACTTCTTGCAAGACCATATTATGACCAGGTTTAGAGTTCCAATTTCAGTTAGTTTTTGATAATGCTACTTACTTTTCCTCAATAAGATTAACTGCTTTTGCTCATGAGAAATGGATTAAGTTACATTACTCATCTAATTACTACCCACAGAAATGGCTTAGCTGAATCTACAAACAAAAACCTAATTAGGATTTTAAAAAAGATGGTGATAGAAAATCAGAGGAGTTGGCACTCAGCTTTACCAAACACCCTTTGGGATGATAGAGTCACCCCCAAGTCTTCGATAGGAGTGTCTTCGTATACCCTTGTGTATGGTAAAGAGGCCATTCTCCCCCCCAATATCATGCTACCCTCTTCCATTATAGCTCAAGAATCTAGAGGAACGGATAATGAAGTCTTGCAAATGAGGATATATAATCTCCTAAAGGTAGAAGAATCTCAATCTAAAGCCAGAGAACGCTTTAAACAACAACAAGAGGTAGTAAAGAGATGGTTTGATAAACACAAGGCTGGAACAAAATATTTTGAGGTGGGAGATTTGGTTCTCAAGTGGGACCACCCCCATGATGAGAAAGGAAAACACATGAAATTTCAGCAGTTGTGGGTAGGTCCTTTCCAGATTGCGGCAAAGCTTGGCCCCTCAACCTATAAGTTGCAATATTTATAAGGGTGGGAAGAGAACTTACCAGTAAATGGTTTAGATCTCAAACCTTATTTTTCCTGAGTCTATTTGTTTTCTTCTATCTTGTATATAAGTAACCTGGCTTGACCGTTTTTCTTTGAATTATGTAGTTCAGTTTTGTTTTAGCTTAAAATCTACTAATTTCAATAAAGGAGGCAAACCTGCGGTTGCATGGAGAACATCAGAATTTTGAAATGATTAAAGTTCTTGGGTATAAGACTGTGTATTATTGTTTATCTAAAAGAATTTATTCTATTTTAACAGTTTTCTCGAGTGGCTATGTACACATTGAAGTCTTGCTTAACCCCTGTAAAATAAACCAAAATCAAAGGGTCTGGAATACTATTTTGAGGCTCCATCCATGTCACATTTAAAATTTCCTAGGGAGTGATGGCAAAGGGCCCATGGAAAAGAAGCAGGGTAAACATTATATTATATATAAATTATCCCATGCCAAGAATTGAATGTCGAAAGGAAGATAAGAGTCGAAAGCTCCTCTGAAAGCATTATCTATCAAAACAAATGCTGAACCATATAAGTACTAAACCACCAAAAGTTCCTCTCCATCCATGAGTTGAAACGTGAATACATCTCTCACACAAAAGGACACTAGGGATAGAGGAGCCTGAATCAAAATTCAGAAAGAAAGGCATGCAGGAGGACTCATATGAAAAGGACAAAAGTTCAAAAATCACGAAAAGTGCAAAAAATGGCATGGGAATGAGGAACAAATGAATATTTCTGTTTACCATATGCTACAATCCTATGGTGTCCAAGCTGGCAGCTACCTGAAGATAGAGGTAACAAATGAAATTCATCTTTTGGCCTCAAAAGAGTTATCTTAACTTGAAAATCCTGGTTTCCACTCTCCTAAATTGGACTATCATCAATGATTAAAAGTACATATATTTTCCATTTGGGAAATCCAGATAGCTGGAAGAATTCAACAGGTTCGTTCATTGTTAAACAGTCTATTACTCAATAAATAATCATCCAGAGATCTAGGTTCACCAAGTAGTCGCCAATTGTTGCAGCTGCAACTATTTTCCCCAAATCTTCAAATTTTGGACCCCCTTTGTTAATTTTAGCATTTCCTTGAATCGTTTGGATCCATGAACTCTTTTGTCTTGTTTTAATTATGAACTATTTTGAGGTTAACTCTCTTCCTGTTTTATCCATGAGATGTAGAACAGATGGTGGTGGGGTATGGTTAAGATGCCCCCTAAGCTGGAAGGTCACCGGTTCTAATCCCGTCGGATACCTAAAATCCAACCATGTTAAGGGTTGGTGTGGTCCAGGCCAGGTGCGATCCCCAGGTGATTTTAATGGCTTATATGACTCTGGTTCATGGCCACTCATCCAATCGCAACCCTGCTAGTCAGGGGGTTCCACCACTTTTCCAACAAAACAAAAAAAAAACTCTCTTCCTGTTTTCAAAAATTGCTTATGTTTGAAATTGTTGTACATCTCAAAGTTTAGATTTTGTTTTGTTACCCTTCAAGCTATGATTTCCTCTCAAGAACTTATTTTCCGTGCTAACCATTGTTCCGAAGGTCATTTAACAACGTATCGGAGCCATGTTTCCTTAAGGATCCTCCGTCGCGAAAATTGAACAATGATTATTCTGCAGAAGAATCATGACTCCTCCGTGGCTGCTTCATATCATTTGACTTGTTTATATTATCAGAAGAGGTAGTATGTTTATCTTTCTCCCTTGCGGCTCCCAAGTGAACTAGGTATCCTCCATATAACTGCTCCACCCGTCGAGACTTTGTCAGGTTTCTGTCGCTTTGTCTTTGATCGGAGGCTATAGTCTATTTAATCTTCACCCTTGTGGCTATGTAACACACTAATTATCCGACATTGATGTCTTTCCGCTCGCTGACTGGGAGCTCTTCCGCCCAGATTTTAGGTTCTAGTTTTTCTGACTCCATTAAACTTAACAGTCTCGTAGAGCCCGTTGACTGTTTGAGACCCACTGACGCGACTATAAGTAATACTACCATGGCTGAGGTTTTAGTGTTTTAAGCCACTGATAAGTTTTCTCTCACCGTCGTTTTGTCATTTTTAAACCCTTGAGGACAAGATAGTGGTCCTGGTGCTTGTTAAGGTTTTCATGATAGTATAGGGCCTCTCTTGATGACTAGTCATTTTGTTGATGCAGTTTGGTTTTATTGAAGAATGCAGTACTGATTAATGATACATGTCATTTAATTGCAGATGGACTCAAGATATTTTTACAAATTACTACGGTGAGAAGTCATAGTGGGGAGACGAAGTAGCGGAAAATGGCTGGATAGTGTTAGGCAGATTTCGTATTGAAACCAATGGGATCTCAAGGAAGGCAACGACAGACAAGGAAGGATCAATGGCGACAAAATCCCAGGCCCGGAAATATATGTCAGTTTCCAAGAGGATCCCGCTTTGTTGAGTACTCTAGAATGTAACGCATGAAGTAAATCATGAGTACTCACAAAAAAGACAAAATGGGGATATTAAACGGTTTTGAGGAACCCAAAGGTCATGGTTGGGGCAGCCCAAGCGGTTAGCTGATTTGGTTTAAATATAGGAAAGTTAGAGTTTACAGAGGCATTTTCCCTGGAAAAAATTTTGAACTATTGTTTGTAAGAGGAACTACTTCGTTTTACAATAAGAAATTACAAATTTTTCCTGTTGGAGAAGGTGCTATGTGGAATCTTCCAATGTGATAAATGAACAATGTTGAAGGGGAACTATTTTGTTTTCGACTATGTTTCATTAACTATGAGAGCGTTCTAACTTCATGAACCTATGTTCTTACCTGAATGTTCTGTAGTATATTCTGTGATGTTTTCCACTATGAGTAATGGAAGTTTTAACTGTTGATGAGCTATCTTGTCATGTATACTTTCATTCATGTTTGTATGTTTGGTTCTAAGAACAACTATCTGTGATTCGCCAGAACATGTGAACAGTATTGCATTACTCATGAATTAATATCTAGCTCTCTAGAGATAGCCTAGTTAGTATTTATTTTCTAATTGTGTGTGATTTAGATGCTTGAGAGTTTAAGACGAGAGGTAAGAACCTGCGCATCACATTGTGAATACTCCTTGCATTATTTATCAATCTGCATGTTAAATAGGCACTTGCATATCATACTTTAAGTCAAAAAATACAAAAATATATACGATGGATCGGGACGCAACCGGTAAAACCTTTTATTTTTGTCACTTGACCTACAGTAGCCGGACCGCAAACTGGACGGATTCCCTACACCAAAAAGTCATGGGCTAGTTGGGAACTTTGACTGGGGAGAATCCCTTGTTGTTGTTGCCTATGATTTTCCAAGCCTCAACACCTTCTTTCTTACATTATTAATATGATTAATATGCTTACCCTTTATACATACAATGTATAAAATATATAACAATATATATATATATATATATATATATATATATATATATATA
>LPNX010043439.1:308306-339708 GCA_001517045.1 Pseudotsuga menziesii | reverse complement strand
TTAAGAGTTTAGAATAAGCTTGAGGTCTAAGGCATACTCGTATTATGATAGTTTTATATAAGCCAATACTTACATAAACTACCCCTCACTTCCAAGCCCCCAACCCGGTGCCAGTTTCAGATGGGGATCTTCTTGATAAACTTCTATTACTATTTTCTTGGAACTTTTCTTAAGAGGCAGGTACTTAGCAACTATGTTGCTATTTCCACTTGTTATAGTTTTATAAATACTCCCTTATATTTGTTATAGTAATTAACATCAATATTATTATATAATATTTTTCGTTATAGAGTGATAATGTGGGGTTATTTACAAATGTAAAGAAACACATGGGAGCCATTATAGTTATGACATATTACAACATGTGTGAAGTCATGCAAGGGGAAGGGATGGTGAGTTATGTCTCTCTTCTTCATTCCTCTTTCTTTAATGCGCACAATTAAATTTAGTATGATGGGTGTTGTAGTTTGAACTAACTTTGCTTAGATTTTATTGGCATTACATAAACATGTGTTGTGATCTATGGGAGATAAAGGAGGTCTAAAATGAAATCATTGAAGAACAATGAAGAACAATGAATGAATTTCACATTATGAGTGGCAGTAAATGGTAAAATGAATGAAATAGAAAATTCAAGTCAGAGAACATTGTAAAGGGCCAATGTGTAGCACACCTTGTTAGAACTTAAAGAATTGGAGGAGGTCATTACATTCATGTAAACTTATAATTGAAAGAACGTCGAGTTAGTTTTAAAAATGGTTTTTTTGTAATGTTACGTAGAGCTAAGATCACAAATATGGGTTTTTTGTAATGTTACGTAGAGTTAAGATCATACATATGGCTTCTTTGTAATGTTTTTTTTCTTTTTTTTGACAATGACGGTTATATTATATTAGAGGGGTGGTGTAACCATCAAGCAAAACCAGAGTTACAAAATGCCCTTGAGGTAGTGGCAGAAGAAAATCCAAGTCTCGACTTACGCCCTTATGGGAGCGGCAATATAGATGTTAAAATTCTAAATACGCCCTTATGAAAGCAGCAAAGTGGTACTGAACGTTTTAGAAAATAGTAGCAGAGTCAGAAATTCAAACTAACTGGCTAAGTAATTGCCAGGACCTATTCGAAGGTCCAGAGGGGTTTATACAGGAAACAACAAACGAGTCATGCATTACAAAAACAATTTATAAAACTCAATTAAACTTCCCATCAGAGCTGGACGAGAAACCTGGATCAGTAGGAGCTTCTTGCTTGATGAGGTTGAGGGCTAGCTTATCTTCCTTAATTTCCAGCTCCGTTATCAGCCCAATTATTGCATTTTCAGACCGCTTGACCTTGCGCTTAATCTTCCTCCGCAGATGAGCCAGGTCTTTACCCACATTGTCTAGTCTCTGACCGCCTTCGCTATCAATTGCATTGACTTGATTTTGCAGCAATTTGAAATCGTGTTTCATCTCTCTGATAATCGCCTCCACGGGCTTTGAGATAGAGGATGCACTGGAGGAAGTAGACCCAACTTCCATTCTAACCAACAAAAAATCCTTCTCATTCACCAAACGACAGCAGAGCTTCTGTAAAATCTTGTTTTTAACTTCGTAGGCAATGCTGAAATAGAAACCATCCATTCTCCTCCTCTGTATGATATCATTACCCCACAGGGACTCTGCCAACACCGTATCTCCCATCGCGTGAGCATTAAAATTAGCCCTGTAATCACTCAAAGGTGAGTAGACGGCTCCAAGGTGCGCATTTAAGCCCACTCCTCCAGCTGATCGCGAGCCACGTGCTCGTTTGCTTCCACCTGTCCTTCCATCATGAAGGCACGATTTCAACCATTTCGGTGGGGCCCACAGGAGGGGGGGGGTAAAGGGACTCAGCCTTGGTCCTATAGGGGGAGTAGAACGAGCCTAGACCATTGATAATTAGCTCCCCAGGGCTAACAGAGAAGCCCAAGTTTGCTGCTTGGTCTGCCTCTTTATTATTTTTCCGCAACACATGATAAAAATCAATTTTACTAAAGGTGAGGGATTGGACCTTGATTTTGTGGATTAGCTGCTTTAGATGCATTTGATTCAGAATAAGATTCTCGTTTAATGCTTGAATAATAATTTTAGAGTCTCCGAGAACAAAAAGCTTGGTGATTCCATGGGTCTTGACGATCCTCAGCCCTTGCCATAGTGTTAGGGCCTCGGCCATGTTATTAGTTTCCGCACCTAATCCCTAGGCGAACATGGATTCCAAGAGTCCTTCCGGAGTGAAAAAAACTCCGCCCCCCCTGCCACCCTAGGATTTCCTTTAGAGGCTCCGTCTATGAACAGAACCTACCTCTTCAGGGACCTTAGCCAATATTTGAGCTCGTTTTCCTCCATCCTTATCTCGGGTAATCCAAATGGATATTTGGAGCCAACCTATTAAGCCAACCAACATTGTCAGGGGGAATGGCGCGGGGCTCGCTCCAAAGCTGGGATAGACAATCTCTCAGCAAACCATGAACTTTTGAAGCAACCTATTCAACTTTCACTTTTTTCCCTCTGAAGATTCAAGAGTTTCTTTCCAGCTAAATCTTCCAAATAATGACCTTTGGAAGCGCCATCCAACACGATTTGGTTCTTTTTGAGTTGATACTGAAGGGAGCTTTGGAGGCCCAATGAAGAAAGAGATCCGAGAGGCTGTCGGATTGGAGCACAACCTTCTGGGGAAGAGATGCTTTCCATACATCTCTAGAGAATTGACATGAGCTGAGAATATGCTCAGCATTTTCTTCATTGTTGAGGCAAAAGGGACATCTTGTTGGGCCTTCCCAACCTATTTTCTTTAGGTTATCCCTAGCGAGGATTTTGTTATGAATAACCGTCCACGTGAAGAAGTCTATTTTAGGGAGGCTTTTGGCAGCCTAGATGATTTTCCAGATGGCTAGATTCTCATTATTTTCGGTGCACGAGAGTATCTTGTATCCAACTGAGGTGGTGTAATTACCAGACCTGTTCCCCTATCCTCTCAAATCTTTGGTTGTACTGGATTAAGGGGATTTCCCTTTTAAGCATCTAAGGAGTTGCCCCTTATCACATTCCAAATGCGTTGGGCATGGGAATTCCCAGATCTTCCAAGAACCATCAGGATTCCAATCTGATATGTCCCAAATTGTAGTCAAGTTCCTGCTGTGCATGTAATCTTTGAGATTCCCCATTCCCAAAGTTTGGGCCAGTGGGGGGTCACCCATGATCGAATCCTCCCAAATCTTGATTTGTTTTCCATTCCTAAGGATCCACGTGATATGAGCAAAGAAGAAGGGAAGAGCTTTAATAAGAATAGGGAGGATGGCAAAGCCCTTACGGGCACACGTGGGGTTGTCCAAGCACCTTAGACGGCTATTTGAAAAGTATTTTTTCTAGAGGGCAGCTTTACACCACGACAACTTACCAGAGATAATATTCCAGAGGATTTTGGCTCCTAGCGCTAATTTTTGTAGAGCCAACTGTCTAATTTGTAGACCGCCTTGCATCAAAGGCTTGGTCACTTTTTCCCAACTGACCAGAGAAAGCTTCTTTTCATTTTGCTTCCCCCCTTTCCAAAGGAAGTTTTTAAGTAATGACTAAATACTGGCCAGTACACCTTTAAGAGCGAGTAGAATGGAGCATTGGTAAATCGAGATACTGGATAAGACTACTTTTATGAGAACAACCTTCCGAGCTGGGTTCAACCAGTTCGCTCCCCAGGTGCTAATCCTGTTTTTAATTTTATCAATTAGAGGGAGCCAGGAGGAGGATTTTGGGGCGTTTTTTAAAATAGGGACCCCTAGGTATTTGAAATCCTCCCATTGAGTTTTACCATTGATGCCAAGGATTCTGCTAATGTCCACCAGATCTCTAGGGTTGCAGTTCCAACTAAGGATTTGACTCTTGTTATAGTTGATAAGATTGCCTGAAGCTTCTTGATACAAGTCTAGCTCCCTTTTGAATAATCTTGCTGAAATCACACTTGCTCCCCCCAGGAGAATTGTGTCATCGGCAAACTGAGCATGATTCACATCCTTGACACCTCGTGCAATGCGAAGCCCAAGAAGCTCATTGTTTTGTTGACTGAGTTTTAGCTGAAAGCTGAGCACGGAGGCTTGAATAACATAGAGCATGGGGGAGAGTGGGCAACCTTGTTGGAGCCCCCAGGATGCTTGAAATAAATTTGCTGCTCGCCCATTTACCAACGGGGCAATCCAAGGGGATTTGATACAGGCTTGGATCCATCTGATGAAAGCGGGGTCGAAGCCAAATCTCTGCATAGCCTAGAATAGAAAATCGTATCTAACTCTATCAAAGGCATTTGATAAATCAAGTTTTATGACCATACATTTTTCCCGATGCCTGATGCTTGAGTGGATTGCTTCCTGGACCAAAATAATATTGTCGGCAATCTACCTCCCTTTGACGAAGCCTCCTTGGTTTTTAGGTATGATTGCGGGAAACACTGCTTTGATCCTATTTGCTATTACCTTGGCTATTATTTTGTACCCAATATTGCATAAAGAAATGGGCATGAATCTGTCAAAGGAAGTGACTCCTTTTTCTTTGGGGATGAGGGAGAGAAAGGCTGAATTGGTACTCCCTCCAATCTTATCACAACCTGAGATTTGCAAACCATTTTAACCAAATCATGTTTGATGGTTTTCCAGCACACTTTGAGAAATCTGGTTGTGAATCCATCCGGTCCCAGCGCTTTGTCGGGATCCATGGCCGCCAGGGCCTGCTTTACTTCGTTTTTAGAAATCGGAGCAGTCAACTTTCTATTTGAGGAGCGGCGGAGTAGGAGGGGGACTGAGTCAAGAATGGAGGGACCTGGGGGGGAGGATGAGGGACTTCTTTAGAATAAACCTTTTGAAAATGGTCATGGGCTGCATTTTTTATTTCTTCAAACTCCTTGATTGATTGACCCTGAATCTGGATTTCCTTTACGACTTTGAAGTTTTTTCAACCCTCTACTTGCTTATGGAAGAAGCTGGTATTTTGATCTCCAGCTTTGAGCCAAAGGCATCTAGATTTTTGTTTGAGGTTCTCTTCCTCGTTCCTACAAGTAGCTTGGAGGATACGGTGAATGTTGGCTTCTTTTTCTAGGTTGGAGTGGTCGATCGGCTGTTCTTCTTGCAGTATTTGATGATTATCCAAATTGTATTGGGCTTCACGTCTGTTGGCAGAGGGGGATTTTAAAGTCTTGGCCAAATCCTTAAGAGCTCTTTTGAGTCTTCTCAGTTTCTCTTCCCAGACATAGAATGGGGAACCAGAGACTGGGTCAACCGAAACTGAGTTGACAAGATCCTTAAACCCATCCTTGCTAATCCAGCAGGGGCTGAATGCCTGAATCTGAAGGGGATATGACCTAAGTTTTTTTCTCTGGTCAAGTCCGACGAAATCGGCTTATGGTTCAACATGCTGAAGGGAAGGATGAGAGAGTTCGATATGAAACCAAGAAAAACAAAGGATTGTTGGTCTAAAAACCTGTCGAGTATGGCAGCAATATGGCCTGGTTCGATTCTTCTGTGGACTATGTGAAGTTGCATCGATTTGGCTTTATGTCTTCAAGATCCCAATCCCTCATGACATCTTCCACAGTCTCTCTTAAGGGATCTCTGACTATAGAGCCACCTTTTCTTTCTTTGGCATTGAGAGTGATATTAAGGTCCCCTGCAAGGATGATGTTTACCGGGTTTTGGGAAGAAAGAGAGTCTTGAATGCTTTGCCAGCAATCTCTTTTTTCCATCAACAAAACAGGAACATAGATATTGAAAATGCTTACCTAGGTGCCTGATTCTTTGTGAAGGAGAATGGACAGGATCTAGTGAGTGTGAGAAACGGAATGGATTAAGTCAAAGGCCTATTTTTTCCATAAAGTGCCTTTTCCACTAGAAGCGCCCCTTGCGCTTTTAGCCAGGCCCTCACCATTCTTCTAGAATAGGTGAGCAGACTGGAGGAAGCATTCTTCCTCCATTTTTGTCTCCTGGATTAGCAAGATATCAGGACCTGATATGCGAATGAGGTCTCTCATCGAGTCCAAATTTTTTTTGCTTCCTAATCCTCTACAGTTCCAAGAAACAATCTTCATTACTTACTTTAGGGGTTTTGGTAGCCCCTTTGGGCTGCCCTTTTTGCCTTGTGTTTCTGGAGTTTATCATGGCTTCAAGGGTGACTTGCGCTCCCATAAACTTGTCTTTGTAGGTGCCTTTTTCTCTTCGCTCCTTGTCTGTCTTTCTTCCTTGCTTGGCTTTTATTTTGAGGGGGGAGGGTTGCATCTGTCCTATTTCTCCTTCTTCCTCCTCTGAGACCTCTTCGTCTGATGACTGATTCGGTGAGTCAGGGAGGCTATTTACTTCCTGGATTTTTCCTGTTTTAGATGGGCTAACAATTTCAGGGATCGGGCTTGGAAGGATCCCATCTTCCTGAATAGGTGTCTCCTCATTTCTAGGATCTGAGGCATCAACAGCTAGAGCCGAGCTGGTGCCATGATTGGAGCTAGGGTTGGAGGGGGAAACATCGACCTTCGAGGGGCCAGGGGTTTTCTCAGCCTTTTTATAGGCCTGCCTTGTATTGGATTTGGATTGTTTTACCTGGATCCATCCTTCCTCCTGATCTATTTTAAGGTCAATCGACTTCTTAGGGCAACTCTTTTGGAAGTGTCCATACTCATGGCAATGGCGGCACTTGAAAGGTAGCTATTCGTAGTCCAGTTTTGCTAGTGTTGCCATTCTCCAACTGCTAATTTGACGGCTTCAGGAAGCCCTGCTTTCGGATTTACTTCTACACAATTTATGGCATATGAATAATTCTCTTTTGGGTGAGCTTTATCAATATACTTTCCGAGCTTGTTTCCAATGGCTTGCAGGGAGGAGGAAGTCTAGCAATGAATCAAAAGATTGGGGAGATGGACCCAGACCGGGATGGCCTTGGGGAGATCCACTGCGGGATCAAAGTCTGGATTCCATCTATTCAGATATAGTCCTTGGGGACCCATGAAATACGACCCACTTCGAAAGATCAGATCGCGGTCTTCTTTGGCAATAAATTCGAATAGGAAAAACCCTCTACCTACTGCATAACATGTAACGCTGTTGGAGATCAAGGGTCTACAATTTTTTTGAATCTAGTTGTCTGTGGACTTAGGAGAGGGCCAGAGCCCTGTGAACTAGCCAACCAAAGCCTGATTTTCCAGAGAGATGGCCACGTGCATGGGGTGCTGTGGAGGATGTTCAATGATAGGTACTTCTTCTAGTTTCTTCACAAATTTGGGAATCGAGGCGGGTGGGGGGGGGGGGGGGGGGGGGGGAGCGCTGAATGGTCTTGGATCTGCCTGCGATCAGAGATATGAAAGTCACTAACTCATCAAGAGGGCCCGAGGGGGACCCAACAATGTCGTCAGGCATGACGACCAAGCCTGCATGACCGCCTCCCAGAGGCGCAGAAGGCCTGCCAGAACGTGTCGGCGCAAAACCCTAGCACGCGCTTCTTCCAAATCATTGCCATGTTACCATGGCTATGCCCAACAATTCATGGATTCTTTGTAATGTTATGTAGAGCTAAGATCACAAATAGGTTTTGTAATGTTTATTTGGAAGGATTTAGATCCATCCACCTAAAACTTCCTCATGATGTTGTCTTGTCTCATCTCCCTTTTCACTCTTCCTCCTTTGGGGATGATTCATTTTATAATTTTTCTTTGGACATAAAGTTAATATGAACATCTCGGGATATCTAAAAAATAATAAGGGTTTATAACATAGGTGAAGCTGAAAATCAAGATGGCTTTGAAATTTGACTCTTTTAAAAGACATAATTTTACTTGTTTTCCTATATTTATTATATTTTTTCAAATGGATATTATGTTGATGGGCATAGTTCTCTCCACATTTGCTAAGATAAAATCTTAGATCTCACAGATGACTTGGTAATTTTTGATAATTGGTTGTCATTGGAATCATAATAATTTATTGTTGGAATATGGTTCCAATAGGTTCTAAGTTGTATTAGTTATTTTTAGATATCTAGATCCACCATATTAGGATCTACAAAGTTAATATGTTCTCCTATATATACAACTCAATTATAAAGCAATAATCAATCAAGTGATGTGGTTGAGACAATCTAGTCTCAACATCGTGTGAGCAATAAAGAGTTTAATTTTTAATTTGGTGTCAAAGTTGTGCTAGGCCTAACTCCCTCATGGGAGAGCCTAGGATCATGAGAGAATTGTGAGAGTGAATTCAAACTTGAATGAAGGCATGCAAGGGTTTGAATATGAAGAAGCAAGGGCAGTTCCAATTTTTTTTCTTAACCCAATCAATGGATGCCAACAAAGGCATTTCCAATCTTTTGTCATTAACGTCAGCACCAATGTATCATTGATCTGTGAAGGGAGCACATGTTTTTTTTTTCATTTTTCCCCAAAAAAAGAAAGACGTTTTTAGGCTTTATTTTATTTTTAATTTACAATATTGTTGTGGTTGGTGTTAAGCTTTATTTTATTTTTAATTTACAATATTGTTGTGGTTGGTGTTAATGTTTTAATATGTTTTATCCTTGTTTTTTTATTTTATTTTATTATTGATTTTAAAATTTTAGTTTTAATATTATTAATTACTAAAGCTATGGTTTCAGAAAAGTATATTTTAAATCTTGGAAAATTAAATCTTGGAAAAGTAAAGATAAATATTTTCTTAACTAAATATAAAATGAAAAATACATATATTTTTTTCCTAAATTCAAATTAATGATTTCATTAGAGTATGTGAAAAGGGAAAACAATTAATAATTGCCCTCAAGCTTTGTGATAAGAAATATAAGGAGCAACAAATAGACAACAACACCTTAACACAATTTGGCAAACTTTAAATAGCTTTTTAAGGCTTCTTTCCAACGCCAATAGAGAACTATAACCAGCTTGGCCATTTAATTTTGCCGCAGCAGGCATGTCACCCATTGGATCTCAGGCAACTTAAAATCCAACTGATGACATGCCTGCTGTTACCCTATTAAATGTCTTGCAACAGGCTGGTTATTATTAGCCCATAACTTTGGGGAAAAGGCCTAGATTTTGGCATCTTTAGAGGAGATGATCCTAGGGAGTCGGGACGAAGAGAAAGAACTGCAGCCTGGTCTATATGGATTTCCAGCTACCGTTTTGACTACAACACTAGCTAGGCATATCCAGACTTAGCCTGGTCTATATGGATTTCTAGCTACCGTTTTGACTGCGGCACTAGCTAGGCATATCCAGACTCAGAGAGTTTTATAGGATAACTCAGAGAGTTTTATCCACTCTTAATCTTAATTGCACCTTCATTGCCCTAATCCCTAAGAAAGAATTGTCTCTTACCTTTGCTGACTTTAGACCTATTTCTCTCTGCAATCTTGTTTACAAACTTATATCCAAAATTGTAGCCTTACGATTGAAGCCTTACCTAGACAAGTTTATTTCTCCCCAGCAATTTGGGTTTTTGAAGAATAGACAAATTGCAGAACCCATAGCTATCACTCAAGAGGTTTTACACTCTGTCAAGACTAAAAACAAGTGTGCTTTGATTCTCAAGCTAGATTTGTCAAAAGCATTCGATAGGGTGAATTGGTATTTTCTTAGACTCATCCTTCTGCAGATTGGTGTTCCCCTGGTGGGGGTAAATTGGATTATGGGTTGTCTATCATCTGCAAATTTTGCTTTGCTTGTAAATGGTTCTTCCTCTAGGTTTTTTCCTGCCTGGCAGGGGTATTAGGCAGGGCTGCCCACTGTCTCCCCTGTTGTTTATTCTTGTTATAGAGGGGCTCAGTCTTCTAATAGAGGATGCATGGAACAATGGGAAGATCAAGGGCATAAGCATTTCACCCCAGCTCTCTCTTACCCATCTGTTTTTTGTTGATGATGTGATTCTTTTCGGTTCTGGCACTGTCAAGGAATGGGTTACTTTCAAAGTCATTTTATACAACTTTTGTGCAGCCTCAGGTATGTGTATTAACTTGAACAAATCCTGTTTTTTGTTCAATAATGTGGATGAGGGAATTTTGAACAAGATCTCTCGTACTCTTACCTTTAAATATGACCATATCTCCATGGGTTTTAAGTATCTGGGCTATTTCATTAAGCCTCTTTGATACTTGGTAAAGGATTGGCACTGGCTTTTAAAAATTTTCGAAAGACGAATCCAGCACTGGACTCTTCGATTCCTCTCCCTTGGGGGTAGACTTGTCCTGATCAAGGCAATCCTCACCAGTATGCCTGTTTATTGGATGGCTCTGGTTCCCATTCTTAAGTCGATTCTTGACAAGCTTAGAAAGTTGACTTTTTCTTTCTTATGGGGTTCAACCGCTGTTAAAAAGAAGTATCACTTGGTGGATTGGTTGTCTCTTTCACAACCTACATCTCTTGGAGGTTGGGGTATTAAACACTTGGGGTAGTTTAGTCTTTCCTTGCGTTTGAAAAGCTTCTGGATGGCCCTAAATGGGACTGGGATATGGTATCAATTACTGTCTGCAAAATATCTAAAAAATCACTCTGTGGTGACTTGGATTCGTCAAAAGTCTTTTGCTGTCAATGGTGTCTCAGTGATTTGGAAAGGCTTTATTCTTACTCTGTCCTGGGCTGGAAGATGTCTTTCTTGGCGAGTGGGGAATGGGGAAGATATTCGTATTGGCACGGATCCGATTGTGGGCACTGATTCCCTGTCTGTCTTCTTATAGGATCTTCGACATTATTTGGAGGACTATGGCATCATTTCTATGGCACACGCTTGGAATTTTTCTCCAGAGGCTAAGGGATACTGGCTCACTGCCGAAGGTCTGGAATTGGGAGATGAGTGGAATTTTCTGTGGAATAAATTTATTTCAGGGCTCGAACAAGGAAGAATAAGACTAAATAATCAGAACGATTCATTGATCTGGACTTATAATAGCCATAATGGGGATATAACTACTACTCCGGGGTATGATCTTATTGCCAAACACTTTCATGAGCCCACCTCTAATCAATCTCAGGTGCAGGATCTTCTATGGTCGTTCAACATTCCTTAAAAAAATCAGATGCTTTATTTGGCTCATGGTAAAGAGCCACGTGTTAACCTGGAACAATCTCCTAAAACGTGGTTGGAAGGGTCCTGGTGTGTGTGCCCTCTGCAGGCAGGGTGAAGACTCGGTTCAACATCTCTTCATAGATTGCATTATGACTAAAAGGGTTTTCTCTACTGTATGTGAGTAGTTCTGCTTTCCACCCTTAAAAAAATGCTCTGTCAGCTCTTATTTAGAACTTTGTTACAAGAGCTTATCAACACACTCTGTCTTTAGCTATCTGCCTCTTTTTATTTTCTGGAGCATTTGGAAAATGAGAAATTGTTGTATTTTTGAAAACAAAAGGTTTCAGTGTTTAGTATCATACAACAGGTTGAATCTCTCTTCCACTTTTACCTTGTTCCGAAGCTAAAGAAGAAGATTAGATGTATCGGGACCAGCCCTTTTGGCTTCTTTGATGGGGCTATTGTAGAAAACCTTGGGGGTGCAGGGTTTGTGCTGCATCTGAGTGACTCACACACTCTTGGCTTCTCTCTAGGTTGTGGAAGAAGCACAAATACCAGAGCTGAACTTGCACTTTGGGCTCTTCTTGTAGTGTCAAAGCATTCGAGGATCCCTCTCCTTACTATCTTTGGAGATTCCTTAGTCATTATTAATTGGGCAAACATGACAGCTTCTTTGGACTCTCCCAGCTTGAGCCATTGGTGCAATGACATAAGGTCCCTTATGTTAAACTTCTCTCGATTGACTCTCAAGCATATTTATCGTGAGCATAATCAACAGGTTGACTGTCTCTCAAAGAAGGCTTTGGTTTTAGATCCTGGATTTTGAAACTTTACTGAATTTATGGATGGCATGATCATTGATCATGGGAATTTTCAGCTTTTTTAAGCTTAGTGCCGGGACTCAGTCCCCTCTTTTTTTGGCACCGGTTTTGCTTTTTCTTATGACAGACTGGATCTGAGTTGTCCTTGAAGAGACTTTCAGCCTACTTTTTATGCTCAAGATGGAATAGGATGGTAGTCAATCCTTTGTCTCAGAGAACAACATGATCGATCTTGGAAATAGTTTATTGGTTTTTTCTTTGCTGAGAGCTAGTACTGTTAGCTTGAGGACTCTTGTTTTGTTCTTGTACTTGATAGCAAGGATTGCTAGATGCCCCTGTAGTGATCACAGGGATTCCCAAATGCTGTGATTTACACATGATTGAAGCCTCTCTATGATGGCTGCTTGTATATGATGCCCTTTGATTCATATTTGAATATCAAGGTCTGGTATTTTTTCCTCTTGAAAAATTCAAAAATCTTAATTGCAACAAGTTTGTATCAACTTCTATACTTTTGAAATTCCATGGCCTCCTTCACTTATAGGTCCTTTGTAAAAGAAAATGGTATGTAAAGCTGGAAGAAAAGGTCAATGACTCACTGTATGATTTGAAATGGCATGTGGGTTTAAGCACATGCCACAATACTTGTTCTTCTTGTTCAAGCGTAAATGGAAAGTTGAGTGGTGTAGTATGGAGTTTGGGCTTGACTTAATGGTTTACTGTACAAATATTATTTTTAACAAACTATAGACGAACTCCAATCCTGATTGGATATGAACTGGACAAATTCAATGGTAAGATGAAATGGTCAGGTGAATAAAAAGGACGGAATGGAATAGAAGATTGTAAATATAAAAGGTAAAATGGGTCTTGTCAGGAATGAAATGGGACGGTGACCAGGGGAGTCAGTTCATTAGTCCAGTGATTGAATGTTTGCTGGACAATGTTTTGATGTAAAAAGTACACTCAAAACACTACTTTTTTTTCAGTCCTGATGTCTGCATTCCTCGTCCTTACAATTCAAGTATCCTCAGCAGGATTGATGGCTTTCAGTGACCTTAGCTTGAACTTTGGGCAAAACTACTGTTGTACTTAGTTTCAATGAAATTTATGGCATGAGTTGTGGACTAGATTGATACTCATATTATATATATTGTTACTTTTCTCCTCCGACGGTGGTCCTTTTTGAAGTATTTGGAGATTGGGAATGGTATGGGAATCAGCACGTTCAAATATAAGACAGTACTTGTAACTGGCAAGTAGCGTCCGTTGGTCTTGACTCTTGCTATAATTTGCCTTAAAGAAATGGAAAGCGGCCATCGACCCTCATGGCGGGCATTCCAAGTTGATACTGCAAAATTTAGAGTGGGAAAAGCTTTCATAAATTACGAATAATTATTTTGATAAAGGTTTTTATTTCAGAATTTGGGATGGATTAGGATAATATTTTTCTAGGATTGCATGAGAATGAAATAATTGTAATGTTTAGAATGATTTCATAAAAGATAATAGATAACTATCTAATCGACCATTTGCACTTGGCCTACCGGTTGCCGTCAAGTGATGGCTGTGATGGCATACTCCGTTACATTTTGTGAGACCGAAACTTACACAATTCTACTTTTTCCCCATGTTAAACCTAAGTTGAGATCAGGGACAAATTTTTCTTTTTTGCAATTTTCCTTTGAGTTTGGAATAAATACTTTCTTTGCTTGGCATCTTCTTGTTTAAATGGTTTGCCATGTCCGGCTCTCTACTATAATCAATCGCTCAATGACTGCAAGGATGCTCTATTGTAATCAAATTTTCACTCGTATGATGAAGGTTACTCTACGGAGTTTATAATAAGTATTTACTCTGAAAACAAAGCATAAAAGAGGTGAGACAACTTTCCATTAAAACAGTAATAATAAACTCTCATTGAATTTGCCTAACAGCGATCGAAGAAGAATTTTCTTCTTACCCTTTACTCTTACTATTTCTTAAAATTAAAACAGTTAAAAAGAAAGCAACAAACAAAGAAGAATTTTCTACTTTCCCTTTACCCTTGCTATTTCTTAAAATTAAAATAGTTAAAAAGAGTTACCCTATACTCTTACTATTTCTTAAAATTAAAATAATTAAAAAGAGCTTGTCTCACCTCTTTTTATGCTTTGTTTTCAAAGTAAATACTTATTATTTGTTTTCAGAGTAAATATTTATTATAAACTCTGTGGATTAACCTTCATTATACCAGTGAAAAGTTTTGGTGGCAACATACTGTTTAAAGAGGAGACTTTTTTACCTCTGTTTTCAGCTAGATTTTTTCAGTTTTTTTGCCATGAATCTTCATGAAATTTTCAAAATGTTAAAAAACAGTGCTAGATCTTACAAAGTGTGGGTTTTGGAGGTTTTCCTGCCACCTGATTTTATTTCTGAGCTTAAAATCGGCTTAAAATAACCCAACAAACAACAGAAATTACAGATTTTGTAGATTAAATTCATCAGCATAAAATCAACCTAAAAATCAAAAAGTCCCCTCATTAGACCTCTTCAGTCAACGATGGAGAAAATTGGGATCCGGAATGGAATCGACCACATAAAACAGTAGTGAAGGACAGCGGACAGGCCTCCATGTTATTAGATTAATCCGTGTTTGCAGTACATATAAACAATGTTTAACCAATTTGCTTTTTCGATACTGATTTTGAATTCGACAAAATGCACAGGCACTGTAGAAACGACAATTTATGACAGGATAGTAGGTTGCCCTGAGCCGTTATAGTACACTGCGAAGCACAAGGCAAGAAGCAGCCAAACAAAAGATGAAGAGGCGGCTACAATTATGATGATCCTGTATCATCAGAGTCACATCATACTCATCGATGAATAACTTGAATGAAGATGAGTGCCCTTTCTTTCTCCTTTTGTATTGAATCTCTCTCCCGAGTCCCCACCGTCGTTCTCTCTTCATATACACGACACTCTATCTTCAACCATCGTATACACACGATCACGATCACGAAATCTCTAACTGTCGCACCGTGAAAGAATATTATCCAGCAGCCGGCAAACATGCACATCCAATAGTGGGAGCTCTTTCCAACAGGACAAGGCACCATCTTGATGTAATGCCACGGAATTATTGCAAATTGCTCTAAAAAATTACAGAGATGATGATTTGCTTCTTTCATCCAGTTAAGAATGGCCATCATAAATAAGTATTATCGTAATTGTCATCAACCAAAATTATATAAAAATTAGGCTTTTCAGCACATTATATAAAATTAGGCTTTTCTCCTGAGACATGCCATGGTACATCTGACATGTTCTTTTCTTCTGGTAGTATAGCCAAGGCTAAAATTAACCAGCTAAGACTGTTGTACAGGTTTTAACGGGATGGTTACTGCTTAGTAGGTAGTTGGATTTCAAGGTGGTTGAGATCCAACTGCTTTCTGCACAGCAGTTTTTTTAGTGATTAAGATCCAATTACCTGCTACACAGCAACTTTTGCATTAAAGTTTGCCGAACAAATTGGTTATTGATAGCATCCCATAATGATTAATGATTCCTCAATAAGCATCCCATAATGATTACTCAATAAGCAGCACATATGTCATTACTATGGTATTGTCTACTTTTGCGTTCAGCTCCCCGTGAATTCTTGCCAGACCTAATATTTTCTCAATAACGTTTTTGGAAACCTTATTGGAGGATCCCTGTTTCCAGAGCTTGCCACATTAGGCCATCCGATGATTCTGGTTCTGATTTGGAATGCCCTCACACCACTCCTTTGCGATTGATTTGGTGTGTGGAATCCTCTCGCACATCCATGTTCATTTATTCGGAAATCATTGATCGGTTGAAATAATGTATCAGGACAGATAATTGTAGAATGTGTGAGTCGTGACAGCAAAGGAGAAGAATAGTACAGATTGACCGAGAGAGAAAAACGCCAAAGGCGGTCTGAAAATACTTTGAATACATTGCTTGTGACGTTTGCGCTTCATAATATCAATTTCATTGTTTGATTCAATGAATTTGTGGGTTGTCTGGGTTGTCTAAGCTGCTGTCAGCTTGTTTCTGTAAACAGACTTGCTAAAATCGTGAGAGTCTCTTACGTTTGGCTCTGACAGGCTTGAAAATGAATGGTTATGCATGTGAGATCTCTTTTCAAATGGAATATGCATGCGAGGGATTGTCACTACTGAGAATTAATTATAAACAGAGCGTCATGTTAATCACTGAATCTATTGTAAATCGTGAGTGGCAAGGATTCATGTGACCTTTAATATCTATAATTTCCACTCAAAAACGGGTTAAACGTGTTAATTATAGGCCAGTTATATTTATTAATTATATAGATATATCCGGAGGGTTTATATCAACGATGGAGGAGCATATTTAAAAGTGGTTAATATACACCTTTGGGGTATATAAGTCATATTATTAATAATTACTAATGATGTACACTTAAAGATTGATAAATTATTTTACAAGCATATTTTCAAAACGAGGAAATGAAACACCCAAGAAAAAATGAAATGAACATTAATGAAGACATATCTTGCTTGAAATAATGCTAATAACATAACGATGAATTCAGAATCCAGTCACCTTCTAGATAAAATTCAGGATCCAGTCACCTTCTAGATAAAATTATGTTAGATGCAACCAAAATACCAAGTTAAATACCTAACCCATCGATCTGTACTTAGTTTCATAACCTGATTAAGATTTGGACCCTATCAATCTCTTAAATAGTCTTGTAAATGATATCATAATTATAACTTAAAATCGTAGTTATAGCTAATTAAAAATTATATGATCTTCATCAACCATGTCATTTGGGTCTCCGAAACTATGTATTCGCTCTTCTCGTTAATCGACTATGAATAGCAATGGGTTTTGTTCTTTACCAGCTTTGAATTGATTTTAAGAAAAGACAAATTTCTTGATAACCGTGATCCCCTCCTGAGTTTGCCAAAGTCTAATGAGTGGGGGATAATTTTTTTTAACCTGCCAAAACGAGTTTGCAAATTTCGTATACCTCCAACAACTTCAGAAAGCAATTTGTTCGAAGTATAGAAAAAGCGCAAGTTACGTTTCGGGTTTCCATGGCAATTGTTGACATTATATGGAAAAATTGAAAGTCTACGATTCTGTGAAAATTGCATGTCTAAAATGAAAGTATGATGCTCTCTCGGACCATATTTTCTTGTTTTACCTCCCTTGAACAACACACATCCCATGTCTGTGCGTTTAAATCATGCATGATGTTATCTCCACCATAGTTGTATTTTTGGAGGCATTGTTGGAGGGATCGTAGCGCCATTAATCATATAATTACAAATTAATCTCTACTTGTGAAACTCCATGGTTGCTTGTTTTTGGACGTTGTTCGTGTTTGTGTGAGCTAGTTTTACAGATGATTTTTAATTTGTTGGTTGATTAATCAGTTGGACTATAAATAAACCCGCAATTACTGAGGTTCATTTGAAGGATATTTTGAGATTCTTACAGATATTCCAGTGAATAAGAGCAAACATTATAAGTTTAAATTGATTCTTTTTAGGGTTTATCATTATTGAAATCTAAGGAAAACTTCATCAAGATTATAATTATTAATGTAATTATTGTTTTAAATTCAAAACGAATTTAAATCCTCTCTATACAATATTAATATCCAAATGTATACGATAACAATAAATCCTATTATGGAAATTCCTTGAAAATGTAACAACACTTGTCCTTATTTGTGAATTGTGAGTGAAAATAAGACTGCTTACGGAGTATGCAATGTTCAATGCCCAACCCAATTTTAAAGAGTGGCTCATGGTTTAATGCACTATAGAGAGATACAACCGACAATTCAAATATGCGCCCTGTACATTAGCAGGTACTTAAGATTAGAACATATACAAAGGACATAAGTGGAAGGATAACTGTTTTCCATTATTGGGTCTCCCTTAGCACCTACGATAGTTTCATCACCCCCTACTTCCAATATTATACTCCTGGCATTAAGCCCATCAACATACTCGTTAAATCCTTTGTTAAATCCTTTAGTTTCCAAATCTAATCCTATGCGTTGCAGTCCTGTATCCTTACACTCTTGAAAATCCAGATTATTCATGCATTTTGTAGTGGCACCTGAAAGCCCACAAATCATGACAAAAATAGACAGCGTGTTCTCTCTTTCTCAGCCACACTTAATCTAGCTATATCGCTTTTTAAAATTAGATGGTAATGTCTTGTTCTTAAGCTAGAAGGTGAACCCTGACCTAGAAAAGTATATTGAATGTAACAAACAACACAAGCACTGTACCTCAAATTGCATCAAGATTGAAACTAGACTGCACAACTACCTAAGAGGCTTTAAACACAGACCAATATTCTCTCAAAAGCCACTTTTTCTGCAGCACCCACCTTGAAAATACTGCACATCGAGGAAACACACAAGCTCCAGGGAATTTATCTTGACATCCGCAAGAGTGATGGTGGCGTAGCTGTGCTTGGTGGGTCCTTTACTTATGGTTGCATCTGGTGAGGCTCCCCCATCCAAACTCATATCTACCTGCTGAAATTTCCCTTGGACGGGATTGTTCTGGAGGCAAACTCATGGCGAATTTCTTTAACAGATCTACTTCAAACCTATAAATTTGTTGAAATACATAGATGTAATTAGTTACTATGTTCGTGGAGAATGAAGATTAATAAACCCACTGCAAAATCATAAATAATGCCAGTACAAATTCAGAGTGAATTGATCTAACTACACAAAATTAATTGATTGATGAGAAAAATGCAAAACGCCTCAGAGAAAGATTATTCATGCTGTGCTAAGCTCTGCAAAATGATGGAATAACCTACCCATTAGGAAAATAGACTCCATGGGTACAATTTTCATGAGTTTTTTAGCTCGTTAACGTAAAACCAACACATTCTAAACTTCGAAATCAAACTGATATTGAATCACAGACGCCCAGCCCTAGGACTGCCAAATGTTATGGATTTCTTCTTTCAGGATTTTTATTATAAAAGCCCTAGATTATGAAGCAACTCGAACCTAACCCAGTAATTTCCAAATTGTAGTGAAAACAATGATCTAACCCAGTAATTTCCAAATTGCAGCAACAACAAAGATTTTCCAGAAGTTATTTTGTGCTTGTTTGAATACTTTGGCTGTCAACATATAAGAAAACCAACATATGGAAGATTAAACATTGGAAAGGACGCAAGTAGCATTGAATTCCTCTCTATGCCTGCTGCCATGTAACATTGGAAAAACTTCGCAAGTAGCATTGAATTCTCTTTGTGACAGGGGGTGGCTCCTCATAGGTCGTCGACAGACGACGAAAACCCAAGGAAGACCGTCCCCTTAATAACACCTTCAGTGTAATTAATTTGAGAATAAAAAAATATTTATAAATAAAAACAGAAAATATATAATAAAAATAAATAAGTATTAAATAGTTAGTAAAATATAAGTTCAATTATTTATAACATGTTTTTGCTTAGTTGCCTTTAATCTATATGTGACATTATACCAACCTAGACTTTGAACAATGGTTTGACCATTGTTTCAATATCGTTGAATTTAGTGCCTCATGGTTGACATAACGAGATTAAGAAACCATATTAAGAAACCCACAACCACATTTTTCAAAGTGGTTGATTGACTTTGAACTATGGTTTACTTCAATCCATAGATGACTTTTTAAGCAAGGTTAACTTTGAACCATGATTGACTTCAATAAATGGTTGAATTCAAACCATAGTTGACTTTTAACCAATGATGTCATTAAACTATGATTGACTTTAATCCATATATAATAATAGTCCATGGTTGACTTCAATCCATGGTTAGTTTCAATCCATAGTTGACTAAATTTAAGTAAGGTTGAATTTAAACCATGGCTGACATTAATCCATAGTTGAGTTCAAACGAAGGTTGGATTTAATCAATGGTTCATTTCAATCCATAGTTAACTGTAATTCATAGTTGACTTATAAGTAAGGTTGACTTCAATCTAAGGTTGAGTTCAATCCATGGTTGACTTCAATTCATAGTTGATTGTTAAGCAAAGTTGACTTCAATCCATAGTTGACTTTTAAGTATGGTTAACTTCAAGCCATAGTTTCCTTTCAAGAAAGGTTGACTTCAATCAAAGGTTAGATTCAATGAAAAGTTGAATTGAAGGTTAGTTGACTTCAATCCAAGGTTGAATTCAATCGAAAGTGGACCTAAATCCATATTTGACTTAAATCAAGAGTTGAATTTTAAGTAAGGTTGACTTTAATCCATGCTTGACGTCAATCCAAAGTTGACTTAAATCAAGGGTTGGATTCAATCCATAGTTGGATGCAATCCAAGCTTGACTTTAATACAAGGTTGACTTTAATCCATAATTGACTTTCAAGCCAAGGTTAACTTCAGTCCAGGGGTGACTTTAATCCATAGTTGACTTTTAAAAGGTTGATATCAATCCATAGTTGACTTTTAAGAAAAGTTGACTTCAATCAAAGTTCACTTTTTAGAAATGTTGACTTCGATCCAAGGTTGGATTTATTTAATGGTTGACTTTAATCCATAGTTGGCTTATAAGCAAGGTTGGCTTCAATTCATAGTTGACGGTTAAGATAAGTTGACTTGAAACCATAGTTTCCTTTCAAGGAAGGTTGACTTCAATCAAAGGCTAGCTTCAATGAAAGGTTGACTTCAATTAGTGGTTGAATTAAATCCATATTTGACTTTTAAGCAAGGTTGAATTCAATCACTAATCACTATGTACAATGTCTCTATACCAATAGGTCAAAGAAGATTTCTATTCCATATAATTCTTACATGGAAAATTCATCATGCCCCAGGGATAACACATTTTCGTTGTGTGTAACAAATCAGTGCACTTCAATAATGTACAATTTTATGATAATACCATGCATGCTTTTTAAATAACTCATTGTTATATGACTAATACTGGCATTAATCCATATCTTGAAGGTCTTCAAACAAAGGGTAAATTTTCATGTCCAATTTGTGGTCTTAGTAGGATGAAATCCCATTGTTCAAAAAGTTTAGAAAATGAGGTGTTTGATGAATATAGGCTCTTCCTCCATAAGAACCATAGGTATTGAACTACCAATAAACATATTTTCAATGGGAAAGAACAGATTGCAATAAAACCATGAACAATAATACCTTGCCTATGGAATTTGGAATAGAATATAAATTGTCAATGTAAGAAAACCGTTTATGTATCATATGCAATGTTTTACAATTTTGATTTGTGCCAAAATCTCATGTTTATTGTATCCAACAATTATTGTTGTAATTTCATTTATGTATCATAAAGCTAGTCATCAAGGCAATGATTAGCTTCCATGAGGAATGAAAAGTTACCCCAAACAATTCACTGGGTTTCCCTAGTATGAGCACATACAAATAGTTCATTTATTTGATACAATGCATATTGGGAAGAACGTAAAAAAATGTTGTGGAGAATCTTAGATCGAAGGAGGGACAAAGAAAAAAATTCAAAATTTGTAGTGAAATTTAGGAAGCCATTCATGCAATGCAAAATATGATTGATTCAAATAGCAATGGAGTAGACCGAAATAGTCTTCCATGGTTACTTACAAAGTAGGAAAACAATGTTGTAAATGAGGTCATTCAAAAAATTAGATTTCCAACAGGATTTTATTCAAACATAAATAATATCTTAACAAAGAAAGGCAAATTTGGTGGGGTAAAAACTCATAACTGACATACCTTCATTAATGTAATTATTTTGGTAGATTTATATATATATTGGTAGTAATTCTTTTAATCTATTTTAATTTTTGAATACTTGTTTTAATCTATTTTCAATAAAATAATGATTCCTTTTATGTTACTATATGTTCTACCTCTAGAGTCTCCCTGACAACTTCAATAACAACATAAAACAAATTATTTGCAATCTTGGAAAACACATGAGGTAAATAATGATTTATATGAAAACATTTTGTTTTAGAAGTTGTTGATCACATGTGATTTACTTTTAATGTATATATTGTTTATGTTGAAACCTGTGTTTTGCTTGTATCATTTGTAGGTTGCTGTCATCTAAAGAAATCCATAAAGAATATATAAAATATTGGAGGAGAGAAATTCCTCAACTAATGTGTGAAATGAAATGTGTGGACCTGCAATACCTCATACACCAAGTTGAGGAAATTGAAATGTGTGGACCTGCACACACAAGGTCAATGTGGATGGTGGAGAGGAACATCATTGAAGGCTTTGGTTAGACAAAGAGCACATTCTGAGGTTTCTATGGTGCATGAATATATGGTTAATCAATCCATGGTGCGTATTAGTTAGTATCTTCCTAATTTAGCAAGAAAAATCAATATGCATCACATTTGGGATTTCAACATTTGAACCAAGTACCGAAATCTATGTTTTTCCAAGCCAATGTGAGCAAGTCTTCTATTTATAGGTTCTAGGTAAAGCAAGTTAGTCATTTGTTGTTAGATATGATCCAAGAAGAAGACCTGCAAAGTATAATGTACCGAAAGAAGATGATATTGAAGAAGAAGATGATGTAGAGGAGAATAATGAGGTGGGTGTATTGTTAGATGAAAAAGTCGAAGAAGATGAGCAACTAGATATATATGGTAATGTTCTCTATTATGATATATTTGAAGATGATTTTATTGAAAATGACATCGATGACAATCATGATATGGCCAATAAATTCAAGGTCGATTCTGAAATATCGGAGGATACAATTCATGAGGAGTTGGATGAATAACAAGATCAATGATATTGCAAAAATATTGAAATGTAGGAGGTATGCTAAGGTTTGATGTTAATTGGGGCCAGTTACAGGCAATTTGGGTGAATTAGGTGTAACTTGGGTTTATTTTTTCCATTTAGGTGTAGTTTAACACGATAGTGAGTAATTGGGTCAACTATGGTAAATGAAATCCTAATATAGGTGAACAATTGTAATTGGGATATTTTGCACCATTGGGGACAATTAAGTAGTATTAAATTAAATTAGAGGATAATTGGGGTCAGATATAGCTAATTGGATTCAATTAAGGGTACATTGGGTATATTAGGGCCAATTAGGGACCCTAAATGTCACTTACGGGTAATTGGGGTGAATTATTGCTAACTTGAGGTTTTTAGGGCCAATTAAGAGTAATTCATGTCAATTATGGGTAATTGGGTCAATTGTGGTCAATGGTGGATCAATCAAGGTGAAATATTGTTAATTGAGGATAATGTAATTCAATTAGGGGTAATTTAGGTGACTAATTATGGCTTACTTCTAGCTAATTGTGGTAATTAGGATATTTTGTGCTATTAGGGTCAATTAGGTAGTATCAAGTTAAATTAGATGTTGATTGGGGTTAATTAAAAGTAATTGGGGTGAATTAGGGGTAACTACAATATATGAAGGCCAATTAGGGATAATTGGTGTCGATTATGAGTAATTTTGTTAGTTACAACTAATTGGGGTGAATTGCAGGTACCTTGGGTATATTAAGGCCAATTAGGGGTCATTCGTATCGCTTATGGGTAACTGGCTGGACTGGGGTAATCGACATAAATTATAGGTCACTTGGGGTTTATTAAGGTCAATTAAGAGTAATTCAGGTCAGTTATTGGTAATTGGGTCAACTGTGGTCAATGACGGGTCAATTAAGGTGAAATATGGTTGATCAAGGATAATGTAAATCAATTATGAGTGATTTAGGTAAGTTATGGTTTAATTATGGTCGAATGCACTAATTAGGATATTTTGTGCTATTAGGGTCAATTAGGTAGTATGAATTCAAATTAGATGTTGATTAGGGTTAGTTATAGGTAATTGGGGTGAGGTAGGGGTAACTTGGGTATATGAGGGCTGATCAGGGGTAATTTGTGTCGATTTTGATGAGGAATTGGGGCAATTATGAGTAATTGTATCAGATATAGCTAATTGGGGTGAATTACGAGTATCTAGGGTATATTAGGGTTAATTAGGGGTCATATGTGTTTCTTATAGGTGATTTAATGGACTAGGGTAATTGGGGTGAATTATGGGTAACTTGGGTTTATTAGGGCCAATTAAGCGTAAGTAGGTTAATTATGGGTAATTGTGTCAACTATGGTCATTGAAGCGTTAATTGAGGTGAAATATAGTTAATTAAATTTAATGTAATTCAATTAGGAGTAATTTAGGTAACTTATGGCTTACTTATGGTTGATGCGGTAATTGGGATATTTTGCACCATTGGGGTCAATTAGGTAGTATTAAGTTAAATTAGATGTTGATTGGGTTTTGTTACAAGTAATTGAGGTGAAGTGGGTGTAACTTGGGTATATGAGGGAAGTTTCAGGGTAATTTGGTCAATTATGAGTAGTTGGGTCGATTATGAGTAATTATGTTAGTTATAGCTAATTGGGGTGACCAATTAGGGGTGATATATGTTTATTATGGGTAATTTGGTGGACTAGGGTAATTGGATTGTGGAAAATTCCATGCCATTGATGTTCTATATCCAAGGGCCTCTACAAAATTGACTACGATAAATTCAATATCAAGCTTGACTTGTAATCCAATCATGGATACCTTCCTATCTCTTCCTAAAACACTACATCCTAAACATGATTACATTCTAAACATTTTATTTAAACCATTTGCAATTTAGCCTAAACTCATGTATTACATAAAATGTGAAGGAAATTCCACTTGTTATCCAAGGTTTCATTTTCTTCTAATAGGCACTAGTACAAAATGATGAATTAGCTACTAGGTGACTAAATTTTTTAGTCACCACAGGTTTTTAAATTGATTTACTACTAAATATGAGCAATTTTGATTGAGCCAACTATAAATGACTAAAATTAATGACTAATTTAGTCACTAGTTAACAAATATGACTAGATAATAAGTGACATAGTTAAAAATGACTAACATAAACGACTAATTTAGTCACGACATAAAAAATGACTAGCTAAAAGAATATGAATTAGTCATTTTAAATTGTTTCATGGAACATTGCAAATTTGACAATGAAGTGTAAATTTTGTGAATTGTCTACCTTCTATTAGTAATATTGGTGCCATGCACCTCGATCTTTAGAGATCCAACAAAGCAATTGCACGAATTTTCTCTTGACCATCTTAATCCCCGTTGCACCATTGAAGCAAACCCGATTAAGTGCATGCCAAAGAAAAATTAGGTTCCTACGTCAATTACGAATTATGTACTAGAACTAGTACCATATCGATACCTAGCTAGAAGCATCATAGCTAGTTGTTGATACTTCGATAATGTAAGAGTCCTTGCAAGTCCCATACGTCTGAGATGATTTTCTAACTTCAATATAACTATATTCATGATCTGTGACCGTCGAACGTCTAGTTGCACCAGTTGACATAGCTTCACCAGGCCGAGTTCCTTTAAACGTCGTAGCAGTTGATCCAATATATAATAATTGAATCGGTGGAAGCACCAAGAACAATATTTTAACCAATTAAAGAATCAATTATAATTAAACTGAGGTGCTGAACCAGAACCAATCTCAGATCCATATGCAATATAAAGGTAGAGGCCCGACCCTATCTTAGAGTTTCAGGAAAATATTTTGATTCCTCGACCTCTTAATACAGGGCTCATGACCTAGCGGAATATGTTACATATAATGTAGTGATGACCTCTCACTACAACAAAACCCTGTGGTTAGCGTCTTTCTTTGCTTCATTTTTTTTCATCTAGACCATATTTTAATGCATTTTTCTTCATTTTTTGGACAAAACGACGCAATTTCATGGGTTGGTGCTATTTAAGGCTTTTTTTGCATCTTTTTTATAAATATGGCGCAGATTATGGCGTAATTTGCATCAAGTTTTGCACCTTGTTATGCATCAGGTTTTGTGCCAAGTTTTACGCCTAGTTTGTACATATACTCTTGCTGCACCCCCCTTTTACGTCTATGTTTTCCTCTACTTTTACATTACACCCATCTTTTCATCCATTTTTGCTTCATTTTTTACATCATCTTTTGCATCCACTTCTGCTTCTTTTTTTGCATGCCATCATGCGCCAAGTTTTGCATCAAAGTTTACATCATGTTTTGTGTCTAGTTTTGCATCTAGTTTTGTTTCACCCACTTTCGCATCCTTTGTTTCGTCCACTTTTGCACCTACATTTGCATCCCATTTTGCATCCATGTTTACGTCTTTTTTTGCATCTACTATTGTATCCGCTTTTGCATCCACTTTTGTCGTGTCGTATGTGAAGTTTTATATTGGTGAAACAGGTCGCCCAATCCAACTAAGACTTAAAGAGCACAGTGGCGACATTATCCATGAAAGCACAAAAAAAATGCATTGGCTGAGCACTCTGTTACTTCCAAACACCATAGCTGCATTGAAGACGCAAAGGTCATTGCTAGGATTGATCATTACACGAAACGGGGCGTCAGAGAAGCCATCGAGATCGAGAAGCACCCTAAAAACATCAATAGGAATGATGGGTGGAAATTGAGTAAATCTTGGACACCTATCATCACCTTAATTAAAAACTCCCGACCATAACCCTTATCAAGTGACCCTCTCTTACGCTAATGCCCAAAGTCTTAGGTTATTGTTGGATATATACCATGGAGCTTTATCCACTCTTAATCTTAATTGCAACAAGTTTAATCTTAAGGGCTCCCTCACTTGCATGTTCTTTGTAAAAGAAAATGGTATGTAAGGATGGAAGAAAGGGTCAATGACAATACTTGTTCTTCTTCGTGTCCAAGCGGAAATGGAAAGTTATGGAGTTTGGGCTTGATTTTAGTGACAATGGATTACTGTAGAAATATTATTTTTAAAAAGCTATAAACGAACTCCAATCCTGGTTGGATATGAACTGGAGAAATTGAATGGTAAGTTGAAATGGTCAGGTGAATAAAAAGGACGGAATGGAATGGAAGACTGTAAATATAAAGGTGAAATGGGTCTTGTCAGGAAAGGAATGGGACGATGACCACAGGAGTCAATTCATTAGTCGACTGATGGAATGTTTGCTGGACAATATTTTGATGTAAAATGTACACTCAAAACACAAATCTTTTTCAGTCCTGATGTCTGCGTTCCTCGTCCTTACAATTCAAGTATCCTCAGCAGGATTGATGGCTTTTAGTGACCTTGGCTTGAACTTTGGGCAAAACTACTGTTGTACCTAGTTTCAATGAAATTTATGGCCTTAGTTGTGGACTAGATTGATACTCAGATATTGATCATCTGGCCGTCGAGACAAACACATTTTTTATTATTTGTAATTAGATATGGACGGCTGTATCTAAAAAGATTGGACTCTGCATAGTTACTTTTCTTCCCCGACGGTGGTTCTTTTTGAAGTAGGTTGAGATTGGGAATGATATGGGAATCAACACGTTCAAAAATAAGACAGTACTTGTAACTGGCAAGTAGAGTCCGTTGGTCTTGCTATAATTTGCCGAAAAGAAGTCCTCTTTATTTGTTAAAGAAATGGAAAGCGGCCATCGACATTGATGGGGCACATTCCAAGTTGATAATGCTAGATTTAGAGTTAGAGTGGGGAAGGATTTCATAACTTAAGAATAGTTATTATGATAGACACTGCATTATCTCAGATCTTGAATCAGGCCAATTTTCTTAATGCATCCGGTCAATTTAACACAAAATCTCTAATTTCTATTGTTGTTGGGTGAAGTGTTTTTATACACATTTTGAAAATTCCGTGAAAATTCATGGCAAGAAATTGGTAAAAACCATGTGAAAAAAGAAAAAGAAAAGACAACTTGAAGAGAAACTAGCTGGTCGATTCGACTATGTAAAACAACTGGTTGACTTTGATTCCTGTGCAATGCACAATTGATTTACTTGGGGGGTTGAGGGTGCCACTGGAGCTCTGAATGATGGAGAAAAAGTGATGGAGGTAGGTCAGGGCAAGAGCTATTTATTAAGTTGCATAGCATTTAACTATGCATTGAGCTGCAAAGCATTTAATGCAACTGTAATAGGCTTGATGAATGTTGGATCTCCACCAGCTCAAGATCCAACTGTCATCAAGCTTGTTGTGGCTCCATTAAATGATCTGCAGCTCAATAAATAGCTTTTGCCGTAGGTAAAGTCAACCCACATTACAAAAATTGAGATCCTGAATGGAATCGACCACATAAAACAGTACAGTAGTGCAGGACGGCTGACGGGCCTCCATGTTATTAGATTAATCCATGTTTGCAGTACATATAAACAATGTTTAACCAATTTGATTTTTCGATACTGATTTTGAATTAGACAAAATGCACGGGCACTGTAGAAACGACAATTTATGACAGGATAGCAGGTTGCTATCAGCCGTTATAGTACACTGCCCAGCTAAAAGCAAGAAGAGCCAAACAAAAGATGAAGAGGTCGCTACAATTATGATGATCCTGTATCATCGAAGTCACATCATACTCATCGATGAATGACTTGAATGAATATGAGTGCCCTTTATTTCTTTCTCCTTTTGCATTGAATCTCTCTCCCCGACTGCCCACCGTCGTTCTCTCCTCATATACACGAGTCCACGACACTCGATCTTCATCCATAGTATACACACTATTCATGGATGGACATCAGATAAAATATAATGATTAATCAATAAGCAGCACATATGTCATTACTATGGTATTGTTTACTTTTGCGCTCAGCTCCCCGTGAATTCTTGCCAGACCTAATATTTTCTCAATAACGATTTTGGAAACCTTATTGGAGGATCCCTGTTTCCAGAGCCTGCCACATTAGGCCATCCGATGATTCTGGTTCTGATTTGGAATGCCCTCACACCACTCCTTTGCGATTGATTTGCTGTGTGGAATCCTCTCGCACATCCATGTTCATTTATTCGGAAATCATTGATCGGTTGAAATAATGTATCAGGACAGATAATTGTAGAATGTGTGAGTAGTGACAGCAAAGGGGAAGAATAGTACAGATTGACTGAGAGAGAATAACGCCAAAGGCGGTCTGAAAATACTTTGAATACATTGCTTGTGACGTTTGCGCTTCATAATATCAATTTCATTGTTTGATTCAATGAATTTGTGGGTTGTCTGGGTTGTCTAAGCTGCTGTCAGCTTGTTTCTATAAACAGACTTGCTAAAATCGTGAGTCTCTTACGTTTGGCTCTGACAGGTTTGAAAATGAATGGTTATGCATGTGAGATCTCTTTTCAAATGGAATATGCATGCGAGGGATTGCCACTACTTAGAATTAATTATAAACAGAGCGTCATGTTAATCACACAGAACAATATTCAACATGCAGCAGAGTCTGGCTGCAGCACTGTAGGTCATTAGATCTCAAGTTGAATCTAGAGTAATAAATGCTCTGGCTGCACTGTAGGTCATTAGATCTCAAGTTGAATCTAGAGTAATAAATGCTCTGGCTGCAGCACTGTAGGTCATTAGATCTCAAACAAGTTCAAATCACGCAGAACAATATTCAACATGTAACAAAGTAATAAATGCTCTGGCTGCAGCACTGTAGGTCATTAGAATGAGATCTAATGACCTACAGTGCTGCAGCCAGAGCATTTATTACACTGCTGAGTTCAAACTTGTTTGAGATCTAATGAGTTCAAACTTGTTTGAGATCTAATGACCTACACTCCTGCAGCCAGAGCATTTATTACTCTGCTGCATTTAAAATATTTTTAGCTCTTAATCACTAAATCTATTGTAAATAGTGAGTGACAAGGATTCATATGACCTTTAATATCTATAATTTCCACTCAAAAACCGGTTAAACGTGTTAATTATTGGCCAGTTATATTTATTAATAATATAGATATACCTGGAGGGTTTATATCAAACATGGAGGAGCATATTTCAAAGTAGTTAATATACACCTTTAGGGGTATATAAGCCATATTATTAATAAATACTGCTTGTTAATTGATTAATGATGTACACCTAAAGATTGATAACCGTGATCCCCTCCCAATTTGATAACGAGTTTGCAAACTTAGTATACCTCCAACAACTTCAGAAAGCAATCTGTTCGAAGCATAGAAAAAGTGCAAGTTACGTTTCCGGTTTCCATGGCAATTGTTGACATTATATGGAAAAATTGAAAGTCTACAATTCTGTGAAAATTGCATGTCTAAAATGAAAGTATGTTGCTCTCTCGGACCATATTTTCTTGTTTTACCTCCCTTGAACAACACACATCCCATGTCCGTGGGTTTAAATCATACATGATGTTATCTCCACCATAGTTGTATTTTTGGAGGCATTGTTGGAGGGATCGTAGCGTCATTAATCATATAATTACAAATTAATCTCTACTCGTGAAACTCCATGGTTGCTTGCTTTTGGACGTTGTTCGTGTTTGTGTGAGCTAGTTTTACAGATGATTTTTAATTTGTTGGTTGATTAATTAGTTGGACTATAAATAAACCCGCAATTACTGAGGTTCATTTGAAGGATATTTTGAGATTCTTACAGATATTCCAGTGAATAAGAGCAAACATTATAAGTTTAAATTGATTCTTTTTAGGGTTTGTCATTATTGAAATCTAAGGAAATCTTCATCAAGATTATAATTATTAATGTAATTATTGTTTTAAATTCAAAACGGATTTAAATCCTCTCTATACAATATTAATATCCAAATGTATACGATAACAATAAATCCTATTATGGAAATTCCTTGAAAATGTAACAACACTTGTCATTATTTGTGAATTGTGAGTGAAAATAAGACTGCTTACGGAGTATGCAATGTTTAATGTCCAACCCAATTTTAAAGAGTGGCTCATGGTTTAATGCACTGTAGAGAGATACAATCGATAATTCAAATATGCGCCCTATACATTAGCAGGCACTTAAGATTAGAACATATACAATGGAAATAAGTGGAAGGATAACTGTTTTCCATTATTGGGTCTCCCTTAACACCTACGATAGTTTCATCTCGCCCTACTTCCAATATTATACTCCTGGCATTAATCCCATCAACATACTCGTTAAATCCTTCGTTAAATCCTTTAGTTTCCAAATCTAAGCCTGTGCGTTGCAGTCCTGTATCCTTAAACTCTTGAAAATCCAGATTATTCATGCGTTTTGCAGTGGCACTTGAAAGCCCACAAATCATGACAAAACTAGACAGGGTGTTCTCTCTTTCTCAGCCACACTTAATCTAGCTATATTGCTTTTTAAAATTAGATGGTAATGTCTTGTTCTTAAGCTAGAAGGTGAACCCTGACCTGGAAAAGTATATTGAATGTAACAAACAACACAAGCACTGTACCTCAAATTGCATCAAGATTGAAACAAGACTGCACAACTACCTAAGAGGCTTTAAACATAGACCAATATTCTCTCAAAAGCCACTTTTCCTGCAGCACCCACCTTGAAAACACTGCACATCGAGGCAATGCACGAGCTCCATGGAATTTATCTTGACATCCGCAAGAGTGATGGTGGCGTAGTTGTGCTTGGTGGGTCCTTTACTTATGGTTGCATCTCATGAGGCTCCCCCATCCAAACTCATATCTACCTGTTG
>LPNX010043439.1:243213-305799 GCA_001517045.1 Pseudotsuga menziesii | reverse complement strand
ACCTTGCATGCCACAATGAGCTAGATGACATATTACCTTCTCCATGCTGAGAGAGGTAGGCATAGTTCTGAAATCTTGCGGATGAACCCTTGAGCTTCAAGAGCTTTCCATCTTCGTATCCAGTCATGATGACTTGGTTGTCAGAGGACTTTCTTATTTCAACGATTCCATCAAACATGTGGATGGAATGGCCTTGCTGTCAAATCTCCACCAAGGACAGCAGGCTTCTCTGCAACTCTGGAAGATAGAGAACGTTCTTCAACAAGAAATCAGGGAATCCAGGCATCTTCAGTCGAATGGTGCCCATTCCCTTTGGTTTAATACTTGACTTATCTGCAAAGTAAACTATGCCATCTATTGTTTCATTCAATTCTTCGAAACAGTCTTTTCTAAATGTCATGTGTGATGTTGCACCAGTATCAAGCAGCCAACAATCTTTATAAGATGAAAGAGAAGTCATTTCATTAAATCCAAGATTACAATGTGCAACAATACAAAAATCAGAAGATTTACTAGCATCTTGGTCATCTTTCTTCTGGTTGTGCTTGTCTTTGATGGAGTCCCACGAAGCCCAACACTGATCTGATGTGTGCCCAGTCTTTCCGCAACGCTTGCACTGCAACTTTGATCTTTTGCTTCTGCCCCCTCTGCCTCTCTTGCTGCAATCTCCCTTGGAAGGGTCTTTGAACCGAATCTTTGTTTTCTGAACAAATTCAAATGATTCTTCGACAGGCTCTCTTGATTTCTTGATCTTTCTAGACCATTTTGGATATGTTTCTTTGCCATTGAGGACATCACCAACAATAGGTGCTATAGATTGCATTTTTTCAACTATTAGTGTAATTTACAATATTGATCTTATTATGACAAAGAGAAAAACAATAACCTTGCAGGTCTACAGTCTCTGCCAAGGTGATTTACAATCAGCAGCAATACAATTTATATGGTGCTGTTCAAACATAAAAAATAATAAGCTCTACAACTGTTTACAACAATATTTTCATGTCACATGACAGTGCTAGTTTTCAAAGGAACATATCAGAATGATTCCAACATTCAACAGCCAATATACTCAACGCAGATACAAACTTACAGCTCGCAGCATTGGTGCTTCAATGCAGCAGTTGTAGCTCGCAGCAGATAGCAAATACAAATCGCAGCACTCTCCAGGTCTAAATTAGGGCAAAATTAGGGTTTTTGTATTTTAATGAACAAAAAATCATTTTACCTCCACTCATAGGTATTAGAGCAGTCTATACTCATTACATCTTTCCTCCACGTTCTTGCAGAGAACAGTCTTCACACAGGCAGCCCAACGCAGTCTTCACAATGCAGCAGGCACACCAACGCAGTCTTCAGGTAAATCGCAACAGTCAACAGAAAATTAGGGTTCGCAGCCTTCAACGCACGCAGAGGTCACAACAACCATTTGATATGCAGCAAGAAGGCATCTACTCCAGAAATCGCAGCCTCTTCATTTGTCACGAATGCAGAATGAGACTGAAAAAATGTTGTGCAGTGAACCAGTCTTCACAAGATGCTCATCAGCAAGAGATATCAACGCAACTCCAAGAAATTAGGGCATAAATGAGGTTTCAGGCGTCCTTCAACGCAGGCACCAGTTTTCAACGCACGCACCAGTTTTCAGGCAGCATATAACATATCATAGAGTCTCCACGCTATATATCATGCTGATTGATATATATCAGCATAAACGCAGTCTTCAACGCAATGTCTATTAGTCTTCAATGCCAACGCAATATCAGTCTTCAAAGCCCACGCAATATCCTCAAGCAGCAAGCAGCAAATATCAGTCAGCAATACCACAACATATATTTCAACGTAGCAATATTTCTCAACGGAATATGTGTATCATATACCAGTTTTCAACGCACCCATTATATCAGACACAACGCACAAAATACTGAGATCTGTCTTCACGTTCCACAAATCTTTGTGAAGGAGAATTATATTTTATAATTAATTTTTTCTCATACACTGCAAATAGGATTCAATCAATGCCACCAGAATTGTTAAGAGAACAAAGGAGCTGAGCTAAATGTGACGTTGAGTCACGGTACTGCTGCAGCAAAGCTTGCAAGCTCAGATCGCAGCCCAGTGTAGCAGGTCGCAGCTTATCAACACTCCACGCTCTCCCAACTCCAACGCAGCCTTCAACGCAATAATACTAAATAATAATAATACTGTTTTATGCAGTAGCCGCACCGAGCCTACCAATCTATAGGCATTGATCTAAATCTGCAAGTTTTTCTTAGGTTTTCGCGGCTTCTCTTCGAAGGAGAGCTGTACACTAGTCTTGTAAATGCTCTATTTTTGAGCTCTTAATTTTATTTTCTGAATGGTTTTATAACACGAACATGGAAGTGAAGAACAAAAGGCGTTGGCTGTATTTAACAAGGCGTTGGCTGTATTTAATGGAGAGTGGAATGATTTTCCTGAAAATATAACTGCTTCTCTAAGGGATGTATTTCAATCTGGAAAATCAACTGTGGAGGTGTCAATTGACAGCTCCTTGAATCTGCTTGATTTTCTACGGATGATTCAGATTGATCTTGCTACTGGAACGGAGCGGTCGATTGCTCAACGCAGATATAATAATAATATTGCTTCTATGCTGCTGTAGCAACATCCAGAGCTCCAAACTCTGGTTCTAAGACAAGGGGGCGTGAAAGGAAACCCTAATAAACTGTAAGTGGCATATACAACACAACGTACAGACTCCTCACTCAGGATATGCGTGAGTCTCCAACACAACACCAAAGAGCAAGATATACACATACAAAACGCGTCCGGATTAGGGTTTGCAGCACACAAACTCAATCATGAAGGAATTGTAACGCAGACAATGCATGCTACTCGACTGGCAGACTGATGGAGCAGTCTGGCAATGGACTGGCAAGCAGAATGCCAGGAATGGACAGACTGGCAACAGGCAGGAGTTATGGCAGGCAGACAGCCAGGCTCTGATACCACTTGTTGGTAATAACTCCCGATTCAATATTCTATTCATGGCTAAGCATTCATTTATACATTCATGTGACGGTTTTGTTTCACCTTCCGTCCAGCCTTTTCGGCTTCCAACTATTCCTATTTATTTATTTACAATATTATAATCCCTAACGGATTATATTCTAACACTATGTTTGTGGAGAATGAAGATTAATAAACACACTGCAAAATCATAAATAATGCCGGTACGAATTCAAAGTGAATTGATCTAACTACACAAAATTAATTAATTGATGAGAAAAATGCAAATCGCCTCAGAGAAAGATTATTCATGCTGTGCTAAGCTCTGCAAAATGATGGAATAACCTACCCATTAGGAAAATAGACTCCATGGGTACAATTTTCATGAGTTTTTTAGCTCGTTAACGTAAAACCAACTCAAACCTAACCTAGTAATTTCCAAATTGCAACGACAACAAAGATCTAACCCAGTAATTTCCAAATTGCAGCAACAACAGAGATTTTCCAGAAGTTATTTTGTGCTTGTTTGAATACTTTGGCTGTCAAAATATAAAAAAACCAACAGATGGAAGATTAAACATTGGAAAGGACACAAGTAGCACTGAATTCCTCTCTATGCCTGCTACCACGTAACATTGGAAAAAGACGCAAGTAGCATTGAATTCTCTTTGTGATAGGGGGTGGCTCCTCATAGGTCGTCGACAGATGACGAAAACCCAAGGAGGACCATCCCCTTAATAACACCTTCAGTGTAATTAATTTGAGAATAAAAAAATATTTATAAATACCAACAGAAAATATATAATAAAGATAATTAAGTATTAAATGGTTAGTAAAATATAAGTTCAATTATTTATAACATGTTTTTGCTTGGTTTCCTTTAATCTATATGTGACATTATACCAACCTAGACTTTGAACAATGGTTGACCATTGTTTCAATATGGTTGAATTTAGTGCCTCATGGTTGACATAACGAGATTAAGAAACCATATTAAGAAACCCACAACCACATTTTTCAAAGTGGTTGATTGACTTTGAACTATGGTTTACTTCAATCCATAGATGGCTTTTTAAGCAAGGTTGACTTTGAACCATGATTGACTTCAATAAATGGTTGAATTCAAACCATAGTTGACTTTTAACCAATGATGTCATTAAACCATGATTGACTTTAATCCATATATAATAATAGTTCATGGTTGACTTCAATCCATGCTTGGTTTCAATCCATAGTTGACTAAATTTAAGAAGGTTGACTTTAAACCATGGTTGACATTAATCCATAGTTGACTTGAAATAATAGTTGACTTTTAAGCAAAGTTGATTTTAATCCATAGTTGACTTTTAAGAACGGTTGACTTCAAACGAAGGTTGGATTTAATTAATGGTTGACTTCAATCCATAGTTAACTGTAATCCATAGTTGACTTATAAGTAAGTTCGAGTTCAATCTAAGGTTGAGTTCAATCCATGGTTGAGTTCAATCCATGGTTGACTTCAATTCATAGTTGATTGTTAAACAAAGTTGACTTCAATCCATAGTTGAATTTTAAGTACGGTTAACTTCAAGCCATAGTTTCCTTTCAAGAAAGGTTGACTTCAATCAAAGGTTAGATTCAATGAAAAGTTGAATTGAAGGTTAGTTGACTTCAATCCAAGGTTGAATTCAATCCAAAGTGGACCTCAATCCATATTTGACTTAAATCAAGAGTTGAATTTTAAGTAAGGTTGACTTTAATCCATGCTTGACGTCAATCCAAAGTTGACTTAAATCAAGGGTTGGATTCAATCCATAGTTGGATGCAATCCAAGCTTGACTTTAATACAAGGTTGACTTTAATCCATAGTTGACTTTCAAGCCAAGATTAACTTCAATCAGAGGGTGACTTTAATCCATAGTTGACTTTTAAGTAAGGTTGACATCAATCCATAGTTGACTTTTAAGAAAAGTTGACTTCAATCAAAAGTTCACTTTTTAGAAATGTTGACTTCGATCCAAGGTTGGATTTATTTAATGGTTGACTTTAATCCATAGTTAATTGCAATTCATAGTTGGCTTATAAGCAAGGTTGGTTTCAATTCATAGTTGACGGTTAAGATAAGTTGACTTGAAACCATAGTTCCTTTCAAGGAAGGTTGACTTCAATCAAAGGCTAGCTTCAATGAACTGTTGACTTCAATTAGTGGTTGACTTAAATCCATATTTGACTTTTAAGAAAGGTTGACTTCAATTGAAAATTGACTTTAATCAAACGTAGGCTTCAATACAAACAATGATCAAATTTGAAGGGTGGGTCTTAATTTCAATTGGAAGGTATTTATTCTATGAGCCCTTCAGAGATGAAGGGCGATATAAATAATTGTACTTCAATTGACAAGTAAGTATAAATTAACTAAACCCTTTCACCAAAAGAATGCAAAAAAACAAATAGTGCTCTTTCAATTTTTTATAATTTAAAACAATTGAGCACTCCTTAATATCTACATGAAAAAATGATATATTTTCAATAAAACTTATTTTGAACACATTAAGTTGTCTTATGTGTATCATTAATTTTACAGTTCAGTAACATAACAACTATTCTATTGTATTTTTCCCAGTTGGAGCACACTTCATTATACAAAAATACTAATTAAAATATGCCATAACCTTATTGGGGCATCCACATGCAATCCAAGCTAAGGATTGGGCACCTAAGAAAAAATAATCCACAACTCAGAAAACATTAAAAAAAATTCCTAATACCAAGCAAGTTAAAGCAAAGTTAGCATAACCGGGGTTAGGGCATCAAATTTTTTTGTTCAACACTTGTCATGAAATCATACATGTATGGGATGGAGGGGCAATGGAATCAAGCCTAAGTCAATTGAATCCTTGCAACTCACTACATGTCTGAGTCTCAACAATCCGCCTTTTAAATTGAACCAAAATACCAAAATAAGTTTATTAATGGCTAGATTTGAGAAAGTTCTAGGTGTGAGTAGTTAAGGGCTCGTGGCTCTAAAATTTGTTGTGTTTTGTACCAGTCCATGATTCAGTGAATAGACAGTCACAAGTAGGAATTTAATTTATTTAATGAAAACAACTAATGTGTATAACCTCTATGTCGAAACTGGTTTCCATGGTGATGTATGCCACTACCCTCTTTATTGTCTTACCAAAAGGAATGATAATGAGGGAGGAGACATAAAATTATGGACTTCACCTTCAAAAGAATTCCTTGCAATCACATTGGTAAGGAGTGATAAGAAGATCATAACAATCCAACGTGTCAAATCTCAGTTGATAGTGTTAATTAAAGACTTATATGGTAAATTTAATATAAGACTTACTTATAGTTGTCTCTTACTCTTTGTGTCTTGGCACATTTAATATTTTATGGTTGTCTTTGCGCCTTGACCCAATTCGTATTATAAGGTGGGGATGTGCGTGCATAATAATCCTTAGTTATGACTATGAGATGAGGATTTAAAGAGAAGAGGATGTAAAGACAAGCAATTTTTATATGTATTTTGGTGGCGCTCAGGACAAATGTTGTGAGAAACCACAAATGTTTGGAAGGACGGAGGGAGATTACATCATGATCATGACACCCATCAAATTGAAGACTATTCTTGAGCCAACAATTGTTTTTTTAATTTTTTTAATAACTATTGTTTCTCCATATCGTGTGCCCAATGACACCTCTCTATAGAAATGCATAAATCAACCTCAACACAATTTGTGATCCTAGCTACATGCCATTATTTGTATTTGCATGACGTTGAGTGTTTTTTATAGTTGTCATGAGTCCATGATATTCATGCAAGAAATGAAGTCTTGTAGAGGAGGACTTATCAAACCGGCCTTTTGAATTTCATTTTGACGAAAAAAGAGTGGACAATGGTAGCGAGGTTTAGATAGGTAGTAGGCACAAAGTTTTGAGCTCGTTTCGAGCCTAGTAGTATACTAGTAGTTGTTCTTTCTTGTTATAGCAGTAGTTGTTGACACATTGTCACACTTTAGATTGAAACCCCAAGTGACTCGGGAGTCAAAGTCGCATCTCGATGGCTAGTGCCTCATAGTCATAAATGATTATTGACCATCTTGCACAACTAAGCAGTGAGTGATTATAATTTATCATATTTATAATATTTTGAATGATGAGTTGAACTTTATAGCATAGGAATTTCAATATCTTGACAAATTTATATGGTGGGTAATTTCAAATGTTACCCTGCTTTTGAAATGTTGATATATATTATGCCCTTCTTAATTGGAAGGGTAAAATTAAGATTTTAATTTTTTTTTAAGGGTAATTTTAACTTTACACATCTGGGAAGGGCTAGGAAAGGTTCGATTTTGAATGCTGAAGACATATTTAACATGAATCCATGGTTGAATTTTAAGAAGGGTTAACTTAATTCCAAGTTTGACTTCAATCCACAGTTAACTTCAATCCATGGTTGCGGTTTAAGCAAGGTTCGCTTAAATCTAAGGTTGACTGCAATCCATGGTTGTATTCAATCCATAGTTGAATTCAATCGATGGTTAATTTTAAGTAAGGTTGAATTCAATCAAGAGTTGAATTCAGTCTATAGTTGACTTCAATCCATAGTTGATTTTTAGGCAATGTTAGCTTCAATCCAATGTAGAATTCAAGCGATGGTTTATTTCTATCATAGTTTTCTCCAATCCATTTGTGACTTAAATCCAAGGTTGACTTCTTTCCATATTTGCCTTATTAACATTAACCCGTATTAACCTTTCTTTTTTCTCAATTAATTTCCCCGACTTGTTTGCTCCTATGAGACCAGTAGTTTCAATTTGTAACCTATTGCGAAGTTCTATCTTGACAATGGCTAATGTATCATTTTCTTCCTCCTCTTTTAAAGCAAAAATAATGAGGTTTAAAGCTCTTTTGTTACGCTCATGGTCTAAGACTATGAGCTTATTCATTTCATCTTTAATGGGTTCAATATTATTTAGGGTTAGGTTGTGGTTAACCTTTTCCTCTAACTCTTTAATCCTATCATTTAACTTAATACTTTTTACTTTATCTGTCTATCTCTCCTTGTTCGGGTTTTTTTTTCCATTGCAAGTAGTCTAGTCTCCATTATCTCTACCTTGTTATCCAAATTGTTTATCTTATCATCTAATTGTTTTTTATCTCTTCTTGAAAGATGTAAATTTATTATGGAGCATGGTTTTTAACTCTATCTCACTTTTAGCTTTTGTTTCTTCCCTACGTTTCTCTACTAACTCCATAAAATTATGAAGATGCCCTAACGTTTTATAATTATATTATAAGTTAAATTGTTTTATAATTATATTTTAATGGTATTTAGTTAATTAAAATTTATTATATTATTTATTGATTATAAAATAAAGAATAAAACAATTTAATCATTTTCAATGATTTAACATAAAATGATTTAGTTAATACAAATAAATTTAATTAATATAAATAAAAACCACAATATAACAAAATATCAATATATATATATTTAAAATAAATTTTAAATTTATTCTTAAAAGATAAGATAATACATATGATATATCAATATATATATTTAAAATAAATTATTTTATTATTTTTATTATGTTTTGCATATTTTGCAACCCATCAAAATCATTTTTATTATTACATACAATAAAATATTAATAATAACAATTACAAATATATTTATTTATTTTAATTATCATTTATGTAAAAGTCCTCCCAACATCGTGCACTTCCATGGGCATGATTTAATGTAATATAACTTTATTATCAGGAACCATCTTGATAGCGGTGACTGTAACATCAATAAACTTTTGAATATATATATATCACATCTTCTTTTTCTTCAATACAAATATGTCATCTTCTTTTTCTTTATGAACTAAATCAATTTCTTTATGTACTAAAGATATCTATCAGATTTCGTAACTACTCTACTCAAACGTTGAAACAATGTTATAAAAACAAACAATGTAATATAACTTTGATTAGATATCTGTAAATTCATCTTTAACTTTGATTATCTATTCTAAATGTGTCATCAAATCCTTACATTTTATGTCATTATAGAATTCATTTCTTTCTTTTGATATATATTACTAGTAAGAACCATAATAATAATAATATGTTTGGAATAAGTCTAAATGAATAAATTACTAATACAAGTTAATGGAACATTGATAAAAACAAATTTTTTTGAGAACCTTCAAACTTTTTTATTTATATTTATAGATTGCATTGAGCCTATCACCCTCTCAGAGCATTACCTAACTCACTCTTAAAGCTTATTGGGCTATGTATGGTTTCACTGCATTGAAGGTCGAAGGTCGACTTCCCAGGATAAAAGATGGAGTCATTGGAATACAACTAAAGGTTCATCAAATAGTTTTTATTACGATGTTTTAATTTCCACATTCATCTAAATATAATTTAATAGTTGTGGGTTGGAATTAATCTAATAGTTGTATAATAGTTATCCAATGTAAATGGGAATAGAGTTGAAATTAAGCTAACAACTGTAGAATAGTTGGAGTTAAGCTAATAGTTGTATCTAAATAGTTAGTTTAAAAGTTAATACATAAACGATTGCACTTCAAGTAAAAGTCATGATTGGAGCTCAAGTTAAGCTAAAGTTGTACAATCATTAGAGTTAAGGTAAAAGTTGTAACTAATAATCCAATAATTGTATCATCATGATTGAAGTTTTAATTAACATGTTAAAGTTGAAGTTTAATTTTTCAAACAATCACGAACTTTACTTATCCCATATTAAGTAATTTGAATGACTCCCATAGAATCAAATTGGGAAGTACACTTATCTCATTCTTGTCCATTCTTGTCCATAAATGAAAAAGCATAAATGGTAGTCCACCCCCAAAAATCCAAAATTATAACATATAAAGGCCTATCGACCTAATTAGACTAAATAAAAACAAAACATAACTATTTAAAAAATTCTATAGAACAATAGCTCCTTTGACATGCTATGAATTGATTTGAAATCACGACCCGATGTGAAAATAATATGGGTATAGGTCTCGGACTTCATGGAAATAGATATGCAAATAGATAGTTTCATTATACCAAACTGGTGCTTGTCCATGTAACATTCAATAGATAGCTTCTTCGATCGTCTAGAGTTAGATCCCTCCTTCAGAGCAAAATGTGTAGCATGATCCTTGAGCTAAGAAAACAAAATCCTCCATTTGTGGTGGGTGAATAATGCAAAGCAAATGATACTTGAAATTAATTCGATCTCGACACTCTATTAGGATAATCTTGATGTCGTAGAATGGAAGATACAAGCTGTGAAAATCTATACACATAGGTTGACTCATTTTAGGATCATTAACCTCCATCCAACTGTAGCATGATGAATCCGTCTACATGATTTTATGTGATTTGGCAATGTGGCTACAATCTAGTCTTTTCAAACTTTGCAACATGGTAAACACTTCCATGATTAAACCAAATAAGTTGACTTATTTTATCCATTGAAATGGTGGCATATTATATGTGATTTCTTCACATAATCCTGGAAATATTTTGCTTCATTGATATTCGATGATCTCCTTTTCAGTACCTTTTGAACCCTTGTTCCCAAAAATCTACAAATAACAATGTTAGAATCCAAATTTACAACCAAGCTAAATCCAAAATCTAAAATTACTATATGTTAGATAGTTAAACATAATTAAACCAAGTCAAAACAAAACAATAAAGGTTTGTCATTCCATCTGAAGCTCATTTCAATGAAACTCCTTAATGAATAATTCTTAGGCAAAATTCATGGGAAAAACATGATCTCCATATTAGAATGAAGTCCCTTTGTTGTCATGTAACCTGCATCTGATATCCTACCTCCAACGATATTTGGTTTAATAGTCTATTGTCGTAGAAAATAGTTAGAGTTTTCAATATTTATGCTAGCGTCAACATATTTTTTATTCAATGCATGTGTTTTTTTCATAATCGAAAAAGATTAAACACTTTTTGCTTGGCTTCAAGTCCTGGACAATAGGCCAAGTTTTGATGTAGTGAAATTAACAAAAAGAGGTATTGGCTTGTTAAGACTTCCATGGTCGCTTGTCCAGCTATTGGTAGGAAGTGTTGTTTGATTTTTTTTGCAACATTACTTGTTTTGGGTTTCTTTCCCTCTCTTTTATTAGGTAGAGTGGATGGTCAATATTGTGAAAGAAACTTAAAATCACAAAAAAAAAATGTAGGATACAACACATTAATAATATTATTGGTCAAGAAGGGCCTATCATAGAAACTACAAATTATAGAACAAGTATATCATATGGAACATTAATAATATTGTTGACCAAGAATGGCTTATCATAGAATAGATACACTTCTAAAGCTTCTAGGCGTAGAAACAAATTCAAATAGCCCTTAGTCTATTAGTCTATACCTATGCAATTTTGTGATAGTCCCTTATCTAAACATAATTTATGTAAAGGTGAAGCATGTAACATAGGAAACATGAACAATTCTTTAGATTCTATCAAAAGAAGTGATAAAAGACTACATAGAGCTACAATGCTCATAAAGGTCATAAATGAACCAAGGAAAAGTAAACTTGCTAGCCTATAAATTGAAATGGTAAATATATGATTTGACATTCCTATGTAAGATTTTGACGTAGATATTCATATTCCATATTTATTACATTTTAGAATTTTGGTCAAGTTCAATAGCTCAAATATTTCATTTACAATTACATAATCATATCCTTAAAGAGAAAATATCCACATTCACCTACGCGTAATGAACATTCTATCTTTAGTTCATGAAATCATGTTGAAGTCTATAAGAAATTTCTAAACAATGTATCAACCAATAGAGGAATTCTATTTAAAGGCGAGATAGTGTTTTTCAACCATCTAGCTGATGATATCCATTATGCCAATTTTTTTTATAGAGCTTTGAATATCATAATGTTTTAATTCCACAAACAAATTGCATGTATAGAGAAAGTTTTGCACCCAAAACCATTTTTCCCACTTTTAATAATCATAATTTTCTATTTATCATCACTAAAAATGCTCTTTGTTTTTCCCCCCTTCTTTAGTATTTATATTATAGTGTAAATATAATGTCTAGTTTGGTTTTTCTAGAGATATAGCAACAACACTCTTTAAATTGAAAAGGAAAATGCTCAATGACTCTTCAAGAAAACAAAGAAGTTGCATGAAGCTTTAGACACAATAGTTATGCCCATTGCAAGATGATATTTGAAATACATTGCACATATGCATTTGGATGGAAGATGGAACAATTATAAATCAATCATGCATTCCAGGAGGGGAACTTCCTCTAAACAAGACTCTACCTAAATATGCCATGCAATTACATATCCTAATATGATATAATAGGATTTGCTTCAATTTGCCTATTTGCAAATATAGAGCATATTGTATATGATGGAATCAATGTAAAGGAATCAATGCAATATGTGTAGTTATGATGCCAAGATTCATGCAACACCAATCTTATTAATAAAATATACAGTGGAGAAACAAGTTTGGCCTTTTATGGAAAAACTTTACACCTCAATGTAAATGAATTTAATCATTGAAATTACAAAGTTCTAAATCTAGAAAACTTGAAATGAACGATACAAATTGTACAACAAATAATTTGTGATGTCCATCCAAAGCACATGTAACATGTATGGAACAATATGTTGCTGATTAGGAACTAAGAATTTAATTGGAAAAGAATGCAAATTTCAATAACTGGAATTAGATTCAGTACTAGTAAAGGAAAAGGTACTATGCTAACTTTTGTAAAATGTAACTGCTGTAAGCAATAATTAGCTTAAGAAGACGACAAAGAGGGCTTGAAAATTTTGAAATTTTCATTTTCAAGAGATGAGAGTGCATGCAAAAGAACATATTCACATGTTTTATTGTAAAGCCAAAATTTTCTTCTACAAAGGAAAAAGGATATTCCTATTTAAAAGCTCTTTTTCCCATTTTTTTGGAACATTGTCTAGGTTCATGCAATTGGAGTTGAAATGAAGCTTACATGGTGGTCAGTCCAATATGGATAAAAAATCCCAAAGACAATGTCAGTATTCCTTAGATTTGACCAAAAGTGGTCAAGCATTAAACCATGTTTCGTTGTTTTTTTTGTTGTATGCAATTTGAAGCCATTGCTTTCCATAAATTCCTTTCATTTAAAACTACTCACCCGCTTGCCTATTCGCTCCAGGGAACCACTAACCTCTTTAGTACCATATAATGAAGAACCATGAGGAAGCTACATCATTAATGTTAGATTGACACATATTAGCCTAAATGGGAAGGTTAGAAAACTTTTATGACTGCCCAAAATGGATTGAAATACATTAGTGAGATTACATCCATCACAAACAAATACATTCAATGTCTTTTGTAACAAAGCCTATAGTATGTGAACAATCGTAGATTAGAGAATAGTCTCAAACCTCAATGGTGACAACTTTCTTCCCTTGCAGACGCTCACAAAATGGAATGTAATACAACACCTTTTGTATAGAAACATCAAGGAAAGAATCTCTTGTCTTAGCATAAAAAAATGATAAACTTGGAAATGCATCTTTCCTTGCATCTTCATCACAATCAAAGCGATATAAACATCTTCTTCGAGGATAGGCATGAAAACCATATCCCATGGCGTATGGTGCAAACCGCCAAAGCCAACTCTACATAGATTTACACTTTGTGGTGCTAAGCATCAGAACCTCAAGGAACAACCTCAAAGAGTGTTTAGCACATAATTATTTTCTTTGTCACGTAGCTTGGTTCATCCCTAATTATTTTCTTTGTCTAGAGTTAGATCCCTCCTTCAGAGGAAAATGTGTAGCATGATCCTTGAGCTAAGAAAACAAAATCCTCCATTTGTGGTGGGTGAATAATGCAAACCAAATGATACTTGAAATTAATTCGATCTCGACACTCTATTAGGATAATCTTGATGTCGTAGAATGGAAGATACAAGCTGTGAAAATCTATACACATAGGTTGACTCATTTTAGGATCATTAACCTCCATCCAACTATAGCACGATGAATCCGTCTACATGATTTTATGTGATTTGGCAATGTGGCTACAATCTAGTCTTTTCAAACTTTGCAACATGGTAAACACTTCCACGATTAAACCAAATAAGTTGACTTATTTTATCCATTGAAATGGTGGCATATTATATGTGATTTCTTCACATAATCCTGGAAATATTTTGCTTCATTGATATTCGATGATCTCCTTTTCAGTACCTTTTGAACCCTTGTTCCCAAAAATCTACAAATAACAATGTTAGAATCCAAATTTACAACCAAGCTAAATCCAAAATCTAAAATTACTATATGTTAGATAGTTAAACATAATTAAACCAAGTAAAAAAAAACAATAAAGGTTTGTCATTCCATTTGAAGCTCATTTCAATGAAACTCCTTAATGAATAATTCTTAGGCAAAATTCATGGGAAAAACATGATCTCCATATCAAAATGAAGTCCCTTTGTTGTCATGTAACCTGCATCTGATATCATACCTCCAACGATATTTGGTTTAATAGTCTATTGTCGTAGAAAATAGTTAGAGTTTTCAATATTTATGCTAGCGTCAACATATTTTTTATTCAATGCATGTGTTTTTTTCATAATCGAAAAAGATTAAACACTTTTTGCTTGGCTTCAAGTCCTGGACAATAGGCCAAGTTTTGATGTAGTGAAATTAACAAAAAGAGGTATTGGCTTGTTAAGACTTCCATGGTCGCTTGTCCAGCTATTGGTAGGAAGTGTTGTTTGATTTTTTTTGCAACATTACTTGTTTTGGGTTTCTTTCCCTCTCTTTTATTAGGTAGAGTGGATGGTCAATAGTGTGAAAGAAACTTAAAATCACAAAAAAAATGTAGCATACAACACATTAATAATATTATTGGTCAAGAAGGGCCTATCATAGAAACTACAAATTATAGAACAAGTATATCATATGGAACATTAATAATATTGTTGACCAAGAATGGCTTATCATAGAATAGATACACTTCTAAAGCTTCTAGGCGTAGAAACAAATTCAAATAGCCCTTAGTCTATTAGTCTATACCTATGCAATTTTGTGATAGTCCCTTATCTAAACATAATTTATGTAAAGGTGAAGCATGTAACATAGGAAACATGAACCCTTCTTTAGATTCTATCAAAAGAAGTGATAAAAGACTAGATAGAGCTACAATGCTCATAAAGGTCATAAATGAACCAAGGAAAAGTAAACTTGCTAGCCTATAAATTGAAATGGTAAATATATGATTTGACATTCCTATGTAAGATTTTGGCATAGATATTCATATTCCATATTTATTACATTTTAGAATTTTGGTCAAGTTCAGTAGCTCAAATATTTCATTTACAATTACATAATCATATCCTTAAAGAGAAAATATCCACATTCACCTACGTGTAATGAACATTCTATGTTTACTTCATGAAATCATGTTGAAGTCTATAAGAAATTTCTAAACAATGTATCAACCAATAGAAGAATTCTATTTAGAGGCGAGATAATGTTTTTCAACCATCTAGCTGATGATATCCATTATGCCAATTTTTTTTATAGAGCTTTGAATATCATAATGTTTTAATTCCACAAACAAATTGCATGTATAGAGAAAGTTTTGCACCCAAAACCATTTTTCCCACTTTTAATAATCATAATTTTCTATTTATCATCACTAAAAATGCTCTTTGTTTTTCCCCCCTTCTTTAGTATTTATATTATAGTGTAAATATAATGTCTAGTTTGGTTTTTCTAGAGATATAGCAACAACACTCTTTAAATTGAAAAGGAAAATGCTCAATGACTCTTCAAGAAAACAAAGAAGTTGCATGAAGCTTTAGACACAATAGTTATGCCCATTGCAAGATGATATCTGAAATACATTGCACATATGCATTTGGATGGAAGATGGAACAATTATAAATCAATCATGCATTCCAGGAGAGGAACTTCCTCTAAACAAGACTCTACCTAAATATGCCATGCAATTACATATCCTAATATGATATAATAGGATTTGCTTCAATTTGCCTATTTGCAAATATAGAACATATTGTATATGATGGAATCGATTTAAAGGAATCAATGCAATATGTGTAGTTATGATGCCAAGATTCACGCAACACCAATCTTATTAATAAAATATACAGTGGAGAAATAAGTTTGGCCTTTTATGGAAAGACTTTACACCTCAATGTAAATGAATTTAATCATTGAAATTACAAAGTTGTAAATCTAGAAAACTTGAAATGAACAATACAAATTGTACAACAAATAGTTTGTGATGTCCATCCAAAGCACATGTAACATGTATGGAACAATATGTTGCTGATTAGGAACTAAGAATTTAATTGGAAAAGAATGCAAATTTCAATAACTGGAATTAGATTCAATACTAGTAAAGGAAAAGATACTATGCTATTTTGTAAAATGTAACTGTTGTAAGCAATAATTAGCTTAAGAAGACGGCAAAGAGGGCTTGAAAATTTTGAAATTTTCATTTTCAAGAGATGAGAGTGCATGCAAAAGAACATATTCACATGTTTTATTGTAAAGCCAAAATTTTCTTCTACAAAGGAAAAAGGATATTCCTATTCAAAAGCTCTTTTTCCCAATTTTTTGGAACATTGTCTAGGTTCATGCAATTGGAGTTGAAATGAAGCTTACATGGTGGTCAGTCCAATATGGATAAAAAATCCCAAAGACAATGTTAGTATTCCTTAGATTTGACCAAAAGTGGTCAAGCATTAAACCACGTTTCGTTGTTTTTTGTTGTTGTATGCAATTTGAAGCCATTGCTTTCCATAAATTCCTTTCATTTAAAACTACTCACCCGCTTGCCTATTCGCTCTAGGGAACCACTAACCTCTCTAGTACCATATAATGAAGAACCATGAGGAAGCTACATCATTAATGTTAGATTGACACATATTAGCTTAAATGGGAAGGTTAGAAAACTTTTATGACTGCCCAAAATGGATTGAAATACATTAGTGAGATTACATCCATTACAAACAAATACATTCAATGTCTTTTGTAACAAAGCCTATAGTATGTGAACAATCGTAGATTAGAGAATAGTCTCAAACCTCAATGGTGACAACTTGCTTCCCTTGCAGACGCTCACAAAATGGAATGTAATACGACACCTTTTGTATAAAAACATCAAGGAGAGAATCTCTTGTCTTAGCATAAAAAAATGATAAACTTGGAAATGCATCTTTCCTTGCATCTTCATCACAATCAAAGCGATATAAACATCTTCTTCGAGGATAGGCATGAAAACCATATCCCATGGTGTATGGTGCAAACCGCCAAAGCCAACTCTACATAGATTTACATTTTGTGGTGCTAAGCATCAGAACCTGAAGGAACAACCTCAAAGAGTGTTTAGCACATAATTATTTTCTTTTTCACGTAGCTTGGTTCATCCTTAATTATAGTTACTATTCATTATATGAATCCCAATAGGCTACTTCATTCAGAGGAACTGCTCTGATACAGGATCTACTTTGGGAATAGATACATTAAATTCAGAACTTAATCAGATCTTATTTATTTCGCACAACATTATGTTAATATTGCCTAACAGGTTTTAATTTTAGTGCTCCTACAGGCCACCTACATCAAGCAATTTAAAGCTATTTACCTCAATTGTTTTTGCCATGTTATTTTACCATATGTGACTCTCAAATGTCAAATTCTACAAAAAAACTTCCTTAAACTAACAGATCTCCAACAACAAGGAATTATTAAAAGCACATTCATAAATTTTAACTGCAAAAAGATCTTATTTGTTCTGTAAACCTAGAGTTGAAGCTTGAGAGTCAAGAATGATTGTCGTATACTACATCTTTAGCTCCTTCAATACAAAACTTTAATATAAGGTTGATAAAAAAATTACTTTATCTGACACCAACAAGTACATTATCTGCCCCTATCTGACACAAACATTATTTAGCCTTTGTATTCCTTATGCATTGAACTTTTTCCAAGAACCATGATGTGTGGTGTAGGACTGTATCACTTCACGTAATCTGACTGCTCATGGTTGGATGGTTTCACTGTAATGTTCACTACCAATGAATCATATTTCAATGCAATGGCTGGTGTCCATGCATTTATGGCCCTTAGTATATTCAGGCCATTTTTCTTAAGGTTCATGTCAATAGACAATTACAGTTTGGAAACACTGATAGTACAAGGAATGAGGTGGTCATTGGGGGGCACTTTCTGCAACCACCTACTAGAAATTTCCACATGGTAAATAGCATAATAGGTGAAGCTAAGCATGTGGAAAATAATGGAGCAGAGTCGACTATGTAAGGAAGAAGCTCCATGCTTATGTAGGTAAATATTATTTATAATTAGTTGTTTGGACATTTATGCACCTTTAACTTTGCCTCTAAGATGGAACTTGGGTGCCTATTGGATTTATGTTTGAGCCGTAAGCTTTGATTTGGGTTTAAACATCAATAACCATATGAGTGTTGCAAGTCATCTCGGGCCTCATTACTCTAGATAGCATATGGGCGTATAGGAGGGGTGGGTCTAGACCCAATTCTCCTTTAGGTGGTGGGTGGGTGTATGGGAGGGGTCACACCACTCTTTAGGTGGCATGTGAGTCTATAGGACAAGTAAGGAGGGAAACATCAATCGTGGGAAGGGAGGGAAATATTAAGAATAGTATATATGTTTTGGGTATGGGCAATATTAAGAATAATATATATGTTTTTTTAACCTTTTATTTTAAATTTTTTTTTCTATATTTATTTTAAAATTTTTGTTTTATATTTGCTTTTACTTTGTATTATTTTTTTTTGAGGACTAAGAAGTACATGTTTTTTTTTCATTTTTTGTGGATCCATTCTTAACTAGGAAAAAAAAATACTTACCAAAACAATTAATAACTAAAAAAAGTACTTACCAAAACAATTAATAACTACTTTTGGGCTTTTGTGATAAGAAATATAAGGAGCAACAACTTGACAACAGCACCTTAACACAATTTGTTAAACTTTAAACAGCTTTTTAAGGCTTCTTCCCAGCTTGTATAAGGACCGCCAATAACGCCCGGGGGAAGGCCTGGATTCTGGAACTTCACGGGAGGGGAGGCTAGGGAAGCTTATCGTATCAATAATGAAGAGAAAAAACTGCAGCCTGGTCTATATGGATTTCTAGCTGCAGCAATAGTTAGGTATATTTAGACTCGAGAGTTTTATAGATTACCTTTGATTCAATAGAATAACAAGGAATTGCTTTTTTTGACCGAAAAAAAAACTTTGCACATAAAGTTTTTGCTGTGTAAATCATTTAAATCTTAAGAAATAAATAATTAATATTAATTGAATTCGTGCATAGCTCACCAATTTTGTTTTTGTGACAACCCTTATCAAGTGACCCTCTCTCCGAGGTTAGTGTTGGATATATAACATGGAACTTTATCCACTCTTAATCTTAATTGGAACAAGTTTGTATCAACTTTCACACTTTGAAATTCCAAGGGCTTTCTCATTGACAGGTTCTTTGTAAAAAAAATGGTATGTAAAGCTGGAATGAATGAATGATTGATTTTAATAACGTTTATGAGGCTGAGCAGCCTAAAGGACCAAAAAAAATCACAGTCCTAACTTCTTTCCATACTCTTTTTTATGTCTGATTTATGGTGCGAACTTTAAGCTGATGGATTAGGATTTATATTGTTTTTGGATTGTATGAGAATGAAATAATTGTAAAGTACAGAATGATTTTATAAAAAATAATAAAGAACTAACTGTTAATTAGAAGAATGTGAAAGATAAAAAATAATTGAACAGTATTCATTATGACAAAGTATTCATTATGACAAAGGTAACCCACTCCTTGTTACAGTAATTCAGATCTTGAATCAGTCCAATTTTCTTAGGAATGCTGTGAATTTAACACATAAAATCTGTAATTTCTATTGTTTGTTGGGTAATTTTTAGAGTAGAAATGAAATCCTGGTGGTACTAAAATTTCAAACACCCATATTCTGTAAGATCTGACAGTGTTTTTATGTACATTTAGAAAATTCTGTGAAAATTCATGGCAAAAAACTGGTAAAATCCATCAGAAAAAAAGGCAGAAATTCATGATTTTTTAGACATCTTGAAGAGAAACTAGCCGGTGGATTCGAGGCCTGGAATTTCAAAATCTAAGTACCTGTCAATTGGAAATTTGATGACAACTACAAGTTTTCAGTGCCTTTAACAAATTTATGAAGTGTCAATTTTTTTACTGTATTTATATTTTATTAGTGTATTATAATAAAACCTAGCACTTCAAGAATTATATCCCCTAATGTCATCCATTAAGGCACTCTACATCATCATCACTATGTACAAACTATCATCCATTAATTAAGTCACTCTGCATCATTACTATGCACAAATAAGGAAGAATTTGATCTAGTGAAAAGCAAATTTAACACAAACATCAAACTTCAGCCAGAATTACATTGAAAATTTACTAGTCTCTTGATTTGCACAGTTGTCCATAAACCATCAGCCAGAATTACATTGAAAATTTACTGGTCTAATCACACTTGTCCATAAACCATCTGGTTTTAAAATTTGAAGAAATTGTGATATAATACATTCAACTGATTTATTAATCAACACAAATAAAACATAGTCATACAATTAACATAACTAACCTTTGTATAATATAGACTTATAAGTTGGTATAAGCTAAATTATTTATATTAAAATTTACTACGTAACCAAACTTCAAATAAACTATTTGCAAAAAATTTAACCCATGTGAGTGTTAATTTTATTTAAACCCTTCCAATACATTCTGATTTATTTAAACCCGTTCTGAAATAGAAAATACGGTTCAACAAAATGTCAAGTTCCAGGACTTTGTAAAACAGCTGGTTGACTTTGATTTTTGTGCAATGCACAATTGATTTACTTGGGGGTTGCGGGTGCCACTGGAGCTCTGCTCTGACAAAACAATGGAGAAAAAGCAATAGAGATAGGTCACTCCACATTACTAAAATTGAGATCCTGAATGAAATTGACTACATAAAATAGAGCAAATAATATTTAGCATGCTGCAAAGTATTTAATACCGTTGCACCAGGTTTGATGATCATTACATTTTGACGGACTCCAAATCCAACGGTCATCTAGCCTGCTGCATGTGAGAGCTTTTTTCAAATGTAATATGCATGCTAAGGCTTGTCACTACTTAGAATTAATTCTAAAAAGAGTGTCATGTTAATCACAGAATCTATTATAAATGGTGAGTGGCAAGGATTCATGTGACTTTTAATATCTATAATTTTCAATTAAAAACTGATTTAATATCTATAATTTCCAATTAAAAACGGTTTAAACAGAAGTTGTGTAATTATTGGCAAGTCATATAGAAAATGAGACAAGTGTACTGTTCAGATTGATTTTATAAACGTAGTCCAAGATTAAACAAGAATGAAACAAAATGTAATTAGCAATTGGGTTAAAATTTGGTAATATAAAAAGAAATACATACATAATTCATACCAAAACAAGAAATCGAATCATTATGACACACAAATTAAGAAATTGGTAAATTACATCAACGTTCTTCATTTGGATTTCATTACTCGAAAAATACATTTGGATTTCATTACTCGAAACGGTAACAAGAGGGTTCCACGCCATTCACTTTTCAAATTTTATATTATTAGTTATCTTTAATATTTTAAATATAGGTTTTTAATTTAAAATATAATTTTATATTATTAATTATCTTTAATATTTTAAATAAAGGTTTTTAATTTTAAATATAAATTTATATTATTAAATATTTTTAATATTTTAATATCTTAAAAATATTTTTTTATTTTTAAATATAATTTTTTATTATTTGTTATCTTTAATATTTTAAGATAGGTTTTTTATAAATGATTATACTATTTATTATAAAATTATTTTCTTCATTTTATTATTCAAACCTTTAAATATAATAATTTTCATTTTATTATTAGTTTGTATTTTTTTTAAGTTATTTTTTTCCAAAGTACCTAGTATATGGCTGTTGAACAGTTAAAAGAAACTTAAAAATGGTTGAGTTTAATTTTTTTCATATACTATTTTAATATTTATTTATAAATTAGAATTATGAATCCATCAACTCCAGGAGTTGTGAAACTTTGCTTTGCTAGGGTTTGTCGTTAATCCAAACCCTACGCGGCGCTCAGACGGTCCTTCTCTGCATCCTTTGTTCTGATCCTGATTCGCAGCTACTCGCCCAGTACTGTGTGACATCATGGCATCCGCATCGAGGGGGGAGCGGGTAACCTAGGCTCCTCTCTGCCTCTCCCATCAAATCCGAGTTCAGAGAACCTCACGATCCCCAGCAGCACTTTGAAAATTGGTTCAGAGGACATCCCTATCAGGCTAGAAATCAAAAAGCTCGTTAGATCGTCAGCCACCGACCCCAATCTAGAAAAAGGTAATCATCATCCTCCCAAAGCTCATAAATCTTGTATTCCGTGCTCAGCTGAGAGCCCCTGTTTAAACCTACCGACAGAAAGGATTAATGCCAGAGCTCAAAAAATGAAAGACCATGTGCTTATCGGCAAATTTATGGGATTCTGGCCAACAGAACAAGCTCTTTGTGGATGGATTGCTGCCAAATGGAAACCCAAAGCGCATTTCGACTTACAGCTAGTATCCAAAGGCTTTTTCACCATCATCTTTCATCATCTAGAAGACAAGGCTCGAGTGGAAGAAGGAGGCCCTCACTTTTTTAATTCTACAGGCTTATACCTCAGAAACTGGATCCAACGCTTCTGCCTAGAAAACGAAGATTTCTCCTGGGCCCCAGTTTGGATCAGAATGTTCTCTCTACCGCAGGAATATTGGGATGAAACTACTCTTCAAGAGATTGGTAATACTCTGGGCTCCTTTGTTAGAACTCCTGATCACACTCGAATGAACAAATTCACCTCATATGCCAGAATTTGCGTTTTCATGCACATCGCAAAGGCTCTACCTGATGCGATCTGTCTTTCCCATGAAGACACCGAGTGGATCCAGCCCCTTGATTATGAACACATCCCATTTAGATGCAGAAAATGTCATGAACATGGGCATTTGTTCCGTGACTGTCCCATGAATAAAGCTCCTGATAAATCTAACCCTCCTACCGCTGATGAGCAAGGGTTCCAGCCTATGATCTGAAGGAAAAGAAGTCACAAAAGACCATCGGTAGAAAAGCTTCCGGAGCACCCTGCTCCCTCCTCTAACAGCTTTCAGGTTCTGGAAGAAGTCTCTATAGAAACTGACAAGACCGTCAATGAATCTATTTCGAATCAGGAAGTTTCGATCCAACTCCAGGCGCCAAAATATATGGAAAACCTAGCCTTACAGCAATCAAAGAAATCTTCAGGTAAAACTCTAGAAAACCCTTCTGATCTTCAAGAAAAAATGCATTCTGATATACCCATGCTAGATCACAATTTGGAAAACCTTGAGGAAGAAGATATGATGGATGCAATACCAGAAGGGTTGGATCTCATCAGTCTGGAGGATGCCTGTACTAGAAAAGCTTCCAAGATGATTCCTCCCAATTAGATTCAGCTTCTGCATAAAGCTCTGATTAAAGCAAAGCTTGGAGTCGCTACCTTAGGTCAAAAGGAGAAACAAAAAGCACATAAAGATCCCAAGAAAAAAGGAAGAAAATCAGCTCTTCAATGAATCAATCGTTTAGGCACTGTTATGGTTGACTCTGGCCAATATGCCCAGCTTACGGAATTCTTCACCTCCCCCTCCCCCACTGTTAACCAATGAAGCTCATCTTCTGGAATATTAGAGGTCTCAACGGTCGCTCTAAACAAAGAATGTTGAAGATGAAGCTTCAAAAAGATCCCCCTTCTGTCCTTTTCCTCCAAGAAACTAAATGTCCAAGTGAATCTGCCTCTGATATCATGGCTCGTATTTGGAAAAACGGTTCCACCATCGCCATTGATGCGCAGGGTGCCTCTGGCGGCCTCTCCATTAGTTGGAACCCTCACATTATCTCTCTTGACTTTGCCCTCACTGCGAGGAACTCTATCTCTGCCTCCTTTCATCTTCTTGGCTCCAACATCAAAGGTTATCTAATGAATGTTTATGGACCTCAGATTGCAAGCAGGAAAAAAAATCTTCTCAAGCATATTGACTAGTTCAAGACCTTGCACACTGATTCTCTGATCATCATAGGTGGAGACTTTAACATGATCTCTAACTTGGAGGAAAAAAAGGGGGCCTCAGATCTCTCTCAGGGGAAGATGAAGCCTTCAATTCGATGATAAACGTATGTGAATTGGTTGACATTCAAACTTCCTCTGGTTTTTTCACTTGGAACAACAGAAGAGGTGGACACCACCAAATTTCCAAACGTTTGGACTGTTTCCTTGTCTCCAAATCTATCCTCACTATGGGAAGACTCATGGATGCAATGGTTCTTCCTACAGCAGGGTCGGACCACTGGCCCATTGCCCTCTCCTGGCACAATCAAGGTCAACCTCTTCATAAACCCTTCATATTTGAGAAATTTTGGCTCTCCCACCCCAGGTTTCTGGATACAGTCACCACTTGGTGGAACAAGATTTCGGTTTCAGGGAGGTCGAAAATGGCTATTATGCATCAAAAACTAAAACTGCTCCATAGCCATCTTAGGAATTGGAACAAGAATATCTTTGGTGACATTTTCAAAGACAAAGCAGCTATCTAAGAAAGCCTCGAAATTCTCCAACGCCAAGCTATGGAGAACAATTTCACCCTTGAAACTAAGCTGCAAGAAAGATAACTTCTCCATCAGCTTAATAACAGATGTGATCAAGAAGCTATCTACTGGAATCAAAAAGCAAGAATCAAGTGGCTAAAGGATGGCAAACGCAATACATCATTTTTCCATAAATCCACCATCCAACACAGAATGCAGAACAAGATCAGCAAGCTACATACGGAATCTGGAGATATGTTGGAAGAACATCTCGATATTTCCAAAGAACTAACTCACCATTTCAGTTAGCTCCTCTCAGAACCTAATCATAATCGGCTTGAAGAGATCAACAAGGTCACCCGTTGCATCCCCCCCTTAGTGAACAACGACCACAACCACTCTCTCATGCAACCCATATCTATGCAAGAAGTTGAAGTGGTAGTGGAACAAATGGCGGATGACACTTCTCTCGGACTGTATGGTTTCACTATTGACTTCTTCCACCACTGTTGGGACCTGCTCAAGGAAGAGGTTCTCGAAATTGTAGAAGAATCAAGGAAAAAAAATGGATTTTACCAGCTCTGAATACCACTCATCTGTCTCTCATTCCCAAAGAAATAGGTGCTTCACATCCCGGTAAGTTCTGCCCTATCTCTCTCTGCAATGCCATATACAAAATTATCTCTAAAGTCATGGCTAACAGACTAAAACCCCTCTTACCTCTCCTCATATCGCCGGAGCAATCACGCTATGTGGAAGGAAGATAGATCCTTGACGGTATTATTCTAGCCCATGAGGTGGTCCACTCCCTGAAAACCTCCAATACCCCGGGAATGATCCTAAAACTGGACCTGTCAAAAGCCTTTGACAAAATCAACTGGACCTTCATTGAAAAAATTTGCTGGCTTTTGGCTTTTGCCAAGATTGGGTCCATTGGATCCTTTTGCTTATCTCCTCTGCTTTCTTCTCCATCCTGGTCAATGGTTCGCCTTCCTCCACTTTCTCCCCCTCTCAGGGCATCAGACAGGGTGACCCCCTCTCCCCCTTTCTGTTTATTCTCATGGCGGAGGGCCTTGGATGGATGATCCAGTCAGCTCTTTCCGTTCACTCTCTCAAAGGCCTCTCTCTTCACAATGGCCTGCCTATAGCTTACCAGCAATTTGTGGATGACAATATCCTTTTTGGTCACTCCTCTGTGCATGAAGCAAGGAAAATCCATTCTCTCTTAAATACCTTCGAAGCGGCTTTAGGAACCTCCCTTAATCTGGAAAAATATCAAATCCTCTTTTTCAACACGAGTAAAGCTGCCCAGAAAAATATTTCTTGGATCCTCCGCTTCTCTGTCTCCTCTTTACCCACCAAATACTTGGGAGCTCCGTTGTTTGATGCGGCTCTCAAGCACTCTTCGTGGAAAGAACTCCTAAACAAGATCGAGCTCCACCTTTCCTCTTGGACCTTCCGAACCCTTAATCTTCCCAGTAGACCTGTCCTGCTTAAATCCACGTTGCAATCCATCCCCCTCTACCTCTTCTCTGTCTTGGCAGCCTCGAAGTGGGTTCTTAAAGCCATTAAATCTTTGCAAAGATCTTTTCTGTGGGGTTGCAACAATAACAATAACAGATTGGCGTTGGTCAATTGGGACACGCTCTGCAAAAAGATATCGGAAGGAGGACTTGGTATAAGGGACCCCAGTCTAAACAACCAGGCTCTCTCTGCCAAAATCTGATGGAATTGGATCTCTAAGAACAACATGCCCTGGTCGCTACTATGGAACAACAAATACGCTCCGAATTATCCCATTCACTCGCTCATTAGATTTGACGAAGACATTCCCGGTTCACACATCTGGAAAGCAGCCAACTCGCAACGAGCCATCATCCAAAAGCATAGCTTTTGGGAAATTAATGAAGGTAACTTGGCTCTTTTCTGGGAAGACTCTTGGCAACAACTCCCCAGTCTCAAAAATCTGGCTTTTGACCCGGACTTCCAGAATCACATCTTCATCAACAGGCAGCTCAAGGTCAAGGATTTTTGGTCCTCCTCCTCTAGCGGTTTCTGCAGGTGGAAAGAGCTGGTCCATTGGGACTCTGTCCCAGACAACAAACTCTTTGACATTATCTGGTCGGAGCTGTGTGCTATACAGATCAAACATAGGCAAGGGTCGGATATCATCCGTTGGGGTCACCGTCCTTCAGGCAACTTCTCTATTAAAGAAGCTTACAACATCATTTCAACGAACCCCATCATCTAGATCTCTCCATTCTGGTCTCATCTCTGGTCTTCTCATCAATGGCCTAAAATAACCCATTTCCTTTGGCTTCTCCAGCACCGAAGAATCTAACCTGGGAAAATCTTGTGCGTAAAGGCTTCCATGGTCCATCCAGATGTAGTCTTTGCATCTACCATCAGGAAACTATCGATCATCTCTTGGATGCCTGCCCTTTTACCAGTCAACTTTGGGACTTTGTGGCCGAGGCTTTCAGACGCACCAACCGTGTAAAAGGCAATATCACTGAAACTCTCAAAAAATGGACGGACTATCCCTTTGAAAGTAACATCCTCAACCAGCTCTGGAATTTTACCCCTGGCTTTATCCTTTGGTCTACCTGGAAAGAGAGAAATAGTAGAATTTTTAAAAATACCTCCTCCTCTCCTCTAGTGTTGTGGAAAGATATCCTTAAGAAACTTCATGAAACTCTTCACTCCAAAGGCTGGTCATTTGCCGACCTTCCCACCTCTGATAAAGAAAAACGCATCTTACTCGCTCTCAACTTTGATATCTCCATTGTCCCTGCTTTCTACAGCAATCCCACTATGCGTCCGGACAGCCCCTCACACTGGGACCCTCCACCTGAAAACGTGTAAAAGCTCAACTTTGATGGAGCATCAAAGGGAAATCCGAGTAATGCTGGTTTTGGAGGCATTATCAGAGACCATCAAGGAAATATCATCATTATTTTTTAGGGTAACTCCGGTTTCAACTCCAATAATGCAGCGGAACTGGACAGCCTGATAGTCGGACTATCCTTAGTCAAACAGAACGGACTCTTGCCGATTATTGCGGAAGGCAACTCTACCATCATCCTTTCTATGGCCTCCAAGCTTCTCCACGACTCGCAGGTTTCCAAGGTCTCTACCAGCTGGCGCTTAGCTCAGGGCCTTAGCAGTCTAAACGCCCTCTTGCACAACATGCATGCCATCACCTTTCACCATGTGTGCAGAAAAGCCAACTCCTTAGCTGACTTCCTCGCTAACGCAGGAGTTAATTCCAACCTCTCTTTGGTAAAAGGATCCCCTCAGGATCCGTTGGACGAGCAAATCAAGGCCAAATGTCTCCAACTTGCATGCTCTGATCTGCTCAGCCCGGATGCGGGTGACAACACCAAGGCCAGCTGTTCTGTAGGCGCTAGCAACACGTGTCTGCCTTTACAACCGTCGTTGTTTGCTGCCAGTTTGGAATCCCGGCGTCTGGATCTGAACAACTCCACCGGCGTTACTTCCCTGATGATCCTTGTTGACACTTGTCGTGATCTCTGCATCCCAGGTTTTGTCGGTGTAAAGACGTGCGCTCACCACCTAGCTCATGAATGCCGTCACTCTGCACAGGATCCTTCAAATGTTGAGGATTATTCTCAAGTCTTGTCGAAGCATGCGAACAGAGCTGGAGCTAGTACTTCATCCCAGGCTCATTCAAGACTTGTCCGATCGGATTAATGGCGACTGACAGGAATTTGATGCAGTCTTTCCGCGCGCATTATGATATGGAGGATAGTTGTATTGGCTGCGAGTTCAGGGTGGTTTATCATAGTCTCTCTGCTGTTGCTGCTGCTGTTGTTAACTCTGCTGGTGGTTATCATTCCAGAACCCGTGAAGGAGCTTTCACCGCTCTGCATTTTGGTCTAAGGATTAAATCAACGGCCATGTCCCGCTAGCGTGGTACTCCCAAACGATCCCACTCGGGTCATGCGAAACCCCAAAGGAGTAGCAGTGTCCTCGTCCCTGAGGATTATGAACCTCATATCTCTGGTCGCGTTCGGGTGCTGGTTGAGGCATGGGAGAATAAAGTTTTGAACAGGAAGCTGTCGACAGGGGAGGATGGTAGTCGCATCAACCACTACTGGATGGTAAGAAATATGCTTTACAACCTAGCGGAAGACATGCTTAGCAACTGGGCTGAAGCTCGAATGGTGGTCCATTCCATGAAAATGAAAATTGCGAAGATTGACACTCAGTTGACCGAATTGGACAAAAATTTCTCCTGGAAAGGAACAGCTAGTATTTCCAGCTTAAATGTCCATAAGGCGGGGGTAGAAGCACAGGGCGGCGGTGCAAGTGGCGGAGCCAGCGGAAGTGAAACGGGCGGGCGAGCCATCGCCGGTCTAGGAGGAAGTGGCAGCTCCTCCAAGTCACCCCGAGCTAAAACTTTCCAGGTGCCTTCTCCGGTGGAACCCCTCTCCAAACGACTGAAAGACTCGTCTTCCCCGCAAGCTGGTCATCCTCCAGCGTTGTCTCTCGTTCTTATGGCAGCCACAAACTCGCCCACTAGGTCACAGGAGGAGCGCTGGGCATGCCCCATCATTGAAGATCCCCCCTCAGCTTAATGTGAGCTCCGCACAGGTCTCTTTTAGGCTTCGCTTCGTGCAGGCCTTTAGATATTGTCTATGTTTTTATTTCTAAGGTTTACTTTATGTCTCTTTTTATTTCTAGTGGGGCTCGACTAGTTATGCAACCCAGTTTCCCTGCATATCGGTCTTGAATAGGTTATAGAGTTTTTTCTGTAAATATCACTATGCTTACACAAAGACAGGTGTCTTATTTTTTGGAAATGGCTCTGAAGGAGACACAGTCTCCTTCAAACCCCTGTCAAATCATGAGTTCTCTGATGTAATTTTTTTGCCCCTGTAATATAATTTACTGTGCAGCTTACCAAAAAAAAATATTTATTTATAAATTATAGTTTTCAATTTTGTTTATTTTAACAAGTTTTAATCGTTATTTTGTTAATAGATTTTTTTAAGTGTTTATTGATTGAAATTTTAGAATAATTAAATAGGGATATTTATTAGTAAATTATTTTATGTTTTTAATTATTTATAAAAAAGTTATGTAACATATTTCAAAATAGATAATTCTAATTTCATAAGGTTAAAAATCAAAATGACTATTTATCTTTTGAGATTAACCTTTATTATTTTAATGATTTTATTTGTAGTATTTTCATTTTTATTAATTTCATATTTTTATTTATATTTTGTTACTTTTTACTATAATGTTGATTATTGTTTAACTTCTGGTAATGAAATAGGATTCAATAGATGGAAACATTTAGTTGAAGTATTCATTAGGTTAGATTTTGTAAATTTTAAATTTTTTTGTAGTATTTATAAGGATAGAGATCAACTACCATAGTCCAAAACTCAATCAACCAATAATCCAAGTTCTACTCAATCATCATTAGCAACACAAGTTGAATCTATTGGCCCAAGTGCCCCTGAAAATGCTAGCATTACTTCTACCAACACTTATGTTGCAATGGACACATCTGAGGATGTCCAAATGGTAGATGAAAGCATGATGGAGATTGTTTATACTAGTAATGTAACAACCAACCTAAGAGACATGAATGAAGCATCTTACATAGAGATATTAGCAAAGATAAAAAAGAATTTTGTTCGGAGAAACACAACAGGTATAAAATCTTAGAGTTGCTCTTTATCAAATACAATGGACTTTCATTGTCTAAAATTCTTGAAGTGTTGCTATAATGGCATCTTAAATGATTCTTGTTTTACTTTTTGCCATTGTTTTCTATGATCTTTGTGTCTTTCTTAGGATATCTCATTTCATAATTATTGCACTGCACTTGCTTACTTTATTTTGTTCAAGTCTGAAGGTTACACATTAGTAAGAAAAATAAATGATTTAGCTTATAATAGTTAACTAAGGTGTGTTACTCAAGAAGCAAAATTAAATTTGGATCTCTTGCGAAACATGCCTTTGGAATCGATATGTAGATAATAGAACAATATGAAGAACTTACAAGACATCAGGCTATATTGTTTTTTATCTGTTGATTCCATGACTGCCCAAGTCTAATGTTCTCCTTTTCTTGATTATGCATTGTCATTGCAATGTGTAAGATTCTGAACATGTCTTAGACTTGCACAAATGATCAATGCATCAAATATTGGAACTCTAAAAAATTCAACATTGAGCATGAAAATTGAGGCGCATATCAAACCTAGGCTTAGATGGGTCTCTATTAATTTGATTAACATTGTCAAGTTTTGTAAGATCAAGGTATTGGTTTTGAGCAGGTAAAGCTAGTGGCTCAAATGGTACTCCACATTTAGAAGGTACCATGTTCTCTCAGCGGCTCGGGAGGCCTGTACCATCAACCTATGAATTTTCCAATCATCCCAGTCTGCCTGTTTATGATTTCCAGTTGACCGATATCACTCTTAATTACTTTCTTTAGAAGGATCCAAAAAAGTCACTCAAAAAGGCAGGGGTGAATCTTAAAAGTCCATTTGTTATGATTGCAGTTGTAATACTTGATAGTAGACTAATATTACTGAAACAATAGATCAAATTCAGCCAGGTCTACACCAATAGGTTCTGCAAATTGTATAACAACATATTTGAGATAATAACAACAGTAAATTTAGCAATAGTAGTAATAGCAGCATTTATGTATTATGAAATAGATGGCAATGAAGATTTAGAGAAATAATATGAACATGAGATGTAAATATTCAATTGAAGAGAACTAGAAATGAATCTTAACAAACACGATGGGGTGATTCCATGAAGGTGGGTAACACTTTTTGGCCAAATTTGGCGATGAAAACCTGATTCTGTACTCATGTGCTAGATAGAAGCCCTTAAAACACATATATGACATGTGAATTTCGACTTGCAGTAAAAGCAAAAAATGTAGAATATTATGTATGCTTCCCAATGATATTTTAAAAAAAATATTCCAATGTCATTTAATGTGTGAAATTTTGCATTTAATGAACTGTATGACCTTACAAATTTGAAGAAGTTAATAAGTGGCTCCTGTTCAACCCCAATAATTCAATCTTACATTAATATATATATATATATATATATATATATATATGTATGTATGTATATGTATGAGCATGATCTACACATAGTGCACTGTGGTCTGCATATTTTTTTGTTAATTTATTTCGCAATATACAATTATTTATTATTTTTCGAAAGTGACCACATTTGATTTCGGCATCATTTTATACACGTGTGTGTCCATCCAAGCTTTTTTTTCAATGTTTTCCAAAATTGAAAAACCAAAGACACCCTTTTGAAGAGAACACGTTGATGTGTGGGATGTGCATTTTTACGAAATTTTTGGATGTGACATATATTTTACCCAACGTATTTTGCTTTGAGCTGCTTTGAAGTTGTTGTCTGGTTTTCTAAGTGTAAGTTTTAGAACTAATTAAAAACAAACCCATATGAATGCAAAAACGCATGCATGATATCTCAATGGATAGAGAATTGGGTGTCGAATCTATCGGTATGAACTCCGCTCAGTTGTGTGACATGGATGACACGGTTTATACCCCTAGAAGACACAGAGAAACATTGATTTTCTTGTAAGAGGGATAAATCTCTGTTTTTCAGACCCTCGATCGAGCTACTCTTAAACACTTGAAAAAAAGCTTTGTACATGACTACCAATATACTAGCATATTTTTTCGAGATATAAGCTTTAGCTCTTATATATATATATATATATATATATATAATGTTTATGTAGGACATTTTAGAAATGGGTTTCAAGGACCCATCTAAGAAAATTTAAAAGAAAAATTACACAAGAATAAAGGGGAAATGGGAAATTATAATTTTTTCAAGATGGTAAATGTAAAAATAAAAATAAAAATAAGTAAACAATAAAAAAATAATGAAATAAAAAATAAAAAAGAATAAGAAGAAGGATACTTATTCTCAACATTGTAATAAATATAAAGAATTTAAATTTTTTTATTTTTCATATCCTAATAAATGATAAGAATATAAATGCATAAGAAGAAGAATTGAAGGAGCAATAATATAATACTCATAACCATAGTGAAATATACTAGTAACAAGGGAAGGTGTCCTTTGCTTTTTAGATTTAGTTTTTTGAAACTATTAAAGAGGCATCAAAGTTTAGGGAACAAGAAAACTCTTCCATAGTTCACCTAGAACATATAATTAGAACTCTCTCATTGTATAGATAAATGTTTACATAAACATAATTGACAATTATAACATATTACCAATCCGTTTCCTCTAGACACGAGTACATTAAGAATATATCAAATGGATAAGACTCATGAAATAAACATGACATGCCAACTTGCTCCACTCATAAAAAAGTTTTTTCGCAATGATAATAATATGTTGCGCCCCATATATGCGACCTTGCGACCCTCCTTATAACTAAATTTAATGAAGATTAGATTTTTTCTGGACCAAAGATATTAACAAAAACATTGAACTCTATGTTGAAAAGAGACATGGATTTAAACAACACTATAGATGACATTGATTATGAATATTGTGTGCAGTGACCAAGTGGACAAACTATTGTTTGTAGCAAAATGACCATGACATAGATACAATAAACCCTTCAATGCATCCTAGCATGATAAATCAAAACTTTAACCAATAGTTGTGAAGCCTTGATGGTGATACCAGGGATTCATTTTGGGGATTTAACAATAATTTTAGATTCTATGAACTACATTCATTTAATTTTTTTAATGGTTATATTCAAGTAGTATCATGGTGTGTTTTCATTAGAATTCAACATCTAGCTTGTTTATGTCATCAATGGTTGGTAAGGAATTTCAACATCATTTGATTCCTGTCAGTAATATATCCAATGTGTATACAATGTAGTACAAAAATGTAGTGAAATGTTTTAAATACTAAAAGTAATTTTATCCTTCGTATATAATTTTTAATTTTAAAAAACTACAATTATGTGATATAACTTTGAATTTACACTGATTTTTATCTTAATCGTCATGTTCTATTCCACCCTGGGCTCTGAGCTTTAAATATCTAACCCGAGGATATATATATACTGTTATCTCTAGGGTTGTATCTTAGATTCACTTTAAGGTTTTCAACTTTACTTAGTTACCTTTCATAATTTCACCTTAGTTTCCCTTCAAGTTTCTCATTTTCTTTATCCAAAGTTTTACCCTAGTTGGTTTTGATTAAATGGTTTCTTTTATTAAAGACAAAGTAAGGCTCATGGTTCATATTGATTTTCGAAAGGGGTCTTATTTCTTGATTAAATGCTATTTCAAATAATGTTATCATTCTTAGAACATTGATATTATTCATTTGATTAGTGGATTGTATCCTGGCAGCATATATTAAAATGCTAAGGGTAATAACGTTGCCAGTGATAAAATATGCACATTCATGGATGGATACGAGTAGCAAGAGCTCGTGCTAATGTTTTAATTCACAATTCTTATTCATTAAAGCATAGAAAACACACAGTGGAGAATTTTTGAAAAGTGCAAAGGACATATTTTATAATAAGAGTAATTTCTTCAAAACATATCATTTGGAGAATCTGTGAAGACATATTTTTCTAGAAATGTCTTGTTTCGTCATCTTTTTTTTCAGAACATATTGCGATCAATGAAAGATGAATTTGGGGAAAGTGAAGGAGGTTTTTATTCCTAAGATATCAAACTACAAAAACCTATCTCAATTGTTACATGGGTTTCAAGGATTACAAGATCCACTCTCGTCATTTCAGCCTATTTTTTTGACTGCGCAAAATCCAGTCTAAGTCATATTATTGCGGAGTTGACTATGAACAGTTGGAGGGGAATTTTGACAAAATGAAATATTTTTATTTTAGTAACATATTCATATATAATAACCTCTTTCATTTTTCCTACAATTGTTACATATTGGGAGAATCAAATCCATCATTGAGGCCTATTTTTCAGATCTCAGAATTTTCTTGTTTTGACACATGTTTTTAGAATGCAGATCTCGGCCAAATGGAAACAAATATCAGGGAACGGAGAGAGGTTTTTGTTCAAAACAAACTAATATACAAAAACCTCTCCCAAATTGTACACAACTATCATGATTTAGGAGATACGAAGTCATAATTGCAGCCCTATATTTTAGGGTAGTTTTTTTTAATTTTTGCTATCTTTAGAAATTCGACCTCCTATTTCAACCTCAACACCTATATGAGGCATGATTGTAATATTTTGAAAGGGGGGGCTCTTCCTCTAAGAAGGAATAAGAGATTGGGAACTTATTATGGATATCAGTCTTTGAACTTGAAGTAACATGCATGTATACATTTGATCATGTTTTGATATTATAAGCTGCTTTGAAATGATTATGTTCATATGAGCCTGCTTTCTGCTTTAATAATTGAATTTCATGTTTTTGTGATTTTTTCTGGTGTATGGTCTTAATAATCCATTTCTAGATTCTCATAGTTAAATGTGAAATTATATTTAGTTTCCTAATACAGAACCTGGTTCATGTATTTTGTAAAGTTATGCTCGTAGTGTTGTTTTATTCATCTTGATTGTGATACATCTCCTGTTGTTCAGTACTTTCTTTCAAATCTAGCTTGATTTCTGTAATAAGTATTACCTACCACCAAATTCCATAAATTCATTTTCCAGTTATCCATTAAACCAATTTAAGATTTCTCTAAGCTTGACCCTAGCAGTCGGGGTTCAACTTTAGCTTAAAAAAAATAAAATTGATGGTTTTACCCATTCTTCTTTCAAATATGTTACATGTTAATTATTTTTAAGAGGATAAAGTGGGTTATCATAAAAACATGTTTCTTTACTTCTTCCTAAATGTCAAGCCAACGGGTGAATTCAAATGCACTAAGCATCATACTTCTCCAAAAAGCCAATTGTTTATTTTGGACTATCATCTTATGGTCACAAATCCTCTTGATTATGCTGAACCATTTTGCAAAGTTGGAGCATCAGGGCTTGTTTTTCATGCAGAGGTCATTAGAGATAATTGATTTTGAAGCATTCAAAGGTAAACACCAAGGAAGTAGTGTGGATGGTTTAAGATGCAGTTGAAAAGGAAAACACCAAGAAATACCATCGAAGGGTAAAAGAATGAAGGAATTAGAGGCAAAATATCTAGAATTATTAACCACAGTCATCATTTAACGCTACCAGGACATCTAGAAGACATGAAGCATTATTCATACACATGGAGCCAAGAAAAGGGTCTTCGCCATAAGATTGGAAAGCAGTGGTATTACACCTGAAGGTAGAGGAAATCTATAAGCATAATGAACTGAGAGTATCAAATTCAGATCAACATCTAAAATGAATCTCAGCTTTTCAAGGCATGAAGACAGTAGACGCATAGGAAGCAAGACACATGATAACAAGCAATTTTGATTTGAGTTCATCTTCACGTTTCCAGATAATATCTTCGCATCTGAAAGCACATGTGACAGAGTATTTGGAAAAAAAAAACAAAAAACCAAGGAATGACCTAATTTATAGGAAGTCAATTGGTATCTTGACCTATATTTAGAAAGACAGTACAAACAGTTCCTGATCTGAAGGCATAATTGTAGCAGTTAGAGGATCGATTCCAGATTTCCAGGAAGTTTAACTTACACAGAAAAAGTATATGGCAGTTTAAGATCATTACTCAATAGATTTATTCTAGAGTCGAAGGAATTTGAACTTCAACATCCCAAAAATTGTGGCAACAATAAATCATTGGTAAAAGGATCATTTCCGGCACTTCAAAACATGAATACAACAAATGTACATGTGGCAGGGCACTGATAGGAGAAGGATAACAATTAATGAATAAGTTCCAGGTCACTATTTCGAAGACATTTTATGGCAGCAATTCCATATTCTTGTAAAGAATCATAGATTTCTTCTATTTTTAGATTATTCCTAAAAGTTGTTGCATTTAGAAGATTGTATTTCTATAAATGTTGACATTGGCAATAGGGACAAAGAGGAGAGTTCCATCCAAGGGCTGAGACTGTATCGGCAGAGGCATGTATTACATTTCCTGGGTTATTAAATATGCTTTGCAGTGATTATGTACGGTTGAACCTATTTTGTCTTAATTTGAAGTGATAAATACTGCATGTTGTTCATAAATTTTTTTTTCTTCTGTGTATGGTCCTATTCATTTGTACCAGAATTCTTATGTTTCACCTGTATGTTTTTTAGTGATCTGAGACAGAGCCGGTTCTTTCCCTACATAAGTTCATGCTTGTAACTTTATACCTTTGTTTATTTTGTTTATGCATTCTCTGTTTGGTATATCTACTATATATTTTCCAGATCTCTGTGATATTCATTTGCAAATGAAATCTCAAACCTAATCATCCATTCAACAATTTTAAGATTTCTCTAAGCTTGGCTCTCTTGCGGTCGAGAGTTGATTTTAGTGATAACATCTTCTGGCGCCATTATCAGGGAACGAAGGAACGAAGACATACTTCCCTGGGCTGTACAACAACGAATATATCCAATTTTTTATGGTGAACAAGGGTTGGTGACGTATTGACTGCATATTTCTTCACCGGGCGACTCCAAAGAATCCAGAGGCGACTCCACTGGTTCAGAATCCAAAATGCCATCAAATGATTGAATGGTTGCAAGGCATGAATTTTGTGATTTCTCAAAGATATACGGTTTTCCAAATATTGTACTTGATACAGAAGTATGGGAACATTGCCTTCCAAATTTTAGAGGAAAAGATTATGATCATCCTGGTGAACATCTATTGGATTTCCATGAGTGTATGCATAAGCTAAATATTGACCACGAGGATGTTCTTATTAAAATGTTCATATTTTCTTTGGAAGGGCATGCTCGTGAGTGGTGTAGAACCCTCCCTATTGCGAGCATTCATTCACTGAACGATTTTCATATTGCATTTAATAATCATTGCAAACAAGGTTATGTAAATGATCTTCTGTATGAGAAATGTTGTATGGAATTTGAACTTTTATATAGAAAATGTGTCAATATTAAAGATTCGAGTGTTGGTAATCAAGAAATCATTGAACATGAAATTGTTCCCCACGATCTTCAGCAAGGTTTCAATCATTTTCAAACTGATCTATTTTCTCAAGAAAGTGGAGTACACGCAAATAATCAAGTTTTTGAAGTTTCATCTGCTGTAATTTTTTTAATTGTTATGGATTTGAAAATATGTCTACTCTAGCTATAAATCATAAGGATCAGATGTCTCTCAGTCAGATATCACTGGAAATATTTCAAAATACTGAAAACAACTTGCAGCAACCTCCAGTTTTGCAAACAATTGAAATTAACAACAACTATGAAGTAGAGAATACGCAGATGGAACATCGAGAAGAGATAGTTGTTTTTGATGTAGTGGAAGTTTATTTGAAATATTTTATCATCCCAAATTGTGTACTTTTCAGCTCAGAACAAAAGGATAGAAGAATATGTATTGCATCAGATTTTGCATATGAACTGTCTTATCTTCTTAATAAACAAGAATTTCACCATGACTTTCATGATCCAGTAGCTGTTTTAATGGATTCAGTTTGTCAAAAGGCCACTGATGTTGTACTTTTGAGCTTGGTACAAATTTGTAGTAGTAAGTATGAATTCATCATTGATCATGTACTGCAATTTTTACAGGCTTCTCATGTTTCTTGTAGCATGCAATATCCAGGCATGATGAGCAATCAACTGCTTGAGAGATTCTTTTGGAAATTTGTATATTTTTGAAAAAATGAGTTCAGTTGGTTAGTGTAGGTAGTGTGGATAAATAAGCTCATCATTGAGCATTTGCTTCAGTCTGGGCAGTGTGATGGTTGTGTAGGGTTTGCTTTCAGTTGCACAAGTTTGAGATATGAAAGAATCCATCCCAATCGATATGGCACTGGTATTTTCAGCTTTCAGTGAGTGAGCATCGTTATAGTTTGTAGCAAAGGATGAAGGCACTTGGTCAAAGGTTCTTAAAGTCTCACAAGGAGAGCTTTATCCCCAAATGGAGCTAGATGTTATCTCTAGGGTTGTATCTTAGATTCACTTTAGGATTTTCAACTTTACTTAGTTACCTTTCATAATTTCACCTTAGTTTCCCTTCAAGTTTCTCATTTTCTTTATCCAAAGTTTTACCCTAGTTGGTTTTGATTAAATGGTTTCTTTTATTAAAGACAAAGTAAGGCTCATTGTTCATATTGATTTTCGAAAGGGGTCTATTTTCTTGATTAAATTCTATTTCAAATAACGTTATCATGCTTAGAACATTGATATTATTCATTTGATTAGTGGATTGTAGCATGGCAACATATATTAAAATGTTAAGGGTAATAACGTTGCCAGTGATAAAATATGCACATTCATGGATGGATACAAGTAGCAAGAGCTCATTCTAATGTTTTAATTCACAATGCTTATTCATTAAAGCATAGAAAGCACACAGTGGAGAATTTTTGAAAAGCGCAAAGGAAATATTTTATAATAAGAGTAATTTCGTCAAAACATATCATTTGGAGAATCTGTGAAGACATATTTTTCTAGAAATGTCTTGTTTCGTCATCTTTTTTCAGAGCATATTTCGATCAATAAAAGATGAATTGGGGGAAAGTGAAGGAGGTTTTTATTCCTAAGATATCAAACTACAAAAACCTATCTCAAATGTTTCATAGTTATCAAGGATTGGAAGATCTAGTCTCGTCATTTCAGCCTATTGTTCTGTCTGCGCAAAATACATTCTGAGTCATATTATTGCAGAGTTGATTATGAACAGATGGAGGGGAATTTTGACAAAATAAAAGAGGTTTATTTTACAAAAATATTCATATATAATAAAATGTTTCATTTTTCCTACAGGTGTTACATATTGGGAGAATCGAATCCATCATTGAGGCCTATTTTTCAGATCTCAGAATTTTCTTGTTTTGACACATGTTTTTAGAATGCAGATATCGGCCAAATGGAAACAAATATCAAGGAAATGAGAGAGGTTTTTTTTCAAAACAAACTAATATACAAAAACCTCTCCCAAATTGTACATATCTGTCATGATTTAGGATATACGAAGTCATAATTGCAGCCCTAGTTTTTAGGGCAGTTTGTTTTTAATTTCTGCTATCTTTATAAATTCGACCTCCTATTTTGACCTCAACACCTATATGAGGCATGATTGTAATATTTTGAAGGGGGCGCCTCTTCCTCTAAGAAGGAAGAAGATATTGGGAACTTATTATGGATATCATTCTTTGAACCTAAAGTAACAGGCATGTAGACATTTGATCGTGTTTTGATATTATAAGCTGCTTTGAAATGATTATGTTCATATGAGCCTTCTTTCTGATTTAATAATTGAATCTCATGTTTTTGTGATTTTTTCTGGTGTATGGTCTTAATAATACATTTCTATATTCTCATAGTTAAATGTGAAATTATCTTTAGTTTCCTGATACAGAACCTGGTTCATGTCTTTCGTAAAGTTATGCTCGTAGCGTTGTTTTATTAATATTGATTGTGATACATCTCCTGCTATTCAGTACTTTATTTCAAATATAGCTTGATTTTTGGAGTAAGTCTTACCTACCACCAAATTCCATAAATTCATTTTCCAGTTATCCATTAAACCAATTTAAGATTTCTCTAAGCTTGACCCTAGCAGTTGAGGTTCAACTTTAGTGATAAGATATACCATAGGTAGATCGTAGTCCTGAGAATCCAGGTCGAGTGGACACAACTCGTCTAAGTTCAACTCATCAACTGAATTGCATGCATCATTGTCATAGTATTCCTTTTGTATTGAACCAATGAGAGCAATGATGCATGCAATTCAGTTGATGAGTTGAACTTAGGCGAGTTGTGTCCACTCGACATGGATTCTCAGGACTACGATCTACCTATGGTATAGATCTTTGGGACGGATATTTAAAGATTAGATCCCAGGGTGGAATAGAACACAACGATTAAGATAAAAATAGTGTTACATTCAGAGTCATATCACATAATTGTGGTTTTTTAAAATTAAAATTTATATACGAAGGAACGAAGTATTTTTAGTACCTTTAGAGAAATGAAAATGTGAGCATGCAAAAAAAAATGACCTCATTTCCTTGGGTTATATCAATGTCCATTGTTTACTCTTCAAACTTTTTATTATGCCACACATTTGCAGTTAATTTTGCTAGTAAATTATTGAATGACATTAGAATTTGCATCAATAACACGTGACTAATTGTTTTGGTGTTTCATAATGCTAAGAGTGGAGGAAAATAAATAAAAGAAAATGTGTTATGACGACTGTGAGATCCAAAAAACAAAAAGTATGGAAACTAAACATGATATTAATTCTCATTTTGACAAGAATTGAAAATGTTCAATGAAATGAATTCAAATGGGGATTCAAAATACAAGGTGTCCAAGCATATTTTGGAAGAATTCATTAAATGAAACTTTACATTCAATGCATATGGAAATACAATGTCAAGATCAAGCTATCAATTCGATCAAGGTCTCTAAAACATAGAATTATATTATAATAAAATTTAATAAAACATAATTTCGACTAGAAGAATGATATAGTTTTGGGTAATAATACATACATTGAAGAAAAAACGAGTAAACACATTACTACTGCCACTTGCTCTAGATTTTATGAATAGATATTAGTCATAGAGTAATTGGTATTATAGATGTGATTGATTGGAGTCATACATGTGATCAATCACATCTACAACCCAATTACTTTACAAGCCATATCGAAAAATGAATATAAATGACCATTTTCTATCCAACAAACGAAGTGAAATAAATGATGGGTTTGTTGCCTATTTATAGAAGATTAAAAATGCTCGATCGAGGTCTTTTTTAACCCTCGATCAAGCTATTTTTTAACACTCGATCGAGGTCTGAAACTCTTGATCAAGGGTTTATCAGAAGCTCGATCAAGAGTTTATCAGAACCTTGATTGAGCATGTTATAAACCCTCAATCGAGGTGTTAAAACCTCGGTCGAGGGTTTAATAAAAGCTCGATCGAGGTATATTTTTTTGTTTTTTCCGAAATCACCTTGCAAAAAATTGTAACTCACCTCCATGGATCGACCCGATGCTCTCCAAAGATGGTATGATTTCAAACTTAGGCCTATAATATGTAAAGGTAGTATGGATGTTGCACTTGCTATGCTTAGTCTCCCATTTGCAAGGAAACCAAATTATGCACATATCTGGTTTGCAACTTAAAGGTCTATTTAGAATTCATTGACCCCCTCTTACCCATTTTTACCTTTCATGTGGAATACGTATTATACTTACTCTATAAATATGATTGAATTCTCCTAATACCTGTGTCACATAATATTTCCAAATTGATATGTTGTTAGCTTATATCCTAGGAGAGATGGCGGAACATCCAATAATGATGAAGTGGCATTTTGAAGAGGCATATAGGTTAAATACGAAGGTTTGAAATGGTTATTAGAAAATGGTTATGAAACCATTGTTGATCTAAGAGCTGAGAAGATTGAAGATCAACAGTCTCTTGCTACCATTGAGAGGGCCATTTTTTTGTGAAAGATTCAATTGGTGTATTTACCAATGGAAGTTGGGACGGTGCCAACGAGAGAGCATGTTGATAATTTTTCAACCTTGGTACTAAATCATAAAAACACGTCTCTTTATCTCCATATCTAGGAAGGGGGTTGGAAAACATCTTACATGGTATTAAGATGGCAAGAACTTGTTTTACAGAGAAATTCACATATGGGATCAAGTAGCATGTCTAAAGTTGAAATCATATTTCAACCAAGTAATAGAGGACTGAATTTTAGCAAATCAGATATCAACCAGGACATAGAGGAAAATGGAGACTGGATCTTGATGTCTTTTGTTACAATTTAAATAAACATGATATCCTGCACTACTGCTGTTGAACAGTTCTTTATAATACTGCCGAAAAATATAATTTGGACTCTAGAGCACTTTCCCAACCCTTCCAACACTTTTTTGCGATTTGTAGCATTATATCTTATGCAAAACATGCACTTTGAAGGGTGCAACCTTGAATATTTTGCATCTCTCAAAAGGTTTCTATCTCCTCCTTAAATACAAGTTAGTGACATCACTTAAAATGATTATATAGAAATGGCACTATTCTTACCATTAATGGATTCATAAAGTGATAGATGGGTTCAAGTTTCAAGTGGCTTTTGTTTGTTTAAAGGATGGTGTTTACTTTTCACCTCTCAACATCATTAATGTAAAAGAAACATGAATGTGAACCTTGGAAATATGGTGAAAGAGAGACATTATGTGATAAATGCAATAAATTTCAAGGGACCTATTATGAAGTATTTTGATGTCTTCAGGATCTAAAACATTTTTTCTAGTTTCCATAACTAAGTATTTAAATTTCAAGGACGGATCGGGACTAATTAGATGATCCTCATTTAAACTCAAGGAAGCAACATTTGTCACCAATATCGGATGCTGAGCCATTTACATCACATCCAACCACCATACTCTCTAAAAAAAAAACATGGAAGACAGGTCGGTTTTCTGGCATTAGTGCACGCTCAAGTAGTTTTTGATGTATGAGAATATCTTTTTCCCTATCTACAATCACATCCAATGCATACCTGGCAGGTAGCCGGTCAAAATAGGCTTGTAGCTCTTCTGCAAAGTTGGGATTCTTGACTGCTTCATCCTGAATCTAAATAAGTCTTGTGTAAACCTCCTTCCACTTCCCAATATTTGGTGGTGCAGATGTAATATCTCCTTCACTCTCATTTCTCTTCTACTCCAACATGTTTTTATTTCCCTGGTTATCCCCCTCACGATCAAAGAATGTGCCCACACTACATGCACATTCTGCTGAGAGGGTGAATCATAGGATTAATGCAGGTTGATTTCAAGATGAAAGGGACTCTATTGAACAAACTTTGGTCCTTGATATCTATCCACTTCTGAAGTTGACTTCTTGTAGAATTTTTGTCCTATGATTTGTCACTTTTTTAGCAGAGGGAATTAGGCTTTGGGAGTGTGCTTTTATGAGAGCATATTTCTCTTTATTTCCTTGGGTATGAGCCAAGTATGATTCTTGTGAGGCCTGAAACAAGTTGATATCCTCTGATTTAGCTTTAAAATATTGCTTTGGATTTACTTTCTTAGGGGCTTTTCCAACCTCCTTTTTAATTGTTTGTCAGTCTGAAGATGTTTCAAGATTTGATGAAAGAGGTGATATTATTAATAATAATTATATATAACATACTAGGAGGTGTTGTATTTCCTTCATTTTTTTTCATATAGATATTTTTATTTTGTATATTGCATCACATCAATATGAGTTGGATGAACACTTTTCTATTTTTACTTGATTGTAGAATCCACAATGATTATCATGAAGGTTGTTTACTTATAACTTTTCAAGATTGATAGTTGTAAACTACTTTTTGGTACAATTATTTTCAACATTTGGGTTTGTTCATAAGATTTCTACTTTTGAGAAGACTCCAAGTTTTCAGGTTTGGAACTAAAACAATGCAGTGTGACAATGATGATGTTGTGCTAGTCTCGAGTCAAAATGGCAACATGGACATGGATGGGCACTGTCAAGAAGATTTTGGGATATGTGTGAAACTCAACATTAGTGTTTGGGACATTGTTCTGCTAGTGACTCCCTCTCTGCTTGTTGTCTTTAATGTATCTTTTCATTATTGATAAATAACTCTACGAGCTAATTTATTTCTTTTGGTTTCATATGAGAGTGCTTGCTTGTGGGGTTTTGCAAGCATTCTAATGTTGTAAGCATCCACATTATAAACAGAGTTGCATTGATGCCTATTTGTTAGGTTTTTGGATCGATCTATCTAATTGTTCAACAGACTTTAAATACATAAGAATATATTTATGTTTATATCTTATTTTCATGTGCTTTTTTCCCTGTTGCTAAAATTGTGGAAATTTTGTTGACATCCTCATGAGCATTTTAGAAGCCTTTGCTTTGAGAAATTAGAATAGCGAAGGGTTGATGAGAACTCCCAAATGATGATGATAAAACTTATTGTTGTGGTATGGACCTTCCTTATACGGTGATGACAAAACTTACTGTTGTGGTATGGAACACTTATGGACTATATACCTTGAGAGAGAATATAAAATTTTGACACCTTGGTTCCTGTGTTGTTGTTCTTGAGTTGCGCCACCTCTCCCTCATCCTGTTAGGGATGCGTATTTCTTGTCCTAGTTGTTGCTACTATTTGAGGTGGGTTGTGACCCTTCATCTACCTCCTAGGGTGTTGTAGAACCTAATTGTGACCTATGTGTTTCCTTTTGGGCTAAGTCATGACCTGTGTGATGCTCATGGACTGAGCCTTGACCTGTTAGGGCTGCCTAGAATAAGTCATGACTTGTGTGCCTCCTTTTGGGCTGGGTCGTGACCTATGCGTTATTCCTGGAGTTGATCTATGACCTCTTGTTGGATTGTTAGGCTGGCCATGACCTGTTTGAGGGATGATAAGTCTGAACTATGACCTCTTAAGTTGGGTTGTGACCTTCTTTGTGATCCATGAATGAACCATGACCTTCTTGGGTATGATTGAACGGAACTATGATTTTCTTGGGGTTGCCTTGAATAAACTATGACCTATCTAAACTTGCTTGAGTAGGTTGTGAGTTGTTTGGGGTTGTTGAAGAAACCATAACCCTGTTTGAGTGGACTAATATCTCCGCTGCATTGTTTGAGTGTGCTAAGTTGTAAGAAATACATGGGATTTGTATGGGCTACAAACTGAGATATGGTTTGTGTTTGGAATGTCTTCATTACCTGATATTTTATGGATTGTTGTTTCTAGGTCTGCTGCTCCAGTAATTGGGGTTTACTTATGATTAACTTCAAACAGACCCAAACACTCAAACAGTGCAGTAGAGATCTTAGTCCACTAAAACATGGTTATTGTTTCTTTTAGCAACCCCAAACAACTCACATCCTACTCAAGAAATCCATGGAATTTGTATCTGCTACAAACTAAGCTCTAGTTTGTGTGTGGAATGTCATCATTACTTGATATTTTATGGACTGTTGTTACTTGGTCTTATGCTCCAGTAATTGGGGTTTCCTTGCTTGTCGATTGGGTTACCTTGACTGGTACTATAGTTGACTAAAACTACAGTAATTGAATTTATTCTCTCTCTCTCAGGTATGTCCTTTGTTCATATAATGACTTATCTCTTAATAGACAAGATCTGATCTAAAAATATATTGTTGAGTATAAGGAAGGTTTCAACTCTCCTAGTTGGTTATCCTATTTGTTTCCTTTGTACTTTGAGTTAGATTTAATACTGATGTTATTTAATTTCTTTGTATTCTTTTCAACTTTAGAACAGGGACCTTAGGGAGTGTTAAAGTTGAAAGAGGTGAAAAATATGCTTTAAACTTATATTGCCTAGTTATAATGATACTATTTTGTTTCTAGTACTGTTTTGTCATCATTTGTCATGGTTAATGTCTGTTTGAGATGGTTTATCATGGTTTATTTCCTTTTTATTATCAGATATATGCTTCTAAGTTTAAATATCAAAATATGGTTGGCAGTTTCCAAAAGTTGCAGTTGCATTGATGCGTATTTGTTAGGTTTTTGGGATCCATATCTCTATGTCAAGAAACTTGATCACCTATTGTTGTTTAAGTAAGCATGCCAGAACTACTCTGAGATGGAAAATTGGCCATGGATAAAGGACTAGAAAAGGGATGTAACATGTCATATGTTAAGAAACTCTCAGAATATATTATTTTATCCCTTGTGGAAGCATTACATAATGTAAGAAGACAAGCTCTCATTTTAAAAGTTTTAACTTTTCATTATTTATGTAGTCAACAACTTAAAGAAATATGATTTATTTGCCTCTAAATAACATCTATTTTCACTCAATTGGAGCAAACATAGTTTATCTGGCTTACCAGGAACCGAAAACATAGTTCCTTACAAATATTTTAATCTCACTAAATGAATGCATTCAGGTGATTACCTAATTTGGAGAATGCCTTGGAACACTCTTAAAATTGTTCAAATCATTGTTTTTACCCTATTTTGATGAACTTGTTTCCTTCATCATTCTGATGCTGGTAAGAATACACATGTGATAATGAAATAAATTCCTTTTTATTCCTGTTATGATAAAGAGATGCATCAAGCTACAACTAATAGTTTTATATGCAATCAGTTATAAATCAAACAATACTATTGATACCTTGGGATCTACTACTACCAAATTGTGGGGTGTATTATGAAGGCTTGTTATTTGTTCCTTCTACATCTTTTGGAGGGAATATACTGGACTGAAGAAGAGAGACGTGTGGTAATCTGTATTTTTTATGATGTTGCAGAATAGTGCGGCGTGGCTGCTACAAAGTAATTTACCCAAACTTGGTAGATGTAAGCATATGGATTACTTATTTTGCTTCTTATGTAGAATAATCACTGATTTTATATTTCTTTTGGGACAGGTATTATGCCACATTTTTCCATTTCTTCTTGAAGCTTCCACAAATGAAGATGTTGATGTTCAGCAAGGAGTGCAATCATCCTAGTTGTGCATTTTGATTTTTAGGTGGAATCTATCGATTTTCATATCCTTCTGCATTTTTTTTATTTTTTTGATTAATTATGTTTATCTATAGAGAGTAGTTTATGGAATTGGAGTGCATGCTGAACATGGAGGATAAAAAATAAAACTCCTATCTTGGACGTAGAGTTGTGTAACGTGATATAATTACTGTGCTAAGTATTTCCAATTTTCCATATTGAGTGTGTTATTGATTTATTTGGTTCAATGAAACCAAAAGCTCTATCAAAGTTGAATGATGTAATTAGTCATCCATCAACTCTTCTGCCTGACTATAGAATGACAATAGACAATACAATCTATGCACTTTGCAAGATTTGTGAACATCAAAGAGATTGCATTAATGCACCCCATGTATTCATAATTTTTTATTTAATATTTCTTTGTTGAGGAATTGGTTCCACATTAATATGACTACTGTGTGGGGAATGTAATTCTTTGATTTGATATATATTATGATATACAGTGCAAATGTTTTGCTTTTATGAACCTTTTCTTTAATGGTCACAAGATTGGCAAGTGAGAACCTTTGTTTTCAAAAACGGTATTATTATAGATTTTGAGAATTCTTCTATGTGCACATCCTTTGAAATCCAATCAAATTGATAAAATTTTAAATTATGAAGGTGGTATGAATAGAATAGCCATTTTTAATTAGTGACTGAGTTTGTCTTTTGTTATAGAAATATAAATAGGTCAACTACTCTTACTCAGGAGACTTCAAGGGTACTAGCTCAATGGAAGAGCACCTGCCTTACAGGCAGGAGATTGGTGGTTCAATTCCTCCATACCTTATTTACAAAAATCAATGAATATTTGCATATGAAATGACTAAATTAGTGAAAAAAAAATGAGATATATGTAACCAATAAATGGGAGATAAGCGACCAAACAAATGACCAAATGATAGTTTTGGTGGCTAATTTTCGGTCTCTTATTACCAAAATATGACCATATTAATGACCAAACATATGACCAGATTAACAACCAAATTAATGAGCATCCGACAAGTTATAAATGACCAAACTATATATGACCACATTTTTGGTCACGTGATAAGAGATCAAAAAATTAGCCACCATCGATCGCTAAATCAAAAGTGGTCATTTATAAGCGGATTTTGGTCATTTTTTTGTCATTTATCTCTCATTATGTACTAGTGGTTGATTGAGTGACCCCAAGTGATCTTACAATATATTGTTAGAGGGAAAACAAAGAAAAATAATGAAATGACAACAAAGGGGGGAGAGAATGCAAACTCCAACAACCAATGTGAACCAAACCACTTGTATATTTCCCAATAGTCAAGCTAATACAACACCTTAGAGAGGTGAGCTCCAAATGGAGGAAAAAACTCTTCCTAAGGGAGGTTTATCTTGTCCAACAAATTATAGAAGTGTGGTTAATGAACCAATGTATGAGAAGAGAACTTGCCCCTTTAGGGAAGGAGGCAATGGAGCTTTGGAAATGCTTGGAAAGATGGAATAGGTGAGCTAAGAGGAAGCTCTATCAAAATTATAGTAGCTTAAATTTTCTCTTGAATATTCTTATAAATAGCATTCCCATGGCCTTATTTTATAGGCCAAGAGGTGGCCAAGAAATGACAAGATCATAGTGTGAACCCATTGATTCATGTTTTGGCACCAAAGTACACCAAGAGGCCATTTAAGGAAACCAAGTATAGGAGAGGCCAAATTCGAATTCAAGTGGGTAAGTGGAGCTTTCATGAGCCATAAATGCACCATTGCTGGGTGAGATCCTTCCCTTTGTGTTAGATATGCGTATCTTGAAGGGAATTTGTGCTATAGCATGGGTGTTGTTTTGGAGGTGCACGTTGTAGCACGGGTAACCAGTGTTTAACCTATGCGGTTATGGATTTTGACTGTTTTGGGGCCATCTTGGACTCAATATGCTCTTTATATCTTGTGAAGATGTATTTCACTAGGTGCATGTTGTACATTGATGATACTTTATCATGTTAATCACGAAATTGTCGTTGGTGTGCGATTTTTTCATGATAATAGTGGACTTCAATGACCAATAATTATTTTTTTGGAATTATGGAGTTTGAAAGTAACAAATAGACTACTCTATGGGCTAGTGATAGAAATCATGGTATTTGTGTGAATTCCTTTTTTGAAATGGGGGTTCTTTATAATCTCATTGTGAGGGAGGAATAATTGTTATATAAGGTAGGAGGGAAAATGAATAATGAAGAAAATAACAGGAAGAAGAGAGAATTTGAAGAGATAGAGTTGTGATCCCTTTATGTTTGATCACTATAGGGTTGTTTTATCTCCAACATAGTACATGACTAGAAGATATGTGTATTATTGTGAGTTTGTTTTTATAGCTCCTGAAAGAAGATTCATGAGAAGTTTAACATTATTTCTGCAAAAGGAAGTGAGATTAACCCATTTATACAAAAGATCTATGTTGTTAATGCTCAGATATAATATTCCCATGGGATATATGAGGAATCATATACAACACTGAGGTTTACTTCATTGCAAAGAATTGCCCTAGGTTTCCACAATATTCTAATGTTTTTGTGGCTTTGTTTTTTCAAGAAACACTGGTCTATATTCTCATTACCATCACAAAACTTTGAGAGGTTAGTGGAGAAGGTGCATGGTATTTTCAAAGGTGAGTATATAAGCTCCACTACCCCACAATAGTTAACACTCAAGGATCTTTTAAAGAACTCCAACACTCCCTCAGAATGATAGGGACTAGATAGTACATCAAACAAATGCTCTATTCAGTGACCATTGAGATTTTGGAGATGATGATGTCACTTTTAAGTTATACTACTATATAGCATTCAAAAAATCCAACTACTAAGAAAATAACATATTGTATATTATAGAGTAGTTTACAATATATAAATAATTGTTTCCTTAATTTTATCACATTGATCTACCCTGCTTATTTGAACTTTTCAAGTAAAGAGTGGAAAAGAAACAAATTTAAGAAATTACACTTCATTGAGATTTATCATTTGCATAGGCTGATATTGGAGTGTTAATCCCTTTAATCCAATTACCACTAGTCTCATTGCCACATATATGCTCAATGAAGATAAAACAATATTATGTTTTACAATACTTGCCTGGAAAATTCTAGTAGAACTATAGTTTCCCATGAATTAAAGCTTGCATGTCCATTTCTGCTCAAATCAAACTACAGATTGCAAGAGCTTAATAAATATTGCAGTATTCCAAAACTACAACAATAAATGAATGTAAACACAATGCAAACCATGTGTAAACTATATAAATATCTGTAATTTATCCAAATGGCTCCAAGACACGGTATGGGAGCATAGATTTTCCATTGTCCACATGAGTGGTGATAAAAAAATTGTTTATGAGATGGGATAGAAGTCTACATAATTAAAAGAGGGTGGAAATGTGACAAAGAAACCTTGAATCAAATATTTTGGGGTGAAAATGTGGTTGAGAAATTTTGAATCGCAGATTTGGGAGAAAAAATGTCACGTTTAACTAAGATAAGTAGATTTTAGAGGAAAATATAGAACCTACCACCAAACAAAGTGTGGTGAAATAATGAAATTTTATTTAAAATTTTCATTTTTCATTAGCAAATTTTGAAAAGATATAAAATATATGTATAATATTTGGGTTAAAGTATACAATTATATTTTAGCGGAAAATTTTTCCCATTTAGTATTAGAACCTTAATAATTTCATTCTTGGGCTAAATTTCCTCCCTAAAATTTTCATTACTTGTTTCTTAGTCTCATTAGCTTGTCGGTCCAAGAATCAATTAGCTTGTCATCTACACTGACTATACATATTCATCATTTCCTAGCTTGTACGACCCTCCAAGGAAATGAGGGAGGACAATACCCAATATACATGGTTTAAAGAGAGCTTGCACATAAGTTACTCACCTCTCCTTCTTACCCTTTTAACAACCTCGAACAAGAGAACATCAAAGGTGTGAGCAGTCTCTACCAGCTTGGGTTGAGCTACTAAAATACTTGTAATCGAATCGACTGCCAAATATCTAGAAGTTATCTTAGCCACTAGCATTTTTTAACACAAAATTCGTCGGCTTAAATGTCCGATTTTCGACATATTAATGTTAGAAATTCGACAGTACTCTCTTTTTTTTAAACGTTGGTTGAATTTTGGATTTTTTCAAACAATGAAAAAAACCTCGTTGGAATTCCCACTTACACCGGTCGAATTTCCAACGGATCATTTTGCCTCATAGATGGTGGAAATTCGACAAAGTTTGCTTCATGGATGTCGGATAATCGACGACGAGTTCACTTTATAGATGTTGCATTTCCGATGGAATCTCCTTCATGGATGTTGGATACCTGATGGAGCGTTCACTTCGTAGATGTCGAATATCCAACGGATATTCCTCCAATTTCTCGTCGGAAGTATAACTACGTGGTCGGATATAATAGACATCCGACAACAAATTTCCATTCAATTATGTTGGATATCTGACATCGTGTCCTTCATGGCACTAATACATTTGGGCATATTTTTCGACGAAATATTTCCACGTTTTGAACGTTCGTGGATTAATACTTAATTTTTTTATCATGGCGGAAAAACCGTGGCAATATCGACGTTTTTAATTTTCGACGAAATTTCGTCTCTATATCGATGATATATGGCTATCTTTAATTTAACATTCTTATTTATTTAAATCTTATTTGAAAGGGGGTACAGTTGGGACCTCATCATGGGAAATAAAATGGACTTATTTTGACTTACATATTGCCATTTGAGGTACTTTCTATAGATTCGTCAGGATCACTTTGACTTGCCGAGCATACTACCTTTGGCGGAAGCCTTCAAACGTAAGAAGCAAATATTCAAATTATTGGATTTATGGTAGAGCAGGGCAGGCTATATGACGATAGGAGATCTATTTTTTTATGGACACAGATCGGAGCAGGAAATTAAGAAAATGAGTCACTTGGACAGGAATTCCACCAAATATTTAGCATAATCTCATATATAATGAATGCACCTACGGCAAACTAATACAATTAATCCTTTAAACTACTAGTAGAAATCACACCCACTAAACCAATGCCAGCTTTCAACGGCTCTTGGCTGTTTATGTGTGGGTCAGGAAGCATGCATCCTTTTTTGGCCATAAATAGTTTTTTATTTCCATGTCTTAGGAGGCCGACCTCATCACCAATTTATTTTTGTTATCATTAACCAAAATTTATTTAATTTTCCACATCATCATCATTTTAATTTTATTTTTTATGCCAAGACTTGGCCTTCTCTTATGCTCGCATACCCTTCTTCAACTGCCCGTATGGGGGTCTTTGATCTTCCAATAAGTATGCCCGCACTATCCATGTTCAAGGTGCCAGTAGGTGATGTATTCAGATTCCCACATCTAGTGTTTAAAGGTTCCCGCAACTCCTCATTTGAGCCATCAAAGATGCCCACAGCTCCCACAAATGCTCATAACAAGTCCTTCCTTATGCTCGCAGCTCACACAAGGATGCCCGTAGGTGGCCATAAGGGATGCTCGTAGGTGGTGCAGAGAAGATGCCCTCAATATGCAATATGATCTTATGCCCTCAATAGTTTCTATCATGCTCGCAATTGTCCTCATTTAGCATGCCCGCATGGTCTTTTGGAGATGCCCGCAATCTTTTCCTTGTCCACTATTTTATCATGCCCGTAGCCATCTCTGTCATCAAGTTTGTTTGTCTATTGTCATGTCACCATCTCCTTGTCATCTTTGCACCAACATCTTTGTCTTGCCCAAATAATCTTCTAATGACCATAGAATGGGTCATTTGACTCTCTAGATGTTCCATGCTTGTCATGCTTGCTTGTCAATGTCATTATGCATGTCCTTAGTCATCTTTGTCCTTCATGTTTTGTTCCAATTACACCTTTCCATGTCATCATGCTTAGACACCTCTTCGAATCTCTATTTGTTATTTATTGTTTTAACGAAATAATCAATTAAAACTTCTTCTAAACATTGCATCTCTCCAATAGTAAGATGTGTCTCTACAAAACTCTGTCTTAATTATTTTGATTAAATTTTTGTTTATTTTTCTAAATACATTCCTATAGCTTCTTATTTAATAAAATCTATTTATTATTTTTCACTAAATTTGCAGGTCCATCTTTTGCATATATGACCATCATAATGCCAACTAAAAGTATGGCTGTATAGCCACCTCAACAAGGATCAGATCCATGTCACCTTTTGAACTTTTTGATACACATGCATTCTCTGGAGATCATTTGAAAATAGGCTTCCAAACTGTTTAATTTAACACTTAGACAAAATTGTTTTAAACTTGTAAAACAAATTTTCTTCTACTTTGGCAGATTTATTTCTCCCTCATGTGATCACCATAAGGAAACCTACAAGCATGGCTAGATATCCATTTCAACAATGAACAAGACCATATCACAAGATAAATCTGTTGACACACACACAACCTCTAGCAAGCATTTCAAAATAGCTTCTCAATCTCTTTTGAACATCAAAACCTATTTCTTCCCATTTTGGCAAACTCCTATTTCACACGTGTCAACACTCTGTGGAGACCTGAAGTCATGAGCAGATGGAAAACTTACTAAAGAATGGATTCATGACATTTGATAAATTTACTTGCACAAAGACATCCCTTGGCATGAATTTCCAACTGACCTCTCAAACTCTTGTTTTTAACACTGTCAATTTTCTTTTGTTCTCACTATGCAAAATAGATTTTTTCCTATTTTTGGTAGATTGATATTTTGCATATGAGACCATCATAAGACAACCTGAAGGTATGGATGGATAGTCACTTCACCAAGGAACATGCCTATGCTACCTGATGAATTTTATCATCAAAATAACCCCTCCTTGAGGGCATTTCAAAATTCCTTTTCAATTTCCTAAATCTAACACAACCAATTTTCTTGTGTTCTTAAAATGCAAAATAATATTTTTCTTACTTTTGGCAGATTTATATCTTTGTCATAAAACACTCCACAGGATAATTGAGACCATGGTTAGATACACCCATCAACACGCTATATCGTAACACTTTTATATTATTTTTCTTACCATCCTATGAGATAGGGCGGGAATTTCCCTGAGGCCACTGAGGTAGTTTTTCCAGTACTAGAATAGTGCAAAACAACATGAAACTTTGTTTTGGAAAACCATTATCTTTGTCATCAAACATCTTCTTTGAGAACTGAGACCATGGTGAGATAGCCTCTTCAACAATATGTAGGATGATAGTTTCAGATAGTTTTTATCATATACCTATAAGGTACGACGGGCATTTTCCCAAGGCCACATGAGCCTATTTTTCCAGCACTCAAGACAATTTTCTTAGTCTAGTCCAATCTGCCTAAAACACTATTTTGGTAGGTTCATAACTTCTTCCTCGGCTACTTACAAGAAAATCTAAAGACATGATCATGTAGGCAAAATATCAATCTACAAGACCCCCATATGGTGCGGGAATTTTCTTAAGGCTACCTGAGCCAGTTTTACAACAATCATTTTCAGGACTTTCTCCAAAATTTATTCTGAAACCTCATTTGGGTAGATTCATAACTTTTTCTTAAGACATGATTAAGGATAAATAATACCACAGTTAGGTAGACAAACCAACACACTACAACACCCCCATGTGCTGCGGGAATGTACTCTAACCATAATTTAGGGCGGGCATCTTTCTGAGGCTACTTAGCTATTTTTGCTTTCTCTGGCACAAACCCCTGTTTTGGAAGGTCCATAACTTCTCCCTCGGGCACTTTCAGGACAAACGAAAGACATGGTCAGGTAGTAAAAACAACAATCTACAGGACCTCCATGTGGCGTGGATGTTTATATTCTCCTATAACTTATGGCGTGCATTTCCCTAAGGAAATTTTTACTAATTTCCCCATACTTAGTCATTTTCCTATTTTTCACCAAATTGCCATATTTTTCCAAAATGATTGTCATTAATGTTGTAATCAATGATAATCCTATTCATCACCGCCTTCATGTTTTTCTTTATAGAAATTGATATATAATATACTGCAATTAGAAATACACGTATATCTAATGTATTTGACAAGTTACTATTTGGTATGGTGTAGGTAAGACAATTACTTGTCACTACAAGGATTTTTCACTATGAATGAAAATGAAAGGAAGCTTGCTCAATTTAGAGCGACATTAGAGGCAAGGGGAGATGGAAAATGTTATTTCTCTTGCTCTGATTGGAGGGGATTTCAAAGAAGAAGAATTTTAATGATGACAGCTGAAAGACGTTGTAGGGAGAAGGGGCATGCCAAAGGGGGTTATGAATATCGTCCCTTGGTAAGAGGTTATTCAATTTTTAATGTATTCTCTGTAATTGTCATCATGTCATGAATTTCAGTAAAATGTCTTATCGTTTTATTATATGTTCTATACACACTAATTTTACTACATTGTTTGTAAATATATAGGTAATGCCCCCAAAATGTCCCCTTCCAGAGAGTTATTTGCCAAGTACTAGCAGAAACACTCATTTACAGGGTGACGAATATCTAGATCAGAATATTGAAGCTGATCAAGTTCTTAATGATGATATGGATGGAGATAATGTTAGTGATACAAATCATGAAGATGAGATACATAGATTGATCCAAGACACATTTGCTCCAATGGATGAGGACAACCAAGATGATAGTCATAATGTTGATCCTCTACTCGAGAAGGAACGTCAACCTCTTTATGAAGGCTCAAAAACAAATCTTCTATCTGCTATATTGTTGTTAGTGAACTTGAAGGTTTTGAATGGTTTATCAAACACCTGTCTCACATAGATATTGAGGTATGTAATTTGTTAATTATTTATGTTTGCATGTACACATGTACATAAAGGGTTGAATTTTTTCCTATATTGCTATTGTCATCTAATTTGTAAAGTATGGATGTGATATTGATGATTAATATTGTTTACATTGACTTATTCTTTTGAATTTTGTAGATTGTTAGGTGAATTTCTATTACCAACATCAAATATTTTACCATGCACATATCGAGAGATATATGTGATTATGAAAGAATTTGGAATGGAGTATCAAGTTATTGATGCATGTCCTAATGATCATATCATATACTATGGACAATATGCATTAGAAAATGAATTCCCACAATGTCAAACAAGTAGGTACCGAACCGATAAAGTGACAAAAAAGGTGCCTCACAAAGTTCTACGTTATATTTCGATAATTCCATGTCTCTAGCGGTTGTTCATGTGTCAAAGTATAGCACAGTTTATGGATTTCCATGAAAAGAACAGAAGTCGAGACGATGTTCTTCGAATGCTTGTAGATGGGTGTGCATTTAGGTACATCGAAGAAAAGTGGCCAATTTTCAAAGAAGGACCTCGTAATGTTAAACTTCCGTTGGCAGCTGATGGTGTCAATCCATTTGGAGAGATTCGTTCTACCTACTCAATGTGGCCTGTTTTTGTTATAAACAATAACCTTCCTCCTTGGATGTCGGTCAAGAGAGAGCACACAATGTTGGCAATGATTGCTCTAGGTATTTAATTAAATTGTATTTTTTTACGTGAAAATCTGATCACTAAATATTTCATTTCTTTGTTTTTTGCATGATAATTATATCTTTTATATATAATGACATATAGCTAAATATAATTAATCATGTATGTTGGACCAATTAGGTAACTACTAGGTTAAAGATATGAACGTATATATTGAGCCTCTTATCGATGAGTTGTTGAAGTTATGGGTTGGCGTCACTATGTATGACGTCTCTAGACCAATAGGGAAAAGACGATTTCAATTCCATGGAATACTTGGATGGACAATTCATGATGCTCCCGGGTTAACACATTTTTGTGGTATATTGTTACTTTATTTTGTTCTTTAATATTATATGTATCTATTGAAAATATCATGCATTATTTTAAATGGTAATAGTAATTCGCTACACTAATTCATATATCTTGTAGGTATTCAAACAAAGGGTAAATTTGCATGTCCAGCTTGCGGTCCCAGGATAAAATCCCGTTGTTCAAGGAGTTTAGCAAAGGAAGTGTTTGATGAGTATAGGCACTTTCTACGTAAGAACCATAGTTATCGAACTACAGACAAAGCAAAATTCAATGGTAAAGAAGAGAATGGAAAAAAACCACGAAGAATGACACCTCACCTATGGAACTTGGAATATAATAGAAATCGTCAAGGTATGCCAAATTATTTATGTATTGTTGGAATATTGGTCAATACTTAGCCAAATTTCTGAATATGCAAAACAATATTTTTTCTACTTTGGCAGATTGATTTCTTGCACATGTGACCATCATAAGGAAAACTGAAAGCATGGGTGGATAATCACTTCAACAAGGAACAAATCTATGTCACCCTATCAATTTTATTAGCACAAGGACACTGTTGAGTATAGTTGTCATTAATGTCAATGGAGGTCATTAATGACAGAATAAGTGTTGATATGGCATGTGTGATGAGGTTGAAAAACACATGTTGGTGTCCTAATGGCTCATGATGTCATTGTTACATTCTGCTAGTAGTTGGTAACAGTATGATAATTTGGGGATTTTGACTAAGTGTTAAAAGAATTCCCTAAAGTGGCTTCCTTATGAAAATGACCACCATAATTCATAAGAAGAAGAAAATGCCCACCATGACCTGCCATCCCATAGTTTGTTGAAATATCTATCTGACCATGGAACCGGTTCTAAGAAAAAGTCCTTGAAGAAGAAGATACAGGTCTCCTAAAAGAAGGATTTTTGGTCAAATTAGTCAGAATTGCTCTAGGGAAATGCCTGCCATAATTTGTGGGTTGAAGAAAATGACCGCACCACATGGTCATCCTGTAGGTGTATGTTTTTTCTACCTGACCATGTTCTCACATTGGTTTGATAATGCTTGAGGAAGAAGATATGGATCTGCCAAAACAGGGTTTCAGGCACGGGGGCTTCACTTGTTGATCAATATCCTATCACGTTAGTTCATATTGTGGGTTTTAAATTTATCAAAAATCGAAGCAATATATTGCAGGTATTGGGGGGATGAGGGGTTTAAGGTGGGGGTGGGTAGGGTGGTTTATAAGGATTGAGGTATAAAAAGGGGTGGGGAGGAGGTTTTAAGTATTGGGAGGGGGTTTCAACAAAACATGTTTGGGTCAATATCTCTCGAAATGAAGGGTATTCTTTAATATCCCACGATCGCACGTGCTATGTGAGATGTTCACTAAGTGAAGTCCCCGTGGATTCAGGCCGTCTTACACCAAGGTTCAGTAAAATGCCCGCGTAGGGCAAATGAAGATGAGTCTGGGAGTGAAATCAGCATAGGTGTAATACATCATCTAGTAGCATTAGTTCAAGTTTTGGGTGAAATGAAAAATCCACCTTAGGTTTTGGACAAATTGTCTAAGTATGGAATTATTGGTAAAATATGCCTAAGTGGCTTCAAGGAAAAGTGCTCCAGAATATTACTCTTCCTTGGTGCTCGACAGAGCAACAATGCAATATTGTAAAATAGGTCATCAGAAAAATCATGTTTCCGACGGGGTTTTCTTCTAACATAAAGAATATCTTAACGAAAAAGGTGATTTTGGTGGGGTTAAAACACATGACTGGCATACATTCATTAAGGTAATTGCGAGTTTTTAATATATTTCCTTATTGGTATGCACTATTTTATTAATTTTATTCTCTTATATGGAAATAAATAATAATTATGTGTTTTTTGATACAATATGTTCTACCTTTATCTCTCCCAGACAACTTTCACAACAACATAAAACAAATTATTTATGTTCTTGGAAAATACATGAGGTAAGTAATGTTTTATATGGAAAATGTACTTGGTTCATGATTTGTAGCGGAAGTTATTGGCATATTATGTTTTGCCCACAAATTTTATATATGGCTTGATATTATTTTATTGCATCATTTGTAGGTGGCTTTCCTCAAAAGAAATCCGTAACGAAGATATAAGGTATTGGAAGAGAGAAATTCCCCGACTAATGTGTGAAATGCAACAGTATCTACCTCTAGCATTTTTCAATGCACAAGAACACTACCTCATACACGAAGTTGAGGAGATTGAATTATGTGGACCGGTACAAACAAGGTCGATGTGGATGGTGGAGAGGAAGTTGAATTCGTTGAAGGATCGTGTTAGACAAAGAGCATGTCCTGAGGGTTCTATGGTTGAGGGATATATGGAGAAGAGATCCACACAAAAACAATTGTAATGAACTTTACAAGTGTGCAACGCTTTAATAACAAGTGAAGACAACCTCCATGCAAGAGATAGTGAATGGATACAACATGAATGGTCTAGGAGCATAAAAAAACTGTGAGTATACTTGGAGGAACATTCACTAGAAGCATTTGTTTCTCTCTATGCAATCATTAGTGCCTTGAAAGCACTAGTGCCAAGTTAGAGCCTTGGTTTCTTCATCATGCAAAAGGACATGCACCATACCTTCCAAGATTATATTTAACTAAATGTTATCTGACTTTGAAATGAACTCAATCTTTAACTAAATGCATGACCACCTACTTAGGAGGATAAATAAGTGTCATAGTGCTTTAACTTTTTGTGTATACCATGAAAGATACTATTATCAACTTTTTCATGGATATTTTTAGTTAGTTGATGCATGCTTATTACAACCAATTCTTTAACTAAATCCTTATCAATTCAAGTTCATTGGAGGTCTCCTTAGGAAATTTGAATCCATTCTCTCTCTAAGCTTTATCTCTTTATCATTTAACATTTACTACATTGTCCACATGTGTATACATTTAACTATCAATCATACCATATCATACTGAAAAGAACTATCTCATACTTATGAACATATTGTATTACCCCGTTCCATCTATTCATATCCTAAAGTAATTCACTCTAAAGGTATCTAATATCTAAAGGATAGTTATAGCAATATGAAGTGACAATGGTTAGTAATACATTACATAGTATCAACGCTTTAACACATAAAGCATTATACCTCAACTTGAAGGTCCACCTCAATGAGTACCCATTTTATGGATGACTATATGAGGATCAAAATGACTTGATAGTCTTGATACAAACCACAATACTTTACAATACAAGCATCACCACCTCAACACATGCAGGTATATATAGGACTTGTTACAAACCACAAGTATTGACTTGATACAAACCACACATCTAGAGAATTACTCCTGATGTTGTACAATTAACATAAATCTTGCACTAATTATGGAACTATACATTGCACTAAACCTAGTGATAAAATTGACATCAATTCTAGGGCTAAATCTTGGGCTAATTTATGTGCCAATTAGACACTTTAAGAAATTGCAAGTTGAGGGGAGGTTTACCACCATATTTTTCAACATATTTGGAAAAATATTACTTTAAAAATGACTCTAAATTAGGTGTTAATTATATGATATTGTATTGTATTTGTAAACTTTGCATGAATATTTGACTTTTGGTTGAATATATTTAACTATGATTGATTTGGTTGACCCTAGTGGAATATGATTTACTATAATTTGTCATTAATGAACAAGGTTGAACACCTTTGATATTGGTCAACTTTTCAATGATAAGTTAACTTTTGGTTGAATATATTTGACTATGGTTGATTAGGTTAACCATGTTTTACTTAGACTCCCATGAAGAGAATACTTATGATTCAAATGGGAAATTCATTGAACAATTAATTTCATCTCCTTATGAAGAAAACAATGAAGACACTACTGCATATAAAAGTAAAGAGGATTTGGCTGATGAGAGTATCCAGATACCATTCCACCCTTCCACAAATAAAAATATTTGGTAAGCATGTTGTCCGCTCAAAATTATAAATTCCATGATCCTGTTATTGATGATTTTAAAAAGGATAATCTTAAATAAAAATTGTTGGAATATGAGGAATTAGAAGAAGTATTTACCTCTCCATTTGATGAATATGGGGACAACCAAGGATCTGAAGTTAGAGACATCACCTTTTAGATTCCAATCATGATAGGGATATGAATTATTGTAAAAACTTTTGGGGCCCTATTATTGACAGTCATGGTGACGTTTCTAAAGAATATAATGCATAATTTTGAGGTCCTTGGACAACCCAAAATAGAGGAGTTAATCTAGAAATTTTATAAGATATTTTCTAGTCATATGCTCCTATGCATGATTTAGATTTTGGCTAGTTCAGTGAATATATTTATGAATATTTGTTTCATCCATGTACACTAACTTTTGGGAATAGTTATTGAAAATTTTTCAAGGAAATTTCTAACCACCCTCTACCTTGTATAATACATATTTTTCTCAACATAAATAGCAAATTTGTGACATGGAAAGAACTTAGAAAATTTCCTTCCAAAAACCAATTTTGATGAATTTGTATGTGAAAAGTATATTGGAAATAGCATAGGTCAACCATTTTCAAAATTATCATGTTCATAAATTTATGTGCGTAATTTCCAACCATGTTCTCAATGAAAACGTTCAGATTGTGGAGAATGTTTCTAATGATATTTTCCAGCCAATAGTACCCTTAATTTTTGGTGCATTTTCATGCGTATTTTAGCATGAAATCTTATGTTATGGTTGGAAATTGTGTGGGATATCCATTTGGTGATTGCAGAAATTTATAGCCATGTATTTCATTAATTCCTCTCATCTTTTGCAGGTACTTTCAATTAGAAATAATATTATTAATTATGATAATTATATGAGGCTACAAGCATTTCAATTTAATGTATATTGTAAAAAATTTTAACCAACAAAAGGAGGGTCCATAGCCCTAGATTTGGGGCTGATTTGTTTTTCTATATTTCAATTGTCATTTCATATCTCATGCACATTTTATTTGAAGGATAGCCATTAATATTTGAACAATGTTTCCATAAGACATTGTTACTTGAAGGGAGTGATGATGGAATTGTAAGGGTTGATGAGGGAATAGCTTATGATGTTTTCAGCCATGGTGATGTGTACATTAGCCACATCCATTGGTGTATAGAATAAGCTTAAAACAATGACACATGCTATCCTTGGAAATATTTTTATTCTTATCCCCCATATGTTTAAGGACCTTGGAAATATGTTTATTTTTCTCCCCCAAATGTTTAAGGACCTAGTTTATTTGATTGGGTCCTTAATTCCTAAGTTAACTGTTGTTGT
>LPNX010043439.1:120855-242967 GCA_001517045.1 Pseudotsuga menziesii | reverse complement strand
TATATATATATATATATATATGTATGTATATATGTATATATATATAGAAGCCGAAGAAGGTTTTTATATATATAAAAAATATGAGCACATCCATCCTTAAAATTTCGAAATCAAAAGATTGCTTTGCTACAATAGAGTTTACAGAAGCAAATAAGCAAACTACAAAAAGAGGGATATTTTGATTATTTTCCTGAAATTGAGATTGCCCCTGTAGGGATATTATCTAACGAACTGATTGTTCAATAGTAAGCAAAAATACATAATAACCTAAATAGATTTCATCAAAACACAAAAATTGCAAGACAATGCCGAGAGAGAAAGGCCTGTCATTTTTGAGCTTCTTGGTCGAGGGTTGGCTTGCCAACTGAGTGCTCCTCCATCTGATGGTCTTCTGGAGTTTCATTGCAGTGGCTGCCTTCAATCATTTTGGTTAATTTCTGAACATCTTCCTTAAGATAGTGAACTTTTTCCATTACTTACACAAATCCCTAGTGTTTTCTTCTATTCTCGAAGCGTGACAGTCTAGTTGGTTCGAAATAAACCTGGCATCATTAGCAACATTTCGAGTGTTTTTGATGCTAGTTCCCACCATATTAAAGACCCATTTCATTCCACTTTGAAGGTATAAGAGTGCCGACTAAATTTCCTGGAGATCCCTAGAGGAAGCCATGCTATTTATCTCTTGAATATTCAGCAAAGTCCATTCGGTTAAATTGGAATAACTTTAGGAAAATATACCCGAATCAAGAAGCTGAGAGGGAAGGTTCTGCTCCTACATTGGCCATGAAGAATCAGAATCGTCTTTCACTGCTTGATGAAGCACCTCACTATCAGTTTGAGAGCTAAGTAATCCTGCAAAGCTAGAGATATAATCTTCTTCCGGGAGGATGATGAAAGGGGGGAGCTTCTCCATATTTCGAGGGAGCATGGGATTTTTCATGGCCAAGAAATCTATGATGCGTGCAAAATGAAGGCTTGGGTTGTCAATTAGTTGAAGGATGAGACTCATACTTAATGCAACCCGAGAGCTGGCAGTACGTCTTTGTTGATCGCACCACGTTAGAGGACACACGTGACCTGTCAAACGTGGCATTGAGATGGACAGTGACGTGTCAAGATTTGATTGTGATGGTAATATAAATTGAATTTGGAAAATTGTTGAAGAAAGTGAAGTTTGATGTATGGTAATGGAGGCAAGTGTCTCACAAAATCATTTACTAATTTATGTCCTTAGGAAAGAATTATTTTTTGATTTCATAGTGTCTAAAACCCTACCACAAATTAAGTGTAGGAAAAAATAAAACAAAGGTTGAAAGTGTCATATGTATGCTAACAAGCGTATGTATTCTAAATTCTTTTAAGTGGAAGCAATGGCGACTCCGAGATATGTTCAAGACTAATCTCCCACAATTACAATAAGGTTAATGACACCATATCAAGCATGGTTCAAGATGAAATCAGATGTTCAACATTTGGAGGTATTAGATGTGTTATTAAATCTTATATCCTTCCTGAGAAGGAAAGGAAGTTTGATGCCAAAAACATTTAATCCATATTGATCAAATATATTATGGAGATATTGAAATTTTTAATTATCTCGATATTCCATTCAAGTTGAAAGTTATCAAGAGTGGGGATGTGGTATTTGATGAACTAGTTGAATGAAAGAATTGAGTGGGAAAGTTGAATGAGTTTCCTGACCAACAATGTGATGCACCAATATATGACTTTAAAAATGTTAATGTTGCACTTGGATCCATCAATACCACAAGTGATGTTAAGGAGCCTGAAACCCCACTTGGTTAATTAATTTTGTATAGGATCTAATGGAAGAGGATGAAGAAGTGCATCGAACACAAACCCGTGCAGAGGAACATGCTTATCTACAACCTATGATCATAAGATTTAGCAATTGATATGCATTGAGAGAAAAAGAATTGAGTCTTGAATCTATGAAAATTCCACTTGAAGGAGATAGTGAAAGAATGGTAACATGTTGTTGGGCCGAATTAGTGTAGTTTTAATTTCGTTGTAGTAATTGCCCAGCCATTTAATTTGTCAATCCAAGGTTCGTAGGCTTACGAAGCACATGCAAAGTATATGTAGGACTGAAGCAAAATTAAGCTAATATAACCCCCCATGAAACAAAGACTAATCTAATATAACCCCCCTTAATATGAAACACACAATTGCTAATCTAATGCAGGAAGATGAAACACACGACTGAAAGTAAATTGCATAAAAGAAAGACAACATATGAAGAGAAACAAGACAACACATGTGAGCTCACATTCATAATAAAACAATCTTAATTTACATCACAAGAATTAGTCATAAATCATGAAAGCATCAAAACTAAGATTATGAACAAAAGCTAAGAATTTCCTTCTCCATATTACAAAGTCAAGACTAACTTCTACAATCGTGACTATTCTCTAAGATAATATAATATCTAAGATATTCTAGGATAATCTAGGATAACAAATGAAGAGAGAGCACTCTCTTTTATACATGAACTTCTTTGAGAAGAATATAACCATGTCATAATGAGAGATACACTATTCACTCAACCACTCAACTACTTTCCTATTATTACAAGATATGATCCCTTCAAGTCCTCCACATATCTCTCACAAATTATCCACATGTCTCTCAACCAAATCTCCATGATCTTCTCCTTGGAATATTCTTTGCATAACTATCTCCTTGAAATGGTGGAGGAGACATACGTGAAGTATTTTCTTTGAATTAATCCTTCACATATTCCTACACATTACAAATCTCATCCATACTTTGAGATATTAGTGAAAAACATGTTAATTTTCTAATATTTAATCATAAATTCACTTATAATACTAAAAATAAATAAAGTGGAAATAATAAGGTGAAACCTACATATATGTATGGAAATGGTATGATAAAAGGTTAATGGGATGATGAAATGTGAGGAATAGCAGAACATAAAGTGGACTAAAATGTGACATTTCTGAGTCTCAACATACTCCCCAACTGAACTTGTTGCATGTCCTCATGCAACCGTGTATGGATCTTCTCAAGAACTTTTGGCATCTGAACTTGGCTTTGATTGATGATGTCTTTTTAACAATGAATGTTTCCAGGGTGTGAAATGGATGAGTAACAATTGGAATTCACTTATGGTTGGTTCTTGTGTGACAACCATGAATATAAAGAATGTTGGTTCTTGTGTTAACAACATTCATTTCATCAACTGTTTTCTAGATGCATAATAATTTAACCATACACTCACTAAAAATGATAAGCTATTAATGTGCATAGAAAACATCATTGTGCATAGAAGACATCTCTGTGCATAAGAAATCCTTTTTTCTTTATCTTTATGGATCATGCCAATATGTATATCAATGTGTATGAAGCAAAGCGTAACAAAGGATTTATCATAAAAGAAATGATGGTGAATGGTAAATGAGATGAAAAATGGGTGATGATGGTGAAAAGAAATGGAATGATAGTAGTGATTATGTATTGAATATAGTTTCCCCTCCCCAACTGATGTGGTTGCATGTCCTCATGCAACCTAGCATGGGCTGTGAAATAAATGGAGCATGGTGATGGAATTTTCCAAATTATTCATTGCTAGCATGTAAGGAATTGCATGATTAAAGTTTAGAAAACAACATACCCCCACTTACCCAAAAAGTAGATGAACGATGCAATAGGAATGTAGCTGATGCCGCTGGATCATGGGCAGTGAAGGAATTAGAACTGTTGCTGCTAAATCATGGAGAATATGTCATGGCTGCAGGATACAAATGTAACTGTAAATGATGATGCAATTGTAACTGCTGGATAATGTGAAGTGGAGGAATCTGAACTATTGCTGCTAAATAATGGAAAATGTGGAAGGCATAAAGTGGAACTATGGTACACTCATAGATCTAAAGTCATGTTTCTGCAACTATTGATGGAGTCATGAGAAAGAATGTATAGTCTTCACCCGCTACAAAACTCGATGGTACAATTATAGTCATGCGAATAAATGTGTCGATGTCGAGCATGAAAAGAAGTCATTGGATTACCGGCCATTGATGAATGCCGTTAACCAATGCGAGGAAACTCACCAGTGATGTCAATGAGTGCCAAGGTACCCAAGCACATCTTGCGAAGTGCGAATAGATGTGCTGATGTTGAGCCACTTGCAAGATCTAACGATCAAGGGACATTGATGAATTCCCATGATTGTCAGTGAGAGAACTTGCCATTAAGGCATGCAAGCCTCCAGGTACTCAAAATGAACTCTAGTCTATATCCTAGATAAGGTGCTGAGGTCGATGGGGAAAGACTTGTTGAAAGGTGGGCCTTAAGGAATCCCACATGAATCAACACGAGTTGGTATACAAAGATTGGTAGGACTATCAGTGAAAAGATCTCACAGTCAAGCAATGGATATGGCAAGGCTATGTAGTCATGGAAAGGGAGCTGGTTTTATTCAGAAGGAAAACTGGAAAGACAAAATGAACTGAAAAGGATAAAGGGATGTATGTAATTCAGAAAGACAGGCATGTGTGAATTCATGACAGATAAAGCGATGGAAATTGGACTTCAAGACATGGATGGTGAAGATGCCCTAAAGGAGAAATATGGATGAACAATCATGACGCAAATGAGTTTATTGATGGTTTCTGTGTAACAACCAACGTTATGATGTTTATCAACAAATGTCATGATTAACAGCTCCTTCAGGATGTCTATCAAAGCATGATTCTCACAAGTTTTGTGATTCTTGAAAAATCACTTTAGTAGCAAAATGCGATTGTCTTTGAACCTGAAACAAAACTTAGTACAAATTCCTGCATGAAAATTAGTAGTGAATATGTATTAAATATAGTTTCCCCTCCCCAACTGATCTGGTTGCATGTCCTCATGCAACCTAGCATGAAACTTGTGAGAAGTTCGTAAAAGAAAACATATCATGCAGAAAGAAGTACATAAGCTGCAAAAATGTCAGGAATAAAATGTGTTATACCTATTTCCGTTGCGCTCCTGGTTCATCATTTGATTGCTGCTTGAAGTGACTCGAAGAAAACAATTTTAGCATTAATCATAAAAGCAATTCCACGAAAAATGAAAACGTCCATTTGCAACTTTATTTTTGTTTTGGTTGTTTTTATTATTTAACTTTTTGTGATTTTTAAATATTTTTTTATTTTTACTTTGATTTTCTTTTGCAAAAGTTATTTTTTTATTGATTTCTTTTTATAAAACAAAAGTAATAATTTTTATAATTCTATATATTTTTCTTGTTTTTGTTTTATTTTTACAACACACAAATAAAAATGGCAAAAAATCACTCAAGATTAAATTGATCTCATTCAGCATTAATGTCTCAACTCTTTAACAAAACATTTTAAAAATTTTAGTAGTTGCGACACCACTATAGCTGTGACGGCCAGTTGCACGACAACTAGATGCAACAGGCCAACTGCAACACCACATAGCTGTGACAGCCAGCTGCGCGACAACTAGCTGCAACAGCCGACTGCAACACACAAGAAACTTTCCGCGCTGTGAGAAAATTGGTTTATTGCACTTTTATTGATTTAAAAATCAAATATCTTGGAAACATTGTCAATGAGGCATGCTTTTAAAATTTTTGTGATTCATGACAAATCACTTCAATAGCAAAATTGACGATCTTCGAACTTGAAAAATGTTAAGTACTAAACCTGCAATAAAACTTGTGAGATTATTGTAAAATGCAGGAATTAGTACGAAGACGAGCGAATTGAATTTCAAAAATAAAGTGCATTTTTTTCCTTTGTCTTTGTGTGCTATCAAAGTGACTTGAAGAAAACAAATTATTGTGGAGCGTAAAATTCATGCATCTGTATTGTTTTCGGGAATGTAAGAAAGTCCATTTGCAAATATTTTTATTTTATTTTATTTTTGAACAAAACAAAATCAACTAAAATAAAGCGTTGTATGATTCACAAAACAGAAATAAAGAAGTCAAATGAAACTGTAAGCACGGACCTGAGTGTATTTATGATTATCAATTTATCCATCTGAAAGATATTGCTATGATCATAATTTAAACATCATCAACAAATTGAAATGAAAACATCAATGTATGTATATGAATTTTTAGCAAATGCGTGTTTGGGTCTTAGATGGAAGATCGGTGTGTGTGTGTTCTTAATAGAATTCTTTCATGAGAGTTTCTAAGAATTAAAAATAATACAAATTATGCCAATTTGCAAAAAGAGAATTGTATTATGTCATTTTACCAACATGAAAGGAATTTAACCAATCAAGCAGATTCAAGCGGTTAAACAACCGACTGCAACAACGAGCTGCAACAACCAGCTGCAACACCACATAGCTGCGACAAGTGGGTGCAACAACGAGCTACAACAACTAGCTGCAACAACCGGTTGCAACAGCCAGCTGTGACAACGACTGCAACAACCGGCTGTGACAGCCAGCTGCAACAACCGGTTGCAACAGCCAGCTGCGACAATGGCTGCAACTCCCGTTAGATCATAAATCAACATTAATATAAAATATATGCATACCTGCCCCATAAGTATCTATCTGCTGCTCCTGTCCATAGTTCTGAAATTTTTTTCTCATTACAGCTGCAGTGATCATTTTCTCCTTCTTGACAATGGTATCCAGACAACTGATAGCTCTCAGCAATGGTTAGAACAATTTCATGCACGAAAGAAAACTACAGCAAAATTTGAGAGTAATGAATTGCGCATCAATGATATATCTAAATCTCAGCATTTGAGGTTGGAAGATGAAAATGAAGCATTGTTACAGACCATGAATTCTGATCAGTTTTATCTTTTACAATTTCCATCTTATTGTTATTGCAGGTTGTGGAGAACTCCACGCATTATATATATTTTGATTTTGATTGCAGGTGGATTTGGCCGAGGCATTTTGTTCTTATTTTATTGATGCGACAGAGTTAAATTTCTACAGGATGAAGTCATGAAGGATAATTCAAGATAGGCGTGGATGTGACTCAAACTGATGAAAATGTTAAGGCGTAACACTGTTTGAGCCACTGTTTCATCCACATCGTTACAGCGTATGTGTTTCAGCTATAGCTGTTACAGCTGATGTTTTAGCTTGGAGTTTTAGTTCAGCTGCTTAGAACTGGCCGCAACAGTAAATCTGGAAAATACCCTCTCGAAGGACCAGTTGTATATCAAAAACTATGGCTTTGTTTGGAGATTTCCTTGCGATTCAGGTAAATGAGACTGTTACGTACAAACCCATGTCTCGGATTTTCATGATTATTTTCCATCTGCCCAAAAATCGAGACGTGAATCAAGGTTTCTTATCTGGCATTTTTTTTTTTGGTTAAGGCTGTAATAGCCATTTGTAGGCCATTTGTTGCAGATTTATTCAATTCCTTTCCATTTTTGATGGAGCTGCAATACTCACCTAACTACCCATTCTTAGGAAAGTAATGATCGATTTATTTGTTGCATGTATTTCTCCATGATTGAGATCCTTTCACAACTATCAACGAGAGGAGCGTGTTACCATTTGGTCAAGATGCTCGCCAAGTTGGCCAAGAGATAATAGGTGCGATGGATAACAGGTGTTGGGAAGATCAGAGGCATGCAATCTTGAAGCTTGGGAGTCAAGTGATTAAATTATTGCATGCGTTCTTGTTTTGTTGCAGGTTTGGGTATAAATTAAGGCATTTCATTCAACCTACAATTTCTTTTACTCACAATCAATTCAGAGTATGCCACTAACAGTTTTTGTGTGCAGGTTGTTCTTTAGATCGAAGGATCTTTTGCAGATGGATGGTTTGCGCAAATACTGAAATTTCAGAAATGGTTTAGCCGAGGCATTATTGCCGAGTTAATTTTCAGGCAGCAGGATGAATGACGATAGCAAAAAGATGGTTGCGACTCCAATCAAGGAGAACCTTACAGGTGTTTCACTGTCTCAGTTGTTGTTTCAGCATAGAAAAACTTGGTTTAGTTTTTATTCACATAATGTGTTTATTTTGCAGGTTCAAACCAAAATAGAGGTCGAGTTCCTGAAACAGTCAAACGTAAAATTTTGTGCACGCAAACCAAGAACTAAGAAAAGGAGTTTCAACTCGGAGTTGTGTTGTTTCATCCTGGAGTGTTTTTGCAATTGCTTGTTCCATCTTATGTGTTTCAGCTACAGTTGTTTCAGCTTATGTGTTTCAGCCACAGTTGTTACATCTGTTGTTTCAGCTTGGATTTGCGTTGTTTCAACTTGGAGTTGCAGCTGCTTTTTAGCATTATCATTCCAGCGTTTGTTCAGCTTAAAAATGAATTTTCCACATGAAATTGCAGACTAGTTTTATTTTACAAATTGGAAAAGTTTTTAGCAAATGGAGATAATGGCAAAACAAAGATGAAATCAATGAAGCATGTTGCAAAACATTAATTGTTCATTCCTGAAAGTTTTAGAAAACATCCTACTTTTTGATCCTCGCGATCGCATGAAGTGCGAAGGAGAGCATACTTATTTTGGGTGAAAGTAAAGAATGGAAATAAAATCCTACCTACTTTATGCTAATTGGAATTTAGAAAATAGTTACGTGTAGTTAAATATCCAGTGTAGCCATTCACGTAACAGTAATAAGAATATGTTCAATGTTAATTTTGCAAATAGAAGATGAGGATAAACAGAAATTTGTGAAATTAATTGATGTGACTGTGAATTATCTAGAAAAAAAGAAAAAATAAATTGTTCTAACCTCGTACTCGCTTGAAACCATCGTTCGATAGGGCTTTCGTAGGCATAGTTTTCACTCCTCAGATCATGCTGCAACTCCTCGTGGTCCTCTTCGATCTCTTGTTCGCATGATTGTTCTCCTTCAAATGTGCAGGATTCTTCATATGTTAATTCTTCATATGTTTCTGGAGGACTAATTAAGCTCTCGGATGTTGTCAGGATCTCCTTTTTGAGAGAAGAGGAGATCGCTACTTTCGCGAGGATTTGAGTGAGTTGTTCCAAGCTTAAACTCATTGTTAAATCATTTTGAAAAAGTGATTCTTACAACACCCAAATCTAAATAAAAAATTTAAATAAACACTCTTGCTAAAACAAATTAAAAAAACACTCTATACAGAAAACACTTACCCTTCACATTTGCGAAAATCAAACACACTTGCTGAAATTGAAATTCACACTTGCAGAATTGAAACACTCATTGCAGAAATTGAAATTCACACTCTAGGGTATGCTTGCATAAAATTAATCAAAATAAACTTCAATCCATCGTGCTTCCCCGGTAACGGGGCCAAAATGTTGGGCCGAATTAATGTCGTTTTAATTCCATTGTAGTAATTGCCTAGCCATTTAATTTGTCAATTTGAGGTTCGTAGGATTATGAAGCACATGCAAAGTATATGCAGGACTGAAGCGAAATTGAGCTAATATAACCCCCCGTGAAACTAAGACTAATATAATCTAACCCCCCTTAAGCCGAAACACGCAATTGCTAATCTAATGTAGGAAGATGAAACACACGGCTGAAAGTAAATTGCATAAAAGAAAGACAGCATATGAAGAGCAAGAAGACAACACATGTGATCTCACATTCACAATAATGCAATCTTAATTTACATCACAAGAATCAGTCATAAGTCATGAAAGCATCAAAACTAAGATTATGAACAAAAGCTAAGAATTCCCTTCTCCATATTACAAAGTCAAGACTAACTTCTACAATCTACTATTCTCTAAGATAATCTAAGATAATCTAGGATAACAAATGAAGAGAGAGCACTCTCTTTTATACATGAACTTCTTTAAGAAGAAGATAACCATCTCATAATGAGAGATCCACTATTCATTTAACCACTCAACTAATTTCCTATTATTACAAGATATGATCCCTTCAAATCCTCCACATATCTCTCACAAATTCTCCACATGTCTCTCAACCAAATCTACATGATCTTCTCCTTGGAATATTCTTTGCATAACTATCTCCTTGAAATGGTGGAGGAGATATACGTGAAGTATTTTCTTTGAATTAATCCTTCACACATTCCTACACATTACAAATCTCATCCATACTTTGAGATATTAGTGAAAAAAATGTTAATTTTCTAATATGTAATCATAAATTCACTTATAATACTAAAAATAAATAAAGTGGAAATAATAAGGTGAAACCCACATGTATGTATGGAAATGGTATGATAAAAGGTTAATGAGACGATGAAATGTGAGGAATAGTGGAAGATAAAGTGGATTAAAATGTGACATTTCTGAGTCTCAACACATGTCATGGATGAAGTATGAGACTCATTTATCAAGAATCAACTTGGAAACTTGAAAATATATGGTCCAAGAAGAAAGGAAAATGGATATAAGTTGATTTTTAATATCAAGCATAGACCAAATGATGATATAAGATACACTTGGTTGAAAAAGGATATATACAAGTTGGATGAATAAAGTATGCAGAATTTTTTTTAGTAATAATGGCATGACCTGGATAAGAGTGTTTTTGGCATTCATGGCTAATGTGGATATATAGGTCTTCTGAAGTTTGATGTAAATATTTTGTTCTTGAAAGGCATGTTGGAATTAAAGATATACATGTATTGTCTCAAAGGATAAGTTCACAAGGGAGGGAAGCAAAAGATGTGAAACATGAAGAAATGACTTAATGAGACGAAGGAATCATCTTGAGATTGGTACTAGTGGATAGATGGTCATTTGATTAGAGATGGTATTCTACAACATTAAGATGGAAACAAGAATGTGTGCATCAAGTGGGTTGGTAAGAACATTTCTAATCTTAAAACTATATGTAGATGAAGTGATTGTCTTAATCCATGTTGAATGTTTTCAAAACAAAAATACCTAAGATGAAAAAACATGGGGAGATCCATTATTCTCTAGGAGTTCAAGTATAAAGAGATAAAAGGAGGAGGATAATTAAATAAATGAAGGTAGATATGAAACTATAATGAGGATATTTATAAAGAGTTAATGTTATCCCATATCCACACCAATGGAAGTTAGCATAAAATTGTCAAGAGACATGCATGTTTAAAGATAGAGGATGAAATAGCAGTGATGAAAACAGTTCCATACGAGAGTGCCTTTGGAACCCTAATGCATCCAATGGTTACTATGAGTGCTAATATATCCCATGTTGTGAACATTATTATTATTATCCATTATGTAGTGGTTTTAAGTATATTTTCAAGTATATTAGAAATACAACAAAACTTAGTATCACATTTAGTTGGGAGTAAGAAGGATGCACAAGATTTGCTTGTTCAATATGGTGTGGGTTGGGAAGGAGACATAGATGAACATAAATCAAAATTAAATGATATTTGATATTTGACGTAGAGGGTTGTTGATCTAAGATAAGCGCTCAAGATGAAATCCCTTTTTTCCCCTAATTTATGAATATTTTTTGTGTTTTAAGTATCCACACATGTTCTATGCAATGATCAAATTTGAAGGGTAGGTCTTAATTTCAATTGGAAGAGAATTTATTCTCTCATCCCTTCAAAGCTTAAGGGGAATATAACTAATTCTACTTTAACTGACAAGTATAAATTAACCAAACCCTTTCACACAAAACAAATGCAAGAAACAAATACTGTTCTTTCAACGCTTGTTGTGAAAGCATGCATGTATGTGATGGAGGGGCCTAAGTCAATTGAATCCTTGCAACTCATTGCATGTCTGAGTCTAACAATCCGCCTTTTAAATTGAACCAAAATACCAAAAGAAGTGTATTAATTGCTATATTTCAGAAATTTATAGGTGTGAGTAGTTAAGTGCTTGTGGCTCTAAAATTTGTTGTGTTTTGTACCAGTCCATGATTCACTGAATCCATAGTCACGGGTAGGAATTTAAATTATTTAATGAAAAAAATTAATGTGTATAACCTCTATGTCGAGACTGTTTTCCATGCTGATGCTTTCCATTACCCTCTTTATTGTCTTACCAAAAAGCATGATAATGAGGAAGAAGACCTAAAATTATGGACTTCACCTTCAATGAATGCCTTGCAATCACATTGGTAAGAAGTGATAAGAAGATCATAACAATCCAACTTGTCAAATCTCAGTTGATAGTGTTAATTAAAGACTTATAAGGTAAATTTAATATAAGACTTACTTATAGTTCTCTCTTACTCTTTGCATATTGACAATTTAATACTTTATGGTTGTTTGTACGCCTTGACCCAACTTGTATTATAAGGTGAGGATGTGCAGACATAATAATCCTTAGTTATGACTATGAGATGAGGATTTAAAGAGAAGAGGATGTAAAGACAAGTAATTTTTATATGTATTTTGGTAGCGCTGAGGACAAATGTCATGAGAAACCACAAATGTTTGGAAGGACGGAGGAAGATAACATCACGATCATGCCACCTATCAAACTGATCAAGACTACTCTTGAGCCAACAATTGTTTTTTTAATTTTATTAATAACCATTTTTTCTCCATATCGTGTTCCCAATGACACCTTTCTATAGCAATGCATAAATCAATTTCTCCACAGTTTGTGATCCTAGCTACATACCATTATTTGTATAATTTACGTGACATCGAGTGTTCTTTGTAGTTGTCATGAGTCTATGATATTCATGCAAGAAATGATGTCTTGTAGAGGATGACTTTTCAAACGGACCTTTTGAATTTCATTTTGATGAAAAAAATCGGACATTGGTAGTGAGGTTCACATAGGTAGTAGGCATAAATGTTTGAGCTCGTTTCAAGCCTAGTAGTAGACTAGTAGTTGCTGACACATTGTCACACTTTAGATTAAAGCCCCAAGTGACTTGGGAGTTAGAGTCACATCTCGATGGCTATTGCCTCGTAGTCATTAATGATTATAGGCCATCTTCAACAACTAAGCACCGAGTGCATGACATGAGTGAGTAAGTGATTATAATTTATCATATTTACAATATTTTGAATGATGAGTTGAACTTTATAGCATAGGAATTTCAACATCTTGAGAAATTTATATGAATGGATAGTTTCAAGTGTTGCTCTTCTTTTGAAATGTTGATATAAATTATACCCTTCTTTATTGGAAGGGTAAAATTCAAATTTTAAATTTTTTTGAAGGGCAATTTTAACTTGACACTTATGGGAAGGGCTAGAACCATTTGGAAGGGCTACGAAGGGTTCAATTTTGAACGCTGGTTCTATGTGCCAAGCTTATAAAATAATTTATATATAAACCATGTATTTGGGGTTTCCAAATAGTGTGACTCTGAATAACTAAGAATTTTATCATACTCATGATTGGATAGACACTAAATGAATTTTGATGAGAATTTTGTAATTGTATTGTACTTGGACATCAATAAGATATTTATCGACTTCTCTTATAGTTGAGCATATATGTATCATTGATATGATTGGGAATTTCATATTCTAAAATTAACACAATGGTTTTCTTATTGTTCTAGATTATACCAAAAATATATTTATTGATTTATAGGTGTGATGATGATGATGATGACGAAGAATAAGATGATGATAATGATGATGATGATGATGATGACAACGACGATGATGATGACGATGACGACGGAGGCTAGGATGAGGATGATGATGATGATAATTAGGATGAGGATGATGATGATGATGGTGGTGGTGATGGTGATGGTGATGATGATGAATATTCTGATGAAGATGAAGATGTGATGACAATATCTTTACTATTGGTATTCACTAAATTGTTTTGAGCTTCACCAACTTTATAATAGAATGGTTATGAGTGATTATTCACTCCTATAAAGAATGTAATTTATGGAACTACCAAACTGCTCAGTTTGGATCTTCCTCTTTTAAAACACCGGACTAGATCCATAAGTCTTGATTCTTCATGTGCACAAATCTAAGAACAGGAGGCTTCATAGGGCCCAAAAAGTTGTATTTTTTTTAACTACTTCCTTGGATCATATTGAATTGTCAGATTAGTCCTTGGAATGGGTGTTAGGAGAAATCCTTAATTTTTCACTCAGCTGGCTTCTCTCCCTATAATGTAGAGGTCTTCATTCACTGAGCTCCCCCTAAAATTGGGATGATGAAGATGATGATGATGATGATGATGACGAATATGATGATGATGATGAAGATGATGATGATGATAATGAAAATGATGATGATGATGATGATGATGCTCATGATCATGATCATGATAATGGAGATGCTGATGAATTGGATGATGATGATGCTCATGCTCATGATCATGATAATGGATATGCTGATGAATTGGATGATGATGATGATGTTGGTGATGAATATGATGATGAAGATGAAGATGATGATGATGGTGATGACGAATATGATGATGGTGATGGTGATAACGAAGACATTGATGATGAAGATGATAGTTATGATGATGATGATAAGGAAGATGATGATGATGAAGAAGATCATGATGACAATGATGATGATGACGATGATGATGATTATGAAGATGATGATGATGAAGACGACAAAGACGATGGTGATGACGATGACAAGGATGATGACGAGGATAATGATGATGATGATCATCGTCGTTGTTTTCATCATCACCATCATCTTTATCGTCTTCATCGTCATCATCATGATCATCGTCATCATCATCGTGTTCGTCCTTGAAGAGACTTATGTATAGGATCTCACTGTAAGATATGCAACCAATACAAATTATGACAAACTCCTAGTTAAATTAAATTAAACTATACTAAATTAAAAACATAGAGTTGTTTAACTGTAATTAATTTAAAATGCAACAAAATATAAAATATGCAAATAAAAAAAAATAAACAAAAATAAACAAAAGATAAATATGCAAAATTAAAAAACAAAACAAAACACAAAATATAAAATATGCAAATAAACAAACAAAAAAATGTAGAATTCAAAAACACCTGTGCACTAGCTCATTAGCAAAACAACAACGAACAAGTTCACTCCCGCACACTAGTTCATTAGCAACATCCAGAGCACTGGTAATTTGATGAGCAGAGCAGTGGTAAATGGAGCAGCAAGGGATACCGCTCCAAAGGATACCGATGTTCCTAGTGGAGGAAATCCGGCCGCAATCCAGAGGATAACAAAACAATTTGGCTGCATTTCAGAGGATACCAACATTCCCAGGGGAAGCAATCTGGATGTAGTCCAAAGGATAACAAAGGGCCCAATGAATTCTGTAATCCCATTAACCCTAGCAACGTAGGAATTTGGAAAAAATAAGTCCAATTTCTGAACCAATACGGATTCAGTACAGTCATACTAAAATTATAATGTTTTTGTTGTGCTACCATCGCTTCTATTATCGGTGGATCTAGTAAGGGTTTTCTTATGCATTCTTTGGGACATCTGGGTCTTGGTATTTGACCAGTATACATGATGTGTGTTGGCATGAGCCATTTCGATCCCTATCAAAGCCAGCATGCACTCTGAGTTTCGGTAGGTTTGTCCTCCCATGGTAGTTAGTGTGGTCGCTTATGTTTGGCATATCTCAAAGAGTCCGAAGGTTATCAAGAATATTTAATTAATCAAGGTTAGTGTGGTCTCCTTTGTTTGGAATATGGATTATTTAATTAATCAATTAATTCATAAACTAGATTCAAATCTGTGGACTTGGGAACTCTGCGGGATACCTTTATTTTTAAATCATGGGTTCCATTCATCTACAGCCTGCGTGTGTCTTCATTAAATGCTTTGCGAGCATTTCTTCGTTAAATATATGTTGTGTAATTTTGATCACATCATATATTCCAAAATACTATCCTTAAACCCTTCTCAACATATGCAGAATTCCCTTTATAAATTTCAGTTTATTAAATTCCTGTAGCTTACTCTTTTATTTCACCAAGAATGTACAGGCATACTTTTCTAACTTTTGGCAGACTTATATTTTTCACATCTTGACCATCTTTAAACAAACTGAGGGTATGGATAGGTATCCACCTCAACTAGGAACAAGACCATGTCACCTTAAAACCTTACTAACAAACACACAGTATCTGGAAGCCACTTTAAAATGGTCTTTAAAACTGCTCAATTCAACACTTAGTCAATGTTTTCAGACCCTAGTCATTACTGTGCCAGGAGGCATTTTGGCAGACTCATATCTCACACGTGTGAACACCCAAAGGGAAACTGAGATCATGAGTGGATGTCCAGATCATCAAAGAATGGACCCATAACATTTGATGAACTTATCAGTTAAAGAGTTGCCTCTGGTGTGCATTTCCAAGTGGGCTCTCAACCTACTCTTTTCAACACTCGGTCAATTTTTCATATTTTTGGATATGCAAGCTAATGTTTTTACCTCTTTTGGCAGGATGATATTTTTCTCATGTGGTCACCATAAGAAAAACTAAGAACATGGGTGGATAACCAATTTATTAAAGAACATGCCTATACCTTCTGATGAATTTATCATCACTCAGACAGGATTTGACGGGCCTTTCCAAATGACTCTTCAACCTTGTGATTTGAAAAAGTCAATTTCTATAAACCCTAGGTCTCGAAGGTGATTTCAACTTTTCATCAAACTTGGAGTGTAAGACATCCAATGGATGGATGATAACCAAATGAATCTATTAAGACCAGTTTCATCCTCTGGAACTACTTTCTCTCTCCTCAGCGAGCATTTTAGTGAAGTATGATGTAAAAGCTACTTAAGACCCTATTTTGACATATCCATAATTTCTGCCTCATGTACTTTTAGGTCAAAGTAAGAACATGGCCAGGTAGACAACACAGCTACCTATAGGATGCTGATATGGTGCAGGAATTTCTTTCAACCCATAAATTATGGTGGACATTCTCCTAGAGCAACATGTCTAATTTCACCAAAAAGAACTTATTTTGGGAGGCCTATATCTTCTTCCTCAACGAGTTGTTCTGAGAACTAGTGCCATGGTCGGATAGATACTTCAACCAACTACGGGATGATAGGCCATGGTGGGAATTTTCTCCTTATTATGAAATATGGTGGGAATTTTCATAAGACTACTGCTTTAGGACAATTTTTCACCACTTGGTCTTTTTCCAACTTTATCATACATGCCTATGCCCATGAATAGTTCTTTTGTCATTAATGAACATATCTAGGATATGTCTGTCTACAATCATTAGTTCACCAAATGTCACCAATTCTCCATTCATATATTGACATGAATTCAAACACATTCATTTTCCATATTGCCAACAATGATTCCCAAGAGGATGGAGATGAGAGGTTACCCATCATCATCTCAACCTGAATATGTAACTTAGCCGTTTCTAAAGCCTTAGATATTGCTAGGTCATCATTAGTGCAACTCTCCCATTGAAGTGATAAGGATTTGAATAACATAGCCTTTTTATGAGGTCCAATGAGTCCTTACTTATCTCAGATCGAAGCTAGAGATTCTTTTCCATATACTATACCTCTTCCCGTTGTTTCCCTTGGATTTCAGGTTGAAACTATATAAAAAGGACAGTTGTAGGTCTCATCCATTGTCACAAGAAATCAATACTTAGTTACTACTTGTGTTAGTGGGCCTAATGAATAATGAATGACATGTTACACTTTGGAATGATGATCGTATAATCTTATTTTTTTTTAAATTAAAATTGCATGTTTTTGAATTTATAAGATGCCTATCCCCATATTTTAGTCGTACTTGATTTTTTTGTTACGTATTTTTTCCGTATCATATCTGAATCCGTACTCGAATATTGCTACTATGGTTTTGACTATTTACTTCGTATTTTCTAAGGATTTATATGAAATATAGGTCTTATTTGAGGTGCAAAATTACCCATGACGGGAGTTTTGTCCGCCAAATGCCATCTCTGAACCCATCCATTGCCCATTTGATAGAGAACGGGATTGAACCATACCATCACGACTAAACAAATTCAGGATTTCCCTATTGCAGAACATTGTAGTAATGGTAAGAAAATGGTCTTGGGTAGTGTAAGACAATTGAGGGTTGTGATAAGACGATTCCGGATCCAACATCACCCTATCCACGTCCATGTAGAAAACCACTCAAGACTACCTACAATTGGTCTAAATTTGGTGACATTTCACAATGTTATCCTATTTTTTTTAAAAAGGCACATAGTTAGAGAAGGAGTACCTTACACGAGGAAACTTGCATATCAAACCACTATGGAATAGGGACTGTTAGGCTAACATTGCCGAGTTTCGGTGGGAAATCCATGAATGAAGCAATATGACCACCGCCCATTCCAAATTGAATCCCCAACATGATCTATATGAGGGGGAACCCCATACCTCTTTGCATGCATTAACTAGTCAAGTGGCCCAAGAAACACCCTTCTATATTCGTGTTGTGAACAAATTCCAAACCAAATCAAATCATGTCTTATACTTAAAAATAATTCAAATATAAATAACTCTAAAATAAATTACACCTTTGAGAGAAAAATAGCTTTTGGTAAAGTTTTTCAGAAGAAAAAACTTTTGATATTAAAACATTACAAGTAAATATATTTGCACGCTAAATTATATCCGCTTGGTAGCTTATATTCTTGTTTTATTGAGTGTAGGTACCACCAAATAGGTATCTATCAGATCTATCTTCCTTGAGTGATGGTGAAGATATACTCTGAGAGGTTGAAAGTGATACGTGTTGTACTAGATCTACCCGTTCTATATCAACTAGATCTGAAAAAGTAAGGAAAATATTTCGTAGATGCATGCAATATTTTATTGCCAATGGAGGGTCATGTAATTATGATGCTGAGAGCATAGGTGAAATTGATTTTCACTTGAGGTATAGACATCTCGTGCAACAATGGGTACCTAATAACCTACCTCAAGTGCACAGATATATCTTCATCAACGGGAGGATGTATCGCATTGCTCCTTTGTCCTTACATGGATTGGGGCTTTCCATAGATGGCATAAAGGTCGGATATGGTACTGCAACTGAATTGATGGACCATTTTGGACCATTATACAGATACAATAACTGGTTGATCTTGGTCCAATATACTCGAAGTATGAGGAGATACGGAGTTGCTGCAAATTATATACAACTAGCAGAACACAATAAAAACAAAGGGGCGACTATGTATATTGATGGGAGACCAAAAGCATCTGGAAACGTTGCTGGCTTTATAAATAGTACATGGCCAGTGACAGGAACTAAGCAACCGAATTGCGAATTTGAAGGACGCGAAGAACATCATATATTTGTATGTGCAACAAAAACAATACTTCCAGGTGAAGAGTTGTTGATCGATTACAACTTAAATCGAATAGATGTGGCTTCCACGGTCCAGGGTAACCGTGGAAGGTCACATGCTATGCCTCATCAGGTAAATGCTAAATATAGTAACTAAACATGACTACAATAACTAAATGTTTCGATTTTTTCTGTTAACATTCTATTTCCACCATTGACATTCGCTTTCTTCATGCATATTATGAATATTTGCATGTGATAACATGCTTATTACACTGTTATGCTTATCTCATTTTTTATGTTACAATTATTGACTCAACGTTTATTGATTGATTTATTTTTTCAGGGTTGCAGCAATAGAAAGCCACATGCTGCTTCCATGGTCCAGGGTGACCGTGGAAGGTCACAATCTATGCCTCATGAGGTAAATGTTAAATTTATAGTAAATGAATATGAAGGCAATAACAAAATGTTTCGATTTTTCAGTTAACATTCGATTTTCACTGTTACCATTCGCTTTTGTCATGCTTATTGTGAATATTTCCATATGATAACATGCTTATTACATTGTGGCAGGGGTCTGCTCATCCCCATGGAGTAGAACATGTATCTCCTCCTTCGGAGGTAAAAGTAAATATTATTGCAGTATCTCGATTTTGTTTATATTACAATTATTGACTCAACTAAATATAGTAACTAAATATGACTAAATTAACTAGAAACTCCAACCCCAAAAGATTTCCATGTGACAACATGCTTATTACACTGTGGCAGGGGTCTTCCCATGGTCCTCATGAAATAGAATGCATGTCCTCTACTTCCATGGTCCAGGGTGACCGTGGCAGCTAACACTCTGTGCCCCATAAGGTAAGTGTTAATTATAATAACTAAATGTTGATATTTTTTTTGTTAACATTCAATATCCATTGTTACCATTCGCTTTTTTCATGCTTATTATGAATATTTCCATATGATAACATGCTTATTACACCTTGGCAGGGGTCTAGTCATCGCTAAGGAGAAGAACATGTATCTTCTCTATCGTAGGTAAAAGTAAATATTATTGCAATATCTCATTTTTGTTGATGTTACAATTATTGACTCAACTAAATATAGTAACTAAATATGACTACAATAACTAGAAACTCCAACCCCAAAATATTTCCACGTGACAACATGCTTATTACATTGTGGTAGGGGTCTGCCCATGTTCGTCATGGAACAGAACGCGTGTCCTCTATTTCTGAGGTAAAAATAAATATTATTGCAATATCTCATTTTTTATTATGTTACAATTATTTTCATAACGTTTATTTATTGATTTATTGTGTCAGGGTGGAGCCGGTGGAAAGGCACCTATTGCTTCCATGTTCCAGGGTGACTCTATAAGGTCACACTCTGTGCCCCGTCAGGTAAGTGTTAAATATAATAACTAAATGTTTCGATTTTTTATGTTAACATTCGATTTCCACTGTTGACATTCACATTTTTCTGTGCTTATGGTGAATTATTGATTGATTAATCGTGTCAAGGTGGGGACCGTGGAAAGGAGCCTGCTGCTTCCACGATCCAGGGTGACCATGGAAAGGAGCATGCTACTTCCACAGTCCAGGGTGACTGTGGAAAATCACCCACTAGAAGTAGATCAGTACGGGGTGACCGTGGGAAGTCACCGGCCACAACACCGCATCAGGTAAGTGTTAGATCTTAATAGTAACTAAATTTCATTACAATAACAATGTTTGAATGATGTTAAAATTATTTTGCTTAATTTTATTGTTTGATGAATTTAGTCCAGCGCACTTGATTTGGGTGATGAGGAGCTTGAGAATAAAATTTACTATTCCATAGACCCTATGGATACTATAAAGAAGGCCCTGAAAAAGAAAAACATATAAATGCTTTCCTTGGCTTGCATAAGGGCCATGACATAGGAGATCAGGGAAAGGATTGAAGAGCTGAAAGAACAAATAAAATCTTATGGGGTAAGTGGCATCTTGACATATTTTTTTAAGCTATTTCATGATTTCATATATGATATTATGTTTTCTATTTTTCCAAGTGATTCGATAAAGTAAATTTTTTCATTTGTAGGAGTTTTTACAACTCGTGACTAGAGAAACTGCCGATATAGGTATAGGTAGCAGTGATGATCCAATGCAGCAACAACGTCGACAAAGCAATGTAATTTATGATGAATTTTTTGCTACATGAGATAATTCCTAGTAATAGAATAGAAATAAGTTGTCATTTTTTTGTTAACTAACATGTCTCTTTCCCATCATGTGCTTAAGGGATTGTTTTTATCTTATGGGCATATTTGATACTAACTTGACCAATTTTGGCCATGCTTGAGGTGGTTGCATAAGAAGTATCAACTTTTCATATTCACCTCTTCCAATAATGAGCAACATCAAAACAACTAACCACTAGTTAGCACTACAAAGATCCTACACAGATTTTCCAGGTGAACAATTACTTTTTTTCCCTAGGGGTTGAGTTATTTTTTTATTATTTATTTATTTTTCAATAAAGAAGAATTCAATGCACCTTATGTTTTTTGGATGACTATACGAGGATCAAAATGACTTGATAAACCACAAGTCCCAACCTAATACAAACCACAAGTCTACAGTCTTGATACAAACCACAATACTTTACAATACAAGCATCACCACCTCAACACATGCGGATATATATAGGACCTGATATAAACCACAAGTCTTGACTTGATACAAGCCACACATCTAGAGAATTACTCCTGATGTTGTACAATTAACACCAGCGTAGATCCAAATCCTAGGCTCTATCAAGCGCCGAGATGGATCAAATCTCTCGAGGTGCAAACCTCTTCTTAGGTATAAATTGATTTGATTCAAACCAAAAGACACATATTTTTATTTAAGGTCCACATATAATTTTATTATCATTAATATTTAATATTATTTATGGCCGACATATAATATTATTTATTTTGGTTAGAAACTAACATTGCATGGTTTCCCCACTCCTACAATCATGTGTTGTTTAGAAGGCCTTGCACATGGGCTTAAAACCATTTGCAAGGCCCTCCTAAACCATGTACAATAAAACCATGGGTTGTTTAGGAGGCCTTGAACATGGTTTTAAAACCATGTGCAAAGCCTCCTAAACTATGTACAATAAAACCATGGGTTGTTTAGAATGCCTTAAAACCATGTGCAAGGCAAACATTTTTTTGTGGATAATTCAATTGTGTTTTTTTCTTGACCCACATATTTTTTTTTACAGATAATTAAATTTTTACTTTTTTAATGTTTTGTTAGGTAGAAAGATTACAACATCTCCCCCATATTAGATTGTTTTAATGATCAATGGGCATGATCTCCTTTGAAGCTTGTTGATGGATATCCAGCACTGCACGAAAATTTTCTGTGCATGCTTGGTTTCAGTGTGTTAAATAGTAGTAAATTTTTTTATGGTAGTGTATTGCGCTTCAAGATTTCACTGTCTCTGGCCAAATGCGATACCAAAACCTAACTGATTCATATACCCCAAAGTAGTCCTGTTTCTGTTGGTCCAAACTTCTAAGAATGGTCTTCGTCATCTTAGGTAGAATTTCTGAGATGCATGATTGGGGTTGTCTTTATACAAATGCATTGATCCCATTCTTTTAAATCTATTTTCTAGTACACGCATGCTGTGGACTCTTATCATGAGTGGAAAATCTTAGTGCTGATGAGGTGGGGCACATACTGAAGAAGGTTACCAATGGAGAAGATAGGAAATATTGTGCCAAAGTATGTACACAATGGAGAAGAGTTGAAAGCTCAACCAGGGAAATGCTTAGAGTTCTGATCCCTCAGCTCTTGCATTCTTTTCTGCCCAGGTATAAAAACTTGTTAACTCTTGAAGCAAGGAATGGAATTTGTGACCTTGATTTAGAGTTAATATATGACACTTGCCGTGCCCTTCAAGTCTTGAATTTGAATCTATGGCAAACTGTGAGCTATGGTGATGTATTTCAGGATTCCCATGTAGACACTGTAACTAATCAAGGAATCTTCTCCATAGCTGCTAAGTGTATGGATTTGAGAGAGGTTTATTTGAGGAGAAGAAATGGCTTAGGCAATGCGGGTCTTACATCTCTCATGAAATCATGCCCAAATATTGTACATTTAGACCTGGGATTCTGTCATAGGATAACAGATCAAGCACTAGAAGCTATTGGGGCTGCTGGGTACTTGGAAGTTCTCATACTACATGGCTGTACATTGATCACTGATCGGGGATTGGCCTCGTTAGCGGCAGGATCAACTGCAAGATCATTGAAGAGGCTCGAACTTTGTCAATGTGATAGAATTACAGACTTAGGGGTTAGTCTTCTGCAACAATTGTCTTATTTAAAAGTGCTGAATCTGGCAGAATGTGGGCCAAGAATTACTGATGCTGGGTGTGTCGCTCTTAAGGGGATTTCTACTCTTGAAAGCATAAACCTCTCATGGTTGAGTAATATTTCATATGTGTCGTTGCTTGCTATCGTCAAACATTGTCAAAATTTGAAAGAAATAAATATTATTGGTTGTGAGTCAGTTACAGGAGATGGAGTCCGATCATTTTCATAGCACACCAATTTTGAATGCATGTTATAATATTCATATTGAAGACATCGAGCAAACTGTGCTCGAATGCCCCACCTTGGGTCACTTGGGGATTAGATAGAGAATTGAGGCATTGGATTCCTGCTCGCATGCTTGAGAGGATCGAAGGTCGCTGTCAAATAGAATGGGTATTTGAAACTTACTGGATCGAGGATCGAGTAAGTTGTATGCTTTCTTTGGGTATTTGAAACTTTCATTTGTAGTAGCAGTAACAACATGATCATCAGTCATAATTCTAAATGCAGTATGAATTTATTTATTATTTACATGTTGAATTAATCCAGTATGAATTTATTTATTGTTTACATGTACACCTTCTTGCAGATACAAGTGGATGACGTATGGAGAGGCAAGCACTGCACGAACTGCATTAGGTTATGGGCTTATGTATCATGGCATTCCAAAAGTAAAGACGCGCTCTTTCACTACATGCAATAACTACTGCTATACTCGTTTAATAGAGTAGAATAAATTTAAAGTTTGGTTCAATATTCCACAGAATATGGAAATGCAAGATGAGAATGATGTGCAAGTATATGCCTGATTTTAAAATGTGATTTTTCCAGAGTGTATGTGTTTCAGTGTGATCTATTAGAAATTTTGAAATTTAATGAGAACAGGACCATAGATATAGTTTTCTCCAGTGTAAGCTTATATTTGTGGCTGTTCATGAACACTGAGTTACTTTTCTGAGCTTAGGAGGCTTGTGTTGGACTGTACTTCATCAACAAACCCGAATGGATTGTTACTAAACATGCATGCTCCTCATATTCTTACATCTCGGTCCCTCTATATGACACTCTTGGTAACTCTCACAGTCTGTTTTCAACGTGTTGGTTTGATCTTATGCTTTTAAGTTAAATGACATTAGTCTTGATCATGTGTGCAACTAACTTCTACAGGTTCAGATGGTTCAGATGCTGTAAAGTACATTATAAATCATGTTGATATATCTGCCGTATTAGAAAAATAACTTTACGAAATTGATATTATTTTTTATTTTGTGTTACAAAATCTCTCCCATAATATTCACTATTACTATTATTTTTTGCCGACATGTTACAAACGTTACATCAAGTGACAAGATCTCTCCCATAATATTCACTATCACTATTATTTTTTGCCGACATGTTAGTAACGTTACATCACGTGACAAGATCTCCCCCATAATATTCACTTTCACTATTATTTTTTGCCGACATGTTAGTAACGTTACATCACGTTACATCACGTGACAAGATCTCCCCCATACTGGGCTGTAGAGCGCCTCTCGGCGCAATAAATCTGGCACTAATTATGGAACTATATATTGCACTAAACCTAGTAATAAATTTGACATCAATTCTAGGGCTAAATCTTGGGCTAATTTATGTGCCAATTAGACACTTCAAGAAATTGCAAGTTGAGGGGAGGTTTACCACCATATTTTCAACATATTTGGAAAAATATTACTTTAAAAATGACTCTAAATTAGGTGTTAATTACATGATATTGTATTGTATTTGTAAATGTTGCATGAATATTTGACTTTTGGTTGAATATATTTAACTATGATTGATTTGGTTGACCCTAGTGGAATATGATTTACTATAATTTGTCATTAATGAACAAGGTTGAACACCTTTGATATTGGTCAATTTTGCCATGATAAGTTAACTTTTGGTTGAATATATTTAACTATGGTTGATTAGGTTAACCATGTTTTACTTAGACTGCCATGAAGAGAATATTTATGATTCAAATGGGAAATTCATTGAACAATTAATTTCGTCTCCTTATGAAGAAAAAAATGAAGAAGCTACTGCATATAAAAGTAAAGAGGATTTGGCTGATGAGAGTATCCAAGATCCCATTCCACCCTTCCACAAATAAAAATATTTGGTAAGCATGTTGTCCTCTCAAAATTGTAAATTCCATGATCCTGTTATTGATGATTTTAAGAAGGATAATCTTAAATAAAAATCGTTGGAAGATGAGGAATTAGAAGAGGTATTTACCTCTCCATTTGATGAATATGGGGACAACCAAGGATGTGAAGTTAGAGACATCACCTTTTAGATTCCAATCATGATAGGGATATGAATTATTGGAAAAAATTTTGGGGCCATATTATTGACATTCATGGTGAGTTTCTAAGGAATATAATGCATAATTTTGAGGTCCTTGCACAACCCAAAATAGAGGAGGTAAATCTAGAAATTTTACAAGATATTTTCTAGTCATATGCTCCTATGCATGATTTAGAATTTGGGTAGTTCAGTGAATATATTTATGAATATTTGTTTCATCCATGTAGACTAACTTTTGGGAATATTTATTGAAAAATTTTCAAGGAAATTTCCAACAACCCTCTACCTTGTATAATGCAGATTTTTCTCAACATAAATAGAAAATTTGTGACATGGAGAGAACTTAGAAGATTTCCTTCCACAAACCAATTTTGATGAATTTGTATGTGAAAAGTATATTGGAAATAGCACAGGTCAACCATTTTTAAAATCATCATGTTCAGAAATTTATGTGCGTAATTTCTGACCATGTTCTCAATAAAAAAGTTTAGATTGTGTAGAATGTTTCTAATGATATTTTCCAGCCAATAGTACCCTTAATTTTTGGTGCATTTTCATGCGTATTTTAGCATGAAATATTATGTTATGGTTGGAAATTGTGTGGGATATCCATTTGGTGATTGCAGAAATTTATAGCCATGTATTTCATCAATTCCTCTCATCTTTTGCATGTACTTTCAATAGAAATAATATTATTAATGATGATAATTATATGGGGCTACAAGCATTTCAATTTAATGTATATTGTAGAAATTTTTAACCAACAAAAGGAGGGTCTATAGCCCTAGATTTGGGGCTGATTTGTTTTTCTATATTTCAATTGTCATTTCATATCTCATGCACATTTTATTTGAAGGATAGCCGTTATTATTTGAACAATGTTGCCATAAGACATTGTTACTTGAAGGGAGTGATGATGGAATTGTAAGGGTTGATGAGGGAATAGCTTATGATGTTTTCATCCATGGTGATGTGTACATTAGCCACATCCATGTATAGAATAAGCTTAAAACAATGACACATGCTATCCTTGGAAATATTTTTATTCTTCTCCCCCATATGTTTAAGGACCTATTTTATCTAATTGGGTCCTTAATTCCTAAGTTAACTGTTGTTGTAATTAAATGCAACTAAATTATACTTATAACTCAATAATTGATAGTATTTTTAGCTGTAACATAACAACAATCATAAAATAACACAATAATTATGTTCAGTCAACATATATATATATATATATATATATATATATATTTAACAAAAGCCGAAGAAGGTTTTTATATATAAAAAAAAATATGAGCACAACCATCCTTACAATCTGAAATCAAAAGACTGCTTTGCTACAATAGATTTTACAGAAGCAAATAAGCAAACTACAAAAAAGAGGGATATTCTGATTATTTTCTTGAAACTAAGATTGCCCCTATAGGGGTATTATCTAACGAACTAATTGTTCAACAGTAAGCAAAAATACATAATAACCTAAATAGATTTCAGCAAAAACACAAAAATTGTAAGACAATGCCGAGAGAGAAAGGCCTGTCATTTTTTAGCTTCTTTGCTGAGGGTTGGCTTGCCAACCGAGGGCTCCTCCATCTGATGGTCTTTTGGAGTTTCATTGCAGTGGATGCCTTCAGTCATTTTGGTTGATTTCTGAACATCTTACTTAAGATACTCAGGTTTTTCCATTAACTTACGCAGATCCCTAGTGTTGTCTTCTATTCTCGAAATGTGACAGTCTAGTTGGTTCAAAATATACTTGGCATCATTAGCAACATTCTGGGTGTTATTGAAGCTAGTTCCCTCCATATTAAAGACCAATTTCATTCCACTTTGAAGGTTTAAGAGTGCCGACTTAATTTCCTGGAGATCCCTAAAGGAAGACATCCTATCTATATCCGGAATATCCGGCAAAGGCCATTGGGTTAAATTGGAATAACTTTAGGAAAATATACCCGAATCGAGAAGATGAGAGGCAAGGTTTTGCTCCTGCACTGGCCACAAAGAATCTGAATCATCTTTCACTACTTGATGAAGCACCTCGTTGTCAGTTTGAGAGCTAAGTAATCCTGCAAAGCTAGAGATATAATCTTCTTTTGGGAGAACGATGAAAGGGGGGAGCTTCTCCATATTTCGAGGGAGCCTGAGACTTTTCATGGCTAAGAAATCTATGATGTGTGCGAAATGAAGGCTTGGGATGTCAATTAGCTGAAGGACAAGACTCACACTTAATGCAACTCAGGAGCTGGCAGTACCTCTTTGCTGATTGCACCACGTCTGAGGACACATGACCTACCAAACGTGGCATTGAGATGGACAGTGACGTGTCAAGATTTGATTGCGATGGTAATATAAATTGAATTTGGAAAATTGTTGAAGAAAGTGAAGGTTTATGTGTGGTAATGGAGGCAAGTATCTCACAAAATCATTTACTAATTTATGTCCTTAGGAATTTTTTTTTTTTTGAATTCATAGTATCTAAAACCCTACCACAAATTAAGTGTAGAAAAAAATAAAACAAAGGTTGAAAGTGTCATATGTATGCTAACAAGCGTATGTATTCTAAATTATTTTAAGTTGAAGCAATGACGACTCCGAGATTTGTTCAATACTAATTTCCCACAATTAAAATAAGGTTAATGACACCATATCAAGCATGGTTCAATATGAAATTAGATGTTCAACATTTGGAGGTCTTGGATGTGTTATTAAATCTTATATCCTTGTTGAGAAGGAAAGGAAGTTTGATGCCAAAAACATTTAATCCATATTGATCAAATATATTATGGAGATCTTGAAATTTTTAATTATCTCTATATTCCATTCAAGTTGAAAGTTATCAAGAGTGGGGATGTGATCTTTGATGAACTAGTCACGTGAAATAATTGAGTGGGAAAGTTGAATGAGTTTCCTGACCAACAATCTGATGCACCAATATATGACTTTAAAAATGTTAATGTTGCAATTGGATCCATCAAGACCACAAGTGGTGTTAAGGAGCCTGAAACCCCACTTGGTTAATTAATTTTGCATAGGATCTAATGGAAGAGGATGAAGAAGTGCATCGAACACAAACCCGTGTAGAGGAACATGCCTATCTACAACCTATGATCATAAGATTTAGCAATTGATATGCATTGAGAGAAAAATAATTGAGTCTTGAATCTATGAAAATTCCACTTCAAGGAGATAGTGAAAGAATGGTAACATGTCATGGATGATGTATGAGACTCATTTATCAAGAATCAACTTGGAAGCTTGCAAATATATGGTCCTAGAAGAAAGGAAAATTGATACAAGTTGATTTTTAATATCAAGCATAGACCAAATGATGATATAAGGCACACTTGGTTGAAAAAGGATATATACAAGTTGGATGAATAAAGTATGTAGAAATTTTTTTAGTAATAATGGCATGACCTGGATAAGAGTGTTTTTGGCATTCATGGCTAATGTGGATATATAGGTATTTTGAAGTTTGATGTAGATATTTTGTTCTTGAAAGGCATGTTGGAATTAAAGATATACATGTATTGTCTCAAAGTATAAGTTCACAAGGGAGGGAAGCAAAATATGTGAAACATGAAGAAAAAACTTAATGAGATGAAGGAATCATCTTGAGATTGGTACTAGTGGATAGATGGTTAATCATATTAGAGATGGTCTTCTACAACATTAAGATGGAAACAGGAATGTGTGCATCAAGTGGGTTGGTAGGAACATTTCTAATATTAAAACTATATGTAGATGAAGTGATTGTCTTAATCCATGTTGAATGTTTTCAAAACAAAAATACCTAAGATGAAAAACATTGGGAGATCCATTATTCTCTAGGAGTTCAAGTATAGGGAGATAAAAGGAGGAGGATAATTCAATAAATGAAGGTAGATATGAAACTATAATGAGGATATTTATAAAGAGTTAATGTTATCCCATATCCACACCAATGGAATTTAGTATAAAATTGTCAAGAGACATGCATGTTTAAAGATAGAGGATGAAATAACAGTTATGAAAACAGTTCCATATGAGAGTGCCATTGGAACCCTAATGCATCCAATGGTTACTATGAGTGCTAATATATCCCATGTTGTGAACATTATTATTATTATCCATTATGTAGTGGTTTTAAGTATATTTTCAAGTATATTAGAAATACAACAAAACTTGGCATCACATTTAGTTGGGAGTAAGAAGGATGCACGAGATTTGCCTGTTCAATATGGTGTGGGTTGGGAAGGAGACATAGATGAACATAAATCAAAATTCAACGATATTTGATATTTGATGTAGAGGGTTGTTGATCTAGGATAAGCACTCAAGATGAAATCCCTTTTTGCCCCTAATTTATGATTTTTTTTGTGTTTTAAGTATCCACACATGTTCTATGCAATGATCAAATTTGAAGGGTGGGTATTAATTTCAATTGGAAGGGATTTTATTCTCTCATCCCTTCAGAGATTATAGGCAATATAAATAATTGTACTTTAATTGACAAGTATAAATTAACCAAACCCTTTCACATAAAAAAAATGCAAGAAACACATATTGTTCTTTTAGCGCTTGTTGTGAAAGCATGCATGTATGTGATGGAGGGGCCTAAGTCAATTGAATCCTTGCAACCCATTGCATGTATGAGTCTAACAATCCACCTTTTAAATTGAGCCAGAATACCAAAATAAGTTTATTAATGGCTAGATTTCATAAAGTTATAGTTGTGAGCAGTTAAGTGCTTGTGGCCCTAAAATTTGTTGTGTTTTGTACTAGTCCATGATTCACTGAATCCATAGTCACGGGTAGGAATTTAAATTATTTAATGAAAACAATTAATGTGTATAACCTCTATGTCGAGACCATTTTCCGTGTTGATGCTTTCCACTACCCTCTTTATTGTCTTACCAAAAGGCATGATAATGAGGAAGAAGACCTAAAATTATGGACTTCACCTTCAATGAATGCCTTGCAATCACATTGGTAAGGAGTGATAAGAAGATTAGAACAATCCAACTTGTCAAATCTCAGTTGATAGTGTTAATTAAAGACTTATAAGGTAAATTTAATATAAGACTTACTTATAGTTCTCTCTTACTCTTTGCATCTTGGAAATTTAATATTTTATGGTTGTATTTACGCCTTGACCCAACTCGTATTATAAGGTGAGGATGTGCAGACATAATAATACTTAGTTATGACTATGAGATGAGGGTGTAAAGAGAAGAGGATGTAAAGACAAGTAATTTTTATATGTATTTTGGTAGCACTGAGGACAAATGTCGTAAGAAACCACAAATGCTTGGAAGGATAGAGGGAGATAACATCATGATCATGCCACTCATCAAACTAAAGACTATTCTTGAGCCAAGAATTTTTTTTAATTTTATTAATAACCATTGTTTCTCCATATCATGTGCCCAATGACACCTCTCTATAGCAATGCATAAATCAATTTCTGCACAGTTTGTGATCCTAGGTACATGCCATTATTTGTATTTGCATGACATCGAGTGTTCTTTATAGTTGTCGTGAGTCCATGATATTCATGCAATAAATGAAGTCTTGGAGAGGAGGACTTTTCAAACCGACCTTTTGAATTTCATTTTTATGAAAAAAGTGGACATTGGTAGTGAGGTTTACATAGGTAGTAGGAACAAATGTTTGAGCTCATTTCGGGCCTAGTAGTAGACTAGTAGTTGCTGACACATTGTCACACTTTAGATTACAGCCCCAAGTGACTCGAGAGTTAGAGTCACATCTTGATGGCTAGTGCCTCGTAGTCATTAATGCTTACTGGCCATCTTCAACAACTAAGCACCGAGTGCATGACATGACTAAGTAAGTGATTATAATTTATCATATTTACAATATTTTGAATGATGAGTTGAACTTTATAGCATAGGAATTTCAACATCTTGAGAAATTTATATGAATGGGTAATTTCAAGTGTTTCTCTTCTTCTGAAATGTTGATATAAATTATACCCTTCTTTATTGGAAGGGTAAAATTCAAATTTTAAATTTTTTTTGAAGGGAAATTTTAACTTTACACTTCTAGGAAGGGCTAGAATTCTTTGGAAGGGTAGGAAGGGTTCAATTTTGAACGTTGGTTCTATGTACCAAGCTTATAAAATAATTTATATATAAACCGTGTATTTGGGGTTTCCAAATAGTGTGACTTTGAATAACTAAGAATTTTATTATACCCATGATTAGATAGACACTAAATGAATTTTGATGAGAACCTTGTAATTGTATTGTACTTGGACATCAATGAGATCTTTATCGACTTCTCTTATAGTTGAGCATATATGTATCATGCATATGATTGGGCATTTCACATTCTAAAATTAACATAATGATTTCCTTATTGTTCTAGCTTATACCAAAAATCTATTTATTGATTTATAGGTGTGATGATGATGATGATGATGACGAAGAATAAGATGATGATGATGATGACAATGATGATGATGATGATTAGGATGAGGATGATGATGATGATGATGATGATGATGATGATGATGATGATGGTGATGGTGATGGTGATGGTGATGATGATGAATATGCTGATGAAGATGATGATGATGATGAAGATGTGATGACAAGATCTTTACCTTGGTCTTCACTAAATTTTTCTGAGCTTCGCCAACATTATAATAGAATGGTTATGAGTGATTATTCACTCCCATAAAGAATGCATTTTATGGAACTACCAAACAACTCAGTTTGGATCTTCCTGTTTTAAAACAACGGACTAGGTCCATAAGTCTTGATTCTTCATGTGCATAAATCTAAGAACATGAGGCTTCACAGGGCCCAAAAATTTGTATTTTTTTTTCTACTTCCTCGGATCATATTGAATTATCAGATTAGTCCTTGGAATGGGTGTTAGGAGCAATCCTTAATTTTTCACTCAACTAGCTGCTCCCTCTATCATGTAGACGTCTTCATTCACTGAGCTCCCCATAAAATTGGGATGATGATGATGATGACGATGACGATGATAATGAAAATTATGATGATGATGATGATGATGATGAAGATGATGATCATGATCATGGAGATGCTGATGAATTGGATGACGATGATGTTTATGATGAATATGATGATGAAGATGAAGATGTTGATGATGATGATGACAAGTATGATGATGATGATGGTGATAACAAAGACGTTGATGATGAAGATGATGATGAAGAAGAAGATCATGATGACAATCATGACGATGACGATGATGATTACTATGAAGATGATGATGATGATGATGATGATATTGATGAAGATGATGAAGACGATGGTGATGACGATTACAAGGATGATGATGAGGATAATGATGATGATGATCATCGTCGTTGTTTTCGTCATCACCATCATCTTCGCCGTCTTCATCGTCATCATGATCATCATGATCATGATCATCGTCATCATCATCGTGTTCGTCCTTGAAGGGACTTATGTATAGGATCTCACTGTAAGCAATGCAACCAATACAAATTATGAAAAAATCGTAGTTAAATTAAATTAAATTAAATTAAACTACACTAAATTAAAAACATAGAGTTGTTTAACTATAATTAATTTAAAATGCAACAAAATATAAAATATGCAAATAAAAAAAACCAAAATAAACTAAACAAAAGATAAATATGCAAAATTAAAAAACAAAAAAAAACACAAAATATAAAATATGCAAATAAACAAATGAAAAAATGTAGAATTCAAAAACACCCATGCACTAGCTCATTAGCAAGATAACAACGAACAAGTTCACTCCCGCGACCGCATTTCAAAGGATACCGACGTTCTCAGGGGAGGAAATCCGGCCGCAATCCAGAGGATAACAAAGGGCCCAATGAATTATGTAAGCCCATTAACCCTAGAAATGTAGGAATTTGGGAAAAATAAGTCAAATTTCCAAACCAATACGGATTCGGTATAGTCATACTGAAATTATAATTTTTTGCTGTGCTACCATCGCTTCTATTATCGATGGATCTAGTAAGGGTTTTCTTATGCATTCTTTGGGACAGCTGGGTCTTGGTATTTGACCATTATACAGGATGTGTGTTGGCATGAGCCATTTCCATCCCTTTCAAATCCAACACGCACTCTGAGTTTCGGTAGGTTTGTCCTCCCATGGTAGTTAGTGTGGTCACCTTTGTTTGGCATATCTCAAAGAGTCTGAAATTTATCAATAATATTTAATTAATCAAGGTTAGCATGGTTGCCTCTGTTTGGCATATAGATTTTTTAATTAATCAATTAATTCATAAACTAGCTTCAAATCTGTGGGCTTGGGATCTCTGCGGGCTTCCTTTATTTTTAAATCACGGGCTCCCTTTATCTGCAGCATGCGTGTGTCTTCATTAAACCCTCTGCGAGCATTTCTTCCTTAAATATATGTTGTGTAATTTCGATCACATCATATCTTTTAAAACAATATCCTTAAATCCTTCTCAACATATGCAGAATTCCCTTTAAAAATTTCAGTTGATTAAATTCCTGTAGCTTACTCTTTATTTCACCAAGATTGTACAGGCATACTTTTCTAACTTTTGGCAGACTTATATTTTTCACATCTTGACCATCTTTAAACAAAATGAGGCTATGTCTAGGTATCCACCTCAACTAGGAACAAGACCATGTCACCTTAAAACCTTACTGACAAACACACAGTCTCTGGAAGTCACTTTAAAATGGTCTTTCAAACTGCTCAATTCAACACTTAGTCAATTTTTCATATTTTTGGATATGCAAGCTAATGCTTTTACCTCTTTTGGCAGGCTAATATTTTTCTCATGTGGTCACCATAAGAAAAAATAAGAACATGGATGGATAGCCAATTCATTAAAGAACATGCCTATACCTTCTGATGAATTTATCATCACTCAGAAAGGCTTTGGTGGGCATTTCCAAATGCCTCTTCAACCTTGTGATTTGACACTTAGTCAATTTCTTTAAACCCTAGGTCTCAAAGGTGGTTTCAACTTTTCATCAAACTTGGAGTGTGAGACATCCAATGGATGGAGGACAACCAGATGAATCCATTAATATCAGTATCATCCTCTAGAACTACTTTCTCTCTCCTCGATGGGAATTTTACTGAAGTATGATGTAAAAGCTGCTTAAGACCCTATTTTGGTAGATCCATAATTTCTGCCTCAGGTACTTTCAGGTCAAAGTAAGAACATGGCCAGGTAGAAAAGAAAGCTACCTATAGGATGCCCATATGGTCCAGGCATTTCTTTCAACCCACAAATTATGGCGGGAATTCTCCTAGAGAAACTTGTCTAATTTGACCAAAAATAACATTTTTTGGGAGGCCTGTATCTTCTTCCTCAAAGAGTTGTTCTGAGAACTAGCACCGTGGTCGGATAGATACTTCAACCAAATATGGGATGACATGCCATGGTAGGCATTTTCTCCTTCTTATGAAATATGGTGGGCATTTTCATAAGACTACTACTTTAGGACAATTTTTCACCACTTATTCTTTTCCAACTTTATCATACATGCCTATGCCCATCAACAGATATTTTGTCATTAATGAACATCTCTTGGTATATGTCTGTCCACAATCATCAGTTCACCAAAATGTCACCAATTATCCATTCATATATTGAGATCAATGCCAACACATTCATTTTCCATATTGCCAACAATGATTCACAAGAGGATGGAGATGAGAGGTTACCCATCATAATCTCAACCTGAGTATGTAACTTAGTCGTTTCTAAAGCCTTAGTTATTTCTAGGTCGTCATTAGTGCAACTCTCCCATTGAAGGGATAAGGATTTGAATAACATAGCCTTTTTATGGGGTCCAATGAGCCCTTACTTATCTCAGATCAAAACTGGAGATTCTTTTCCATATACTATACCTCTTCCTGTTGTTTCCCTTGGCTTTCAGGTTGAAACTATAGAAAAAGGACAGCTATAGGTCTCATCCATTTTCACGAGAAATCAATACTTAGTTACTACTTGTGTTAGTTCCTAATGAATAATGAATGACATGTTACACTTTGGAATGATGATCGTATAATCTTATTTTTTTGAAATTAAAATTGCATGTTTTTGTATTTATAAGATGCCTATTTCCATATTTTAGTCGTACTTGATTCTTTTGTTACGTATTTTTTCCGTATCATATCTGAATCCGTACTCGAATATTGCTACTGTGGTTTTGACTGTTTACTTCGTATTTTCTAAGGATTTATATGAAATATAGGTCGTATTTGAGGTGCAAAATAACCCATGACAGGAATTTTGTCTTTGAAATTCCATCCCTGAACCCATCCATCGCCCGTTTGATAGAGAACGGGCCTAAACCATACCATCACGACCAAACAAATTCAGGATTTTCCTATTGCAGAACATCGTAGCAATGGTAAGAAAATGGTCTTGGGTAGTGTAAGATGATTGAGGGTTGTGATAAGACAATTCCAGATCCAACATCACCCTATCCATGTCCATGTGCAAAACCACTCAAAACTACCTACAATTGGTCTGAATTTGGTGACATTTCACAATGTTATCCTATTTTTAAAAAATCAGGCACATAGTTAGAGAAGGAGTACCTTGCACGAGGAAACTTGCATATCAAACCACTGTGGAAGAGGGACTGTTAGACTAACGTCACCGAGTTTCGGTGGGAAATCCATGAATGAAGCAATATGACCACCGCCCATTCAAAATTGAATCCCCAACATGATCTATATGAGGGGGAACCCCATACCTCTTTGCATGCATTAACTATTCAAGTGGCCCAAGAAACACACTTCTATATCCGTGTTGTGAACAAATTGCAAACCAAATCAAATCATGTCTTATACTTAAAAATAATTCAAATATAATAACTCTAAAAGAAATTACACCTTTGAGAGAAAAAATATTTTGGTAAAGTTTTTGAGAAGAATTTTTTTTGATATTAAAACATTACAAGTAAATATATTTGCACGCTAAATTATATCCGCTTGGTTACTTATATTCTTGTTTTATCGAGTGTAGGTACCACCAAATAGGTATCTATCAGATCTATCTTCCTTAGGTGATGGTGAAGATATACTCGGAGAGGTTGAAAGTGATACATGTTGTACTAGATCTACCGGTTCTATCTCAACTAGATCTGAAAAGGTAAGGAAAATATTTCGTAGACGCATGCAATATTTTATTGCCAACGGAGGGTAAGGAATTATGATGCTGAGAGCATAGGTGACATTGAGTTTCCCTTGAGGTATATACATCTCATGCAATGATGGGTACCTAATAAGCTACCTCAAGTGGATAGATATTTCTTCATCAATGGGAGGATGTATCGCATTGCTCCTTCGTCCTTACATGGATTGGGGCTATTTTCCATGGATGGCATAAAGGTCGGCTATGGAACTGTAACTGAATTTAAGGAGCATGTCAGACCATTATACAAATACAATAACTGGTTGATCTTGGTCCAATATACTCGAAGTATGAGGAGATATGGAGTTGCCACAAATTATATACAACTAGAAGAACACAATAAAAACAAAGGGGCGACTATGTATATTGATGGGAGACCAAAAGCATATGGAAACGTTGTTGGCTTTATAAATAGTACATGGCCAGTGACAGGAACTAAGCAACTGAATTGCGAATTTGAGGGACACGAAAAACATGCTACAACAAAAACATTACTTCCAGGTGAAGAGTTGTTGATCGATTACAACTTAAATCGAATAGATGTGGCTTCCACGGTCCAGGGTAATCGTGGAAGGTCACACGTTATGCCTCATCAGGTAAATGCTAAATATAGTAACTAAACATGACTACAATAACTAAATGTTTCGATTTTTTTGTTAACATTCTATTTCCACCGTTGACATTCGCTTTTTTCATGCATATTATGAATATTTGCATGTGATAACATGCTTATTACACCGTTATGCTTATCTCATTTTTTTATGTTACAATTATTGACTCAACTTTTATTGATTGATTTATTTTGTTAGGGTTGCAGCAATGGAAAGCCACATGCTGCTTCCATAGTCCAAGGTGACCATGGAAAGTCACAATCTATGCCTCATGAGGTAAATGTTAAATTTATTATAAATAAATATGACGGCAATAACAAAATGTTTCGATTTTTTCAGTTAACATTCGATTTTCACTGTTACCATTCACTTTTGTCATGCTTATTATGAATATTTCCATATGATAACATGCTTATTACATTGTGGCAGGGGTCTGCTCATCCCCATGGAGCAGAACATGTATCTCCTCCTTCGAAGGTAAAAGTAAATATTATTGCAGTATCTCATTTTTGTTTATATTACAATTATTGACTCAACTAAATATGACTACAATAACTAGAAACTCCAAACCCAAAAGATTTCCATGTGACAACATGCTTATTACACTGTGGTAGGGGTCTGCCCATGGTTGTCATGGAATAGAATGTATGTCCTCTACTTCCATGGTCCAAGTTGACCGTGGCAGCTCACACTTTGTGCCCCATCAGGTAAGTGTTAAATATAATAACTAAATGTTGATATTTTTTCTGTTAACATTCAATTTCCACTGTTGCCTTTCACTTTTTTCATGCTTTTTGTGAATATTTCGATATGATAACATGCTTATTACACAGTGGAAGGTGTCTGCTCATCGCCATGGAGCAAAACATGTATCTTCTCCATTGAAGGTAAAAGTAAATATTATTGCAATAACTCATTTTTGTTGATGTTACAATTATTAACTCAACTAAATATAGTAACTAAATATGACTACAATAACTGGAAACTCCAACCCCAAAATATTTCCATGTGACAACATGCTTATTACACTATCGCAGGGGTATGCCCATGTTTTTCATGGAACCGAACACGTGTCCTCTACTTCTGAGGTAAAAATAAATATTATTGCAATATCTCATTTTTTATTATGTTACAATTATTTTCATAACATTTATTTATTGATTTGTTGTGTCAGGGTGGCGCTAGTGGAAAGGCACCTACTGCTTCCATAGTCCAGGGTGACCCTGGAAGGTCACACTCTGTGCCCTGTCAGGTAAGTGTTAAATATAATAACTAAATGTTTCAATTTTTTATGTTAACATTCGATTTCAATGTTGACATTCGCAAAAATTTTCTATGCTTATGGTGAAATATTGATTAATTTATCATGTCAGGGTGGGGACTGTGGAAAGGAACCTGCTGCTTCCATGGTCTAGGGTGACCGTGGACAATCACCCACTAGAAGTAGATTAGTATGGGGTGACCCTGGGAAGTCACCGGCCACAACACCACATCAGGTAAGTGTTAGTTCTTAATAGTAACTAAATTTCATTACAATAACAATGTTTGAATGATGTTAAAATTATTTTGCTTAATTTTATTGTTTGATGATTTTAGTCTAGTGCACTTGATCTGGGTGATGAGGAGCTTGAGGATGAAATTTACTATTCCATAGACCCTATGGATACTATAAAGAAGGCTCTAAAAAAGGAAAACATAGAAATGATTTCCTTGGCTTGCATAAGGCCCATGACACAAAAGATCAAGGAAAGGATTGAAGAGCTAAAAGAACAAATAAAATCTTATGGGGTAAGTGGCATCTTCACATTTTTTTAATATATTTCATGATTTCATATCTGATATTATGTTTTCTATTTTTCCAAGTGATCCGATAAAGTAAATTTTTTCGTTTGTAGGATTTTTTACAACCCGTGACTAGAGAAACTGCCGAGATAGTTATAGGTAGTAGTGATGCTCCAATGCAGCAACAACGCCGACAAAGAAATGTAATTTATGATGAATTTTTTGCTACATGAGATCATTCCTAGTAATAGAATAGAAATAAGTTGTCAATTTTTTGTTGACTAACATGTCTCTTTCCCATCATGTGCTTAGGGGACTGTTTTTATCTTATGGGCATATTTGATACTAACTTGATTGATTTTGGCCATGCTTGAGGTGGTTGCATAAGAAGGATCAAATTTTCATATTCACCTCTTCCAATAATGAGCAACATCAACACAACTTACCACCAGTTAGCACTACAAAGATCCTACACAGATTTTCCAGGTGAACAACTACTCTTTTTCTCTAGGGGTTGAGTTATTTTTTATTTATTTTTCAATAAAGACGAATTCAATGCACCTTATGTTTTTGTAGTATGATGAATTATCACTAGTAGCTCTTCACATGTAGTAGAGTAAGTGATGATATTTCACGAGAAGTATCTCCAAGGCAATTATGATATGGTTTCTAAAATACAAATTGCATGCTCAACTGTGCAACCTGATTCTGATCAATGCCAAAAGCTGATCTATGATGAATTTTTTGCTATATGAGATCATGCATAGTAAAAGGATAGAAATAAGTTTTCAATTTTTTTGTTAATTAAGATGTCTCTTTCCTATCATGTGCTAAAGGTACTTTTTTTTTCTTTTGGGCATATTTGGTACTAACTTTGACCGATTTGGGCAATGCTTGAGGTGGTTGCATAAGAAGGATCATTTTTTCATTTTCATCTCTTCCAAAAATTGTGGGCTTGACCTTATCTAGCTTCATTTACTCTTGCGTGCTTCCTCAGTCTTCAAATCTTGGGCTCCCTTCATCTTCAGAACATGGGCTTCCTTTACTTCTGACTTGTGGGATTCTTTAAGCTTCTGCGGGTATCTATAGGCCTCTGCGGGCTTCTTCCAAGCTCTATGGGCATCCTTCCAAGCCCTTATGGGCTCTTTAAGCCCCAGTGGGCTTAACCTAATTTCAGATCACAATAAGTTGATCCGAGCCCACTGGTGCCTACGTCTTTTTATCGATGGTATTTTTTATAGATGTACCCCCCTACCTTATCATAGAAATCAGCTCTCAGTGGTGCCTAGAATATCATTTAATTAATGTTTATATGATCCCTGTGGTGCTTACAATGTATTTTATCGATGGTATTTTTATAGATGTACCCTCCTACCTTGTCATAGAATCCGCTCTAAGAGGTGCCACTTTAGCCTCTAATTATGTATTTTAGCCAATTATTATAAATTTGTGCATCCTAATGGGAAAACAGTTTTTGAGGCAATAATTAGGGTGCTTAGGGATACTTTGGGTAATTTTGGGCACTTTTTAAATCATTATGCTTTATTTTTTAGAGTCAGTTAACACTTTTTGACCTCCCCCCTGAACTTCCCATTTATTTTTTTCCCTTTTACTTCAATATGTTTTTCCCATATCTTGCTTTCCCGATATATTTATTTTCTATAAATCACCTTTCCTGTGTTATATTTTATCCATTTCTTTGTCTTTAAAATATAGTATGTATTTTTTCACAAGCACTTATTGAAGATCCAAAACCGTGGAAACGAAGGTGCCTTTCCACGGTTTTTAATATTTTTTTGAAACCTCCAAGTTCCGTCACAATATTGACGAACTTTTGTCACAGGTATTGCAAAACCGTTGAAACCCCAGGTGGCTTTCCACGAATACCGTCACTATAGAAACAAAGTTTCATGGAAAAATTACCGTTCAACTTGCAGATTTCGTCGATAGAGATTGGTTTTCCACGGTTTTGTGTGGAAGCAATTTCTATTCAAATACTAGAATTCGTCGATAGAGAGACAAACGTTCGTCGAACGTGTTCCACGGTTTTGCATGGAAACAAAATTTTGCCTAGCAGCTTTTGGCCATATTTTCGTCGTTATAGGGACGACAGCTTTGTCAATAGAGCGACGAAACGTAGAAAGTGAATTAAAAAAATCAATTTCAAGGCCACTGTATAGAAGACACATGGCAGCCAGTTTTTGTCTCTATATCGACGGCTTATAACATTCGTCATTATATCCACGAAATAAGTGCCACGAAACATCATGACCGTTATTGTCACAATTGTGATGAAGAAACATGGGAATAGCAACGAAATACCATCGCACTTTTGATATTATGTATTAGTGTGGATGTTAGATAACCGACAGCGACTTCAATTTATGGATGTCGCAATGCCGACAGAATATCCTTCGTAGATGTCGAATACTTGATGGAGATTTCACTTTGTAGATGTCAAATATCCGTCCAACATAGACATATGACAACAAATTTCCATTCAATTATGTCAGATATCTGACGGAATTAGTTAAATTTATAATAAAAAAATTGGATAGACTTGGAGGCTCATGGACATATATGGAAAGATTTTAAATGGTCTTACAAGATATCATTTATGTAGTAGAGAATTCTAGGATTCAGTGAATTTATGATATTATCAATTGTGTTAATCAAAAGTGGGCCCTTCAATATCATGAAACAAGATGGACTAGAAGTCAAGTTATTTGGAACTCCCATTCTTATTTTAATTATGAATTACATGGACTGTTGATCCTTCATAACAATCTAGCAGCCAGAGACCACCTACATCACTCTGACTTTACGAACAGAAATGGTTTATTACAAATTGGAAATGGTTAAGCATGTTATGTGGAGGTTCAATGATGCCTTAGGTTTTTAGGCATGAATTGTTGTTAACTACAACACTATTTTTTGTTGCCCCTCTTCATTCAAAATAGGTCCCTTTTGGGGATAAATTGATGATCCAATAGGCCAGAAGGAGTATGTGCAATGTGATCAGACTAACATGCATCTCCTTTCTATGAAAAAGACACTGTTGAGCTACCTTCCATGAGGCAAATAATATTTGTATAATACATTGCACGGCTATAATTTTAAATCAATAACAAACACAACCGAAAGAAAAAGAAATGTTTTAGGTATCTCATGGTACATAGTAAATTTCAATTCTTTGGCTACAATGGACAATGGTAACAAGACTGTAAGCTAAGCAAAGTGCAAGGGAGATAGATTTACCTTTTGTCTGTTGCAGTTGTCAATATCTTTGCTGGCCTCTTTTGTAAAGGCTTTGTATTGTTGTTTCGGATAAAAGAATTTTGGAAATTGTTAGAATTTGTCATTTTATAAGGTATGCAAGTTAGAAACATGTATAATAATTGGGAAAATCAAAAAAATGGTTATTGTTTTTTCCCTCTTTTAAAAAAAATTAGAAACATGATTAGGAGATCGGAAATCACAACAAGATTTTTTCCTCGCTTTTCTTTTTAGTCATTTTTTCTTACCTTTTATGTGTTTGAGTATTTGTATTTTGATCCATTTTGCTCTCTTGTTGTTTGGTATTTCTTTTTGGGAAACTACATAGCTTAGATTTGTTAGAATCTTTGTTGTTGGCATGCAATGCAATATGCCTAGAGGGGAACAAACTTTAAGCAAACAAGAAAGGGAGTTGCTAATTTGTAAAAAGGGAAAACTTGCAATTGCTTTTTTAGTCAGCATGGGAAGGGAAAATAACAAATAATTCTCAAAAGGATTTATCAACAAATGAACATAGGAGTCATGCAATGTGCTAGATAGTTTTTTCTATGTAGTGCTAATGAATCTAGAAAGCACGAGGAAACATGTATTTTTTTGTTGACTATATCAAGACCTTGTTCAACTGAAGCAAAATTGGCAGAGAAGAAAATGAAAATGGAAAAGTTTATTTAGATTCAACAGACATATTACATTTAGTTTAGGAAAGCTATGGAAAATCACACAAGAGTTTCAAACAACGAATCAACCAATAAAAGGCTCATGTCTAGATAGAATATAATTTCACTTTACCCAATGAAAATAATGTCATTCATAATGTTAATTTTATCTATAAGATTGGAAATGCTCTATTGTTTCAATTGACAACAGATAATGCATATCCAAACAACATCCATCACCATGATATATCTTCATTATGGAGAACATTGTTAAGAAAAAGTTCTATGCTCAAATATTTACAACATACATTTTTTTATATGGAGAAGTTTCTTAAAAAACATAGATCTGATCCAAACATTGCAAAGAAATATCCAACAAACAATGCAATAAAAGTTGAAAAATGAAAGCCATATGCAGTATTATTTTACCTTGTAGGAAACTGTGCAATATTGAAAGATAAATGCTTAATAATTCTCGAAACAAATTATCATAAAGGAAACTACTCTTTGGGTTTTTACCAGGACATGCGAGTTTCTTAAATTGGAAACCCTATTGGGAAAGTTGCTAGAGTCAACATATTTTTTATTCAATGCATGTGTTTTTTTCATATTCGAAAAAGATCAAACATCGTTTGCTTAGCTGCAAGTCCTGGATAGTAGGCCAAGTTTTTATGTAGTGTAATTAACAAAAAGGGGTATTGGATTGTCAATACTTCCATGGTTGCTTGTCCACCTATTAGAAGGAAGTGTTGTTTGATTTTTTTTGAAACATTACTTGTTTTGGGTTTCTTTCCTTCTCTTTTATTAGGTAGAGTGAATGGTGGATAGTGTGAAAGCAACTAAAAATCACAAAACAAATGTAGGATACAACACAATAATAATATTATTGGTCAATAAGGGCCTATCATAGAATCTACAAATTATAGAACAAGTATATCATATGGAACATTAATAATATTGTTGACCAAGAATGGCTTATCATAGAATAGATACACTTCTAAAGCTTTTAGGTGCATAAACAAATTCAAATAGCCCTTAGTCTATTAGTCTATACCTATGCAATTTTGGGATAGTCCCTTATCTAACCATAATTTATGTAAAAGTTCAAAGCATGTAACGTAGGAAACATGAACCCTTCTTTAGATTCTATCAAAAGAAGGGATAAAAGGCTAGATAGAGCTACAATGCTCATAAAGGTCATAAATGAACTAAGGAAAAGTAAAGGTTCTAGCCTATAAATGGCAATGGTAAATATATGATTTGACATTCCTATGTAATATTTTTACATAGATATTCATATTACATATCTATTACATTTTAGAATTTTGGTCATGTTCGGTAGCTCAGATATTTCGTTTACAATTACATAATCATACCCTTAAAGAGAAAATAGCCACATTCACCTACGTGTAATGAACATTCTATGTTTAGTTCAGAAAATCATGTTGAAGTCTATAAGAAATTTCTAAACACTGTATCAACCAATAGAAAATTTTTATGTAGAGACGAGATAGTGTTTTTCAACCATCTAGCTAATGATGTCCATTATGCCAATTTTTTTATAGAGCTTTGAAATTATCATAATGTTTTAAATTCACAAACAAATTGCATGTACAAATAAATTTTTGCACCCAAAACTATTTTTTCCCATTTTTAATAATCATAATTTGCTATTTATCATCACTAAAATTGCTCTTTGTTTTTTTCCCCCTTTTTAGTATTTATATTATAGTGTAAATGTAATTCCTAGTTTGGTTTTTCTAGAGATATTGCAACACCACTATTTAAATTGAAAAGAAAATGCTCAATGACTCTTCAAGCAAAAAAAGAAGTTGGATGAAGCTTTAGACATAATAGCTATGCCCATTGCAAGATGATATATGAAATACATTTCACATATGCATTTGGATGGAAGATGGAACATTTATAAATCAATCATGCTTTCTAGGAGGGGAACTTCCTCTAAACAAGACTCTGCCTAAATATGCCATGCAATTACATATCCTAATATGATATAATAGGCTTTGCTTCAATTTGCCTATTTGCAAATATAGAGCATATTGTATATGATGGAATCAATGTAAAGGAATCAATGCAATATGTGTAGCTCTGATGCCAAGATTCATGCAACACCAATCCTATTAATAAAATATACAGTGGAGAAACAAGTTTGGCCTTTTATGGAAAAACTTTACACCTCAATGTAAATGAATATAATAATTGAAATTGCAAAGTTCTAAATCTAGAAAACTTGAAATGAACGATACAAATTGTACAACAAAGAATTCGTGATGTCCATCCAAAGCACATGTAACATGTATGGAAAAATATGTTGTTGAATAGGCACTAAGAATTTAATTGGAAAAGAATGCAAATTTCAATAACTGGAATTAGATTCAGTACTAGTAAAGGAAAAGGTACTATGCTAACTTTTGTAAAATGCAAGTGCTGTAAGCAATAATTAGCTTAAGAAGAAGGCAAAGAGGGCTTGAAATTTTTGAAATTTTCATTTTCAAGAGATGAGAGTGCATGAAAAATAACATATTCACATGTTTTATTGTAAATCCAAAATATTCTTCTACAAAGGAAAAATGATATTCCTATTTAAAAGCTTCCTTTTTCCCATTTTTTGGTACATTGTTTAGGTTGATGCAGTTGGAGTTAAAATGAAGCTTGCATGGTGGTCAGTCCAATATGGATAGAAAATCCCAAAGACAATGTCACTATTCAATGGTCAAGCATTAAACCATTTTTTGTTGTATTCAATTTGAAGCCATTGCTTTCCATAAATTCCTTTCATTTAAAACTACTCAAGGGAACCACTAACCTCTCTAGTACCATATAAGGAAGAACCATGAGGAAGCTACATCATTAATGTCAGATTGACACATATTATCCTAAATGGGAAGGTTAGAAAATTTTTATCCTGCCCAAAATGGATTGAAATACATCAATGAGATTGCATCCATTACAAACAAATACATTCTATGTCTTTTGTAACAAAGCCTATAGTATGTGAACAATCGTAGATTGGAGAATAGTCTCAAGCCTCAATGGTGACAACTTGCTTCCCTTGCAGATGCACACAAAATAGAATGTAATATAACACCTTTTGTATAGAAACATTAAGGAGAGAATCTCTTGTCTTAGCATAAAAAAATGATAAACTTGGAAATGCATCTTTCCTTGCATGTTCACCACAATCAAAGTGATCTAAACATCTTCTTCGAGGATTGGCATGAAAACCATAACCCATGGTGTATGGTGCAAACCTCCAAAGCCAACTCTACATAGATTTACATTTTGTGGTGCTAAGCATCAGAACCTCAAGGAACAACCTCAAAGAGTGTTTAGCGCAGAATTATTTTCTTTGTCATGTAGCTTGGTTCCTCCTTAATGATAGGTACTATTTAATATGTGAATCCCAGTAGGCTACTTCATTTAGAGGGACTGCTTTGATATGGGAGCTACTTTGGGAATAGATACATTAAATTCAGAACCTAATCATATCTTATTTATTCCGCACAACATTATGTTAATATTGCCTAACAGGTTTTAATTTTAGTGCTCCTACATGCCACCTACATCAAGCAATTTATTGTTATTTACCTCAATTGTTTTTGCCATGTTATTTTTCCATATGTGTGTCTCAAATGTCAAATTCTACAAAAAAATTCCTTAAACTAACAGATATCCAACAACAAGGAGGTATTAAGAGAACATTCAGAAATTTTAACAGCAAAAAGATCCTATTTGTTCTGTAAACCTAGAGTTGAAGCTTGAGAGTCAAGAATGATTGTCGTATACTACATCTTTAGCTCCTTCAATACAAAACTTTAATATAAGGTTGATAGAAACATTACTTTATCTGACACCAACAAGTACATTATCTACCCCTATCTGACGCAAACATTATTTAGCCTTTGTTTTTCCTTATGCATTGAACTTTTACCAAGAACCATGATGTGTGGTGTAGGACTGTATCACTTCACGTAATCTGACTGCTCATGGTTGGATGGTTTCACTGTAATGTTCACTACCAATGAATCATATTTCAATGCAATGGTTGGTGTCCATGCATTTATGGCCCTTAGTATATCCAGGCCATTTTTCTTAAGGTTCATGTCAATAGACAATTACAGTTTGGAAACACTGATAGTACACGGAATGAGGTGGTCCTTTGGGGGCAGTTTTTGTAGCCACCTACTAGAAATTTCCACTTGGTAAATAACATAATAGGTGAAGCTAAGCACGTGGAAAATAATTGAGCATAGTCGGATATCTAAGGAAGAAGCTTCATGCTTATGTAGGTAAAGATTATTTATAATTACTTGTTTGGACATTTATGCACCTTTAACTTATCATCTAGAAGGTAATGCATACAAGTTCAGCAGCAAGGAGGTGAAGGGAATGCAATTGACACAAGTCATGACACCGGATTCATGATGATTGGATGTAAGGTTAGGCTTTTCTAAACTAAATGGCCTTGAACGATTGGTCAAGGTTATTTGTCTCGGTAAGGATGGCTCAAGTAGGAAGCTGTTAATGTCTATATGGCCCATTTGGGGGTTTGATTGGTCTCATCTCTTCAGTTTCATTCAATATGCAACGCTACAATATTTCATCTAAGATTTAGATCTTGAGCCTTTAGTCATTAACCATGAAAGAGGTCAGTGCGAGCCATTACCAAAGTGATTGCAAGTTTCTATAGGAATATAGATCTAGGATGTTTTATTTCATGTTCATATCATTTATGTTTATCTAATAGGGGACCTATGAATTCATTATAACAATTGTGTCAATATCAATAGAACAATTTTCTAAAATATCTTTTCCCATGTAAGCATAGAATTGACCGGAGAGGCTCTAACTTCTTTATAAGCCTAGCAGTATATCCTTCTTAATTTCTCTTGTTTGTTTTCCCTTCATTTCTCTTATATTTTCTCTTGTCCTCTGTCATCTTTGTTTTTTTAATTATTTAATTCCCTTCAGTACATTTTGGCTCTAAGATGGAACTTGGGTGCCTAATGGATTTATGTTTGAGCCGTAAGCTTTGACGTGGGTTTAAACATCAATAACCTTGACAACATCAATAACCACATGAGTGTTGCAAGTCATCTCAGACCTAATTACTCTAGATAGCATATGGATGTATACGAGGGGTGGGTCTAGACCCAATTCTCCTTTAGGCGGTGCGTGGGTGTATGGGAGGGGTCCCACCACTCTTTAGGTGGCATGTGAGTCTATAGGACAAGTAGGGAGGGAAACATCATGTGTGTGGGAAGGGGATATGGGCAATATTAAGAATAGTATATATGTTTTGGGTATGGGAAATATTAAGAATAGTATATATGTTTTTTTCAACCTTTTATTTTAAATTTGTTTCTTTTAATATTCTTTTAAATTTTGTTTTCTTTATGTATTTTTAAATTTTTGTTTTATATTTTCTTTCAAATTTTGTTTTTACTTTGTATTATTGTTTTTTTTGTTTTGTTTTTAAAGATATCTAGGGGAGTACATGTTCTTTTTTTTTTCATTTTTCCTTAAAAAGAAATAATTTTTAAAGCTTTATTTTATTTTTAATTTACAATATTGTTATGGTTGGTGTTAATGTTTTAATATGTTTTTCCTTTATTTTCTAGTTTTTTTTTCTTTCTATTTTTGTTTTTTGGATTTTATGATTGATTTTAAAATTTTAGTTTTAATACTACTAATTGTTAAAGCTATGGTTTCTTAAAAAACATAATTTAAATGTTGGAAAAATAAAGGTAGTAAATTAGTAACACCACTAAAAATTGTTATAAATATTTTCTTAACTAAATATAAAATAAAAAACATATATTTTTTTTTCTAAATTGAAATTAATGATTTTATTAGAAATTGTGAAAAGAGCTTTTGATTTAATGAAATTAAATCATCTGACTTTACTCATTCATTAATGAATACAAATAAAAATAAAGCATGTAGTGCAAATAACATATCTAGCCTTTGTATAATATAGACTTATAAGTTGGTATAAGCTAACCTATCTATATTAAAATTTATGACTCCTAATGTAAATAACCGAACTTTAAATAAACTGTTTTGCAAAAAATTAATCCATCAACACTTATGTGTTAATTTTATTTAAACCCGGCCAATAAGTTCTGAATTATTTAAACCCGTCAAAAAAGTTCTGAAATAGAAAATAAGTTCCACCATACACATAACATCAAAACAGTAGTGCAGGACGACGGACAGGCCTCCATGTTATTAGATTAATCCATGTTTGCAGTACATATAAACAATGTTTAACCAATTTGCTTTTTCGATCCTTGTTTTGAATTCGACAAAATGCACAGGCACTGTAGAAACGACAATTTATGACACGGTAGTAGGTTGCTCTGAGCCATTATAGTACACTGCGATGCAAAAAGCAAGAAGCAAGTTGCAACCAAACAAAAGATGAAGAGGCGGCTACAATTATGATGATCCTTATCATCGGAGTCACATCATACTCGTCGATAAATAACGTTAATATGAGAAACGAGCTGACAGCTTAGACAATCCAGATTCCAGACAACCCACAAATTCATTGAATTAAACAATGAAATTGATATTACTCCATTATGAAGCGATAACGTCACAAGCAATTTATTCAAAGTATTTTCAGACTGCCTTTGGCATTATTCTCTCACGCTCAAATTGTACTATTCTTCTCCTTTGTTGTCACGACTCACACATTCTACAATTATCTGTCCTTATACGTTATTTCAACCTATCAATGATTCCCGAATAAATGAATATGGGTGCGAGGGATTCTACACACCAATCAATAGCGGCAAGAGCTATCCATTGAGCTGCAGAGTTTTTAATGCGGCTGCAGCAGGGTTGATGACCATTGGATCTAGAGTAGCTCAAGATCTAACGATCATCAAGCTTGCTGCTGCAGCATTAAATGCTCTGAAACTCAATTAATAGCTCTTGTCATCAATCCCAAGTGAGTGGTGTTCGAGAAAAGGTGCCATTTGAGAAGGGACACAATGTTAATTAAAGTCCGTAGTGTTGTTGGAGAATGAATGAATAGGAGAACAATATTCAACATGCAGCAGAGTAATAAATGCTCTAGCTGCAGCACTGTAAGCTGTTAGATCTTAAACATTCAACAGCTCACAGTGCTGCAGCCAGAGCATTTATTACTCTGCTGCATGTAAAATATGTTTAGCCAGAGGATACGGCCTCGAACTAATAAACTGAATGGTGTCGCGAAAGGAGTCGTTTAACGGACGATCGCCGGAGAGAAAAAACTCTAGGCGAAAATGGTGTCGTGATTGGGATGGAATTTGACGGGTAAATGCCCGTCATGGCTCAATTTACCCGTCAAATACAGCCAAGATTTTACCGAGACCGTCAAAATCTGGCTTGGAATACAGAAAACGTTTCAGATTTTGATTGTTACCGGCAATTTTGACTGGTGTCCGTCATTTGAAATTCTAACCCTCGTGAAAGGAGTCGTTTAACGGACGATCGCCGGAGTTTTTTCTCCGGGAATCGTAGAGTAGTTAGACTACTCCTTTCTATAAATAGACTTGCTAAAATCGTGAGCGTCTCTTACGTTTGGCTCTGGCAGGTTTGAAAATGAATGGTTATGCATGTGATATCTCTTCTCAAATGGGATATGCATGCGAGGGATTGTCACTACTTAGAATTAATGGGATTGTCACTACTTAGAATTAATTATAAACAGAGCGTCATGTTAATCACTGAATCTATTGTAAATCGTGAGTGGCAAGGATTCATGTGACCTTTAGTATCTATAATTTCCACTCAAAAACGGGTTAAACATGTTAATTATTAGCCAGTTATATTTATTAATAATATAGATATACCTTGAGGGTTTATATCAACCATGGAGGTGCATATTTAAAAGTGGTTTGGGGTATATAAGTCATATCATTAATAAATAGGGCTTGCTAATTGACTAATGATGTACACCTAAAAATTGATAAATTATTTTACTAGCATACCTCAAAATGGTGGAAATGAAAAACCAAAGAAAAAATGAAATGAACATTAATGAAGACATATCTTGTTTGAAATAATGCTAATAACATAGAGATATGAATTGAGATAAGCAATGCCTTAAGATCCAGTCACCTTCTAGATAAAATTATGCTAGATGCAACCAAAATACCAAGTTAAATACCTAACCCATCGATCTATATTTAGTTTCATAACATGATTAAGATTTGGATCCTATCAATCTCTTAAATAGTCTTGTATATGATATCATAATTATAACTTAAAATATGTTGGGCATTAAGCCCACATACATTATAAATATATGTAACTACAGAAAACATTATAACAGATTTACATAGAACATCAATCACACAAGAAACACAGAAGTTACGTGGTTCACCCACTGAATGTGGGCTACATCCACGGGACAAGGGCATGCAGTCTTTATTCATCATCAACAATAGTTTACAAACTATCCCGAAGAGGGCTTAAAGCCCCAGCTCAATATGAGCCTCAATGGGCCACATATTTAAGCAAACCTTCAGTTACACATAACTGATTATACCGTTGGTGAAACCACCTTGACCTAAACCGTCAATTGGTTGTCATATCCCAACAATCTCCACCTTGACAACAATTTACTAAATGCCCTGCCCTTGTCCATTTGTGCTTCTAAATACCAAAGCACCCATTTCACTGCGTCACATGGATTTGTCATGTATCCATTGACAACACCAACCACAAGTGAAAAGATCTCATTGCACATCACACCAGCTTACCATACACGAGACATATAACCCTTTTCTTCATTACGTTGACATCAACCTAAAGAAAAATCAATTCGTCTCTTGTTCATTTACGCTCAAGATTGTTTTGCTGCTCCCCGATCCTCCATCTTGAATGTCCAACCAAACCAATCTTGAATGTCCAACCAAATCAATCTGTTGATCTTATCCATGCTTGGTCCTAATTCAAGCATAACGCCAACAACCCAAAACACAAGATAATGAATACCATAAACTCAATGGTTACACCCACTTCTTGTAAAACATGGTTCACCATGAAGGAATAAAAAAACATCTTGTACCACACGCCTGAGAGACTTGCTTCAGGCCATACAATGATTACTTTGAGCTTGCAAGCAAATCTTCCTATGCAATCCTGAGCACCTTCTATGCTCCACCTCGAACTTTGCATCCGAAGACCTTAGCCAAATCCGGCCAAGACAACCAAATATGAGCCTTTAGGTTTATTTACAATGGAGTTAACCAAGCCTTTAAAATAGGCTTCATTACATGTAATCTTATGGACAAAAAACATACTATGGACAACCAATACAATGCGCCCACGGGGGGTTCACTTAGTGAAATCGCTACATAGCACGATCCTTCGTGGAATATTAAATAATATCCCTAATTTCACTAAATATTGGAAAATGCTTCCAAAATTTGTATTGTTGAACCCCCTCCCAATATACCTTTCAAATTAAGAAAACCCTAATTTCACTAGATATTTTAGGTATCCATTTTTATCAACTTATTTTTAATACCCACTTTATATCATATTATCAAGTTGTAACAAAAAAGATATGTAACACATCATAGTATAAGAAAACATGATGCTAAATAAAATAATACTATAATGCTAATATTGATCCCACCAGGATTGCAGGGGTGATTGATCAATTTGAAGTGTTGGATAGTGGAAGACTCAACAAAATAGTAATGGGGATGGAAAAATGCATAAAAGGAATCCTAATCAAGAGATCAATGTACAAAGAATGAAAAACACTGATAGTTCAATAGTGATTTCAATGCTTAGAAAAAAAAAGTTGCATATGTGAAGGGCTAGATAACAAGCCAACATTCCATTGAATAACCATGGTTCAACTAATGCTGCAATGGTATATAAAGAATATTAGCAAAGGAAATGGATATACCACTTAAAAACCTGTTATTGAATGCATTGACAATCTATGAGGAATAATATGTTATCTTCATCATTGGTTTGATGTGGAACCTAAATTAGAATGTTACATGCAGTAGTAGTTGGAGGAATCAACCTTAATATGTGTCATAGGTACCAAAAGGCTAGTAATAGAGGCAATCCAGAACAAAAGGAAAAATCACAGAGCTATGTTTAAGACACCAACTCTTTTGAGCTGAGATGAAGCTTTCTTATGAGTATGCGTAGAGCATTTGGCAATCAATGGATATCAAATGGCATGCAACCCTCGATATACATAATTAAGAGTCGTAAGCTCTATTACCCAAGTATTACTTCACAGTTGTGTTGGTTCCATCCTCTCAGTTGATTATAAGGTAGAAAATAAAAGTAGTTCATATGGTTGACAACACCTTCCATAGAGTTAGAATCACCAAGCATTAGCATTAATGGAGTGGTTGAATGTCATTGTCAAGCAAACCGTAGTAGCCATAATACAATGTATTACATTATGTCATGGTATAGATGATGTTTAAAAACATTGTGCATATTCCAAAGTGTTTAAACATAAAATAATATTTATATTGATGATGCCTCTGGATTTTGAATCCATAACTATGTTTTATTTCTACCATATATTAACCATATTCATGTGACCTAAACCCATCCCATTGGAAAAAATCAATAACTCTATTATAAAAATGTAACAATGATTCAACAAATTCTATCTAGGATATTAAGCTAATAGTTAGACTCACACTCTAGTTATTTCAGACAATAAATCAAACACAAATTTTATAACCAAGATAATAATTGCAAAGCAGCTAAGTCCTTGCTTAAAAGTGGAAAGAGTGGGGAGAAAAATGCATTTTATTTCTATAAACTAATCCATGAATATATAATTTTGTGGTAAATGATAACGAAAAAATGTTTATCATAACATGGTATTTTTATATCGACAAAGCATCATTCTATTCCCACATTCGAAGAAACTTCACAATGCACATAAATTTAAATGTATATGGTATATCTTTATGTTTGACCATTAAATTTATTTTTAAACATTATTTTGCAAACTTAAAAATAAATAAGCCAACTGATATAAATTCAAAAGAGTTTGACCTCTAAATGAAATGTATAATCGTGTCTACGACAACAACAAATAATAAGTGTGTTCCATAAATCATATGAATAATATTAATTTTGAATTAATGTGTTTGGATTATGGATGGTGCATATTATGGTTTACTTTAGCTAGATAATTATTTTATTAATATGCCTAATTTAGGTTATAGATGGTCCACATTTATAATTAATAAATAATAGCCATGGGATATAATTCTTTATTTTTATAATGGATAAATAATAACCATAGGATATAATCTTTTATTTTTAAGATGGATAAATAATAACCATGGAATATAATTTTTTAAGTTTCAAATAAATTATAATTCTTTTATGAAGAGTGAACAATAATATATTAATATCTATGAAAAATGAAGAATAAAGAATAATAGTGAATAGCATTTTTTTAGAAGATTAATGTTTGAGAAGTTTTGCAATAGTTGTGTTTTCATAAATAATATATATATTTTTAAATATTGGGTTGCCAATATTACAAATACTGGAAACTTTGAGGGTTGAATGCAAGTAATGATAAATCTAAGGGACACATCAATAACTCAACATGCAAAAGAAGGGAAATTAGTTATAGTGTTTGTGTCAACACATAAACATGCATGAACTACTACATTTTGAATTGAAGACATCTTTGATATTTTTCCAATAACACCAAGTTGGCTAGCTAATAATACTTGAGCACTCAAGAATCTAGAATGATATGAATCCATTCCATGATTTGGAGGTATAAATATATCCAATAATTCGGTGGTTATTCCTTAGCATCCGTTACGACTGATATGAATGCATCCCGTGATTTGGAGGTATGAATCTAGCCCATCATTTGGAATTTATCCCTTAGCAAAAACTAGGATGAATATGAATCTAGGCCATGATTTGGACGTGTGAATCCATCCCAAGATTTGGAGGTTATTCCTCATCCCACCCAAATAAAATAACCCCCAATATTTGTATTAGCATGTCAAATTAAAACCCCCCCTTGACCCCTTAATATGGGACAATATATTTTTAAGGTTTTTAGGGGTATTCAAACCCCCAATATGAATGGACGTGATATGATATTGCCTTGCTAGTGAACCCCCCGTGCCTATGTCATGGCAATACAATCACACTAATTCTTCCACTAATTCTTCCCAAGACAACAATGCTTCAAATAATAATTACAACAACCCAGTAAACATGGAAAGCAATACTCAAAGATTATTCATTGCTGGCCTCCATGGGAATTTGCTTGATAAACAACCCAGTAAACATGGAAAGCAATACTCAAAGATTATTCATTGCTGGCCTCCATGGGAATTTGCTTGATAGCACTACCTTAAAGACACCTGCGCCCTCCATGGGAAATTTGCCTCATGTAAAAGATAATGGGTAAAGCGGACTGGAGGATATGTGTCTTTCTTCGTGGGCGAATAACTAGGTATAAAGACCTATATATATTTAAAGTAAAAAATTCAATGCTACTACCACAATGATTTTATTTCTGCAATCTCAACAATCTGCTTGTGCGATTCATAATGGGCCATTAATACTGCATTTTCTTTTTAACAAGTTGCTTTGTTTAGAGAGTTCTTCATGTGCTCGGTTCGGCGTGCAGCTACTTGAGGTGAAGTAAGCTATTAGTTATCACCGCCCTGTGAGTGCTCGCCACCCTAGAAATTGGGTTGTATCAGACCTATATATGTCAAATACCGCCACTACGATTTCAATGCACTCACTCTTTTGTGGAGCTTAGACAAATAGGTTATTGAATTTGGTGGAAGCAAAAGTGAAGTTGGCATGGAGAAATGCAAGGATTTTGAGAAAACACAACATTTTGTGTTGATTCATGGAGCAGGACATGGTAGTTGGTGCAGGTAAAAAAGTCCAGCATCTTAGTTACTTCCATAGATTTGGCAGGAGCTGGTAGTTATATGCTTGATCCAAACAATATCATGTCATTCCATGATTATACTATGCATCTTGTTGAATGTCTGTCTCAGCTATCAGCTATCCATTTCTGACAAGGTATGCTATAGCTTATAATTTCTGGGAATTGCCTATATATTTTGCTGGAAATTCATATGTAGTCATCTATATCATTAAACATTCTGTGATATTTCCCGGAATCATTGTAAATGTCTCTGTTTTTCTACTTCTGTTTGGTAATTTACATTGGCCTTTTTCCTTTAAATCCGATAATATTTTCTTGGTTTACTGTAAATCCTTCTGTGAACACCCTGAGTTGATTTAAATAATTGTCCAACTTTGAGTGGGCGGTGGATATTTTCGATGAATATGCTTGTGTTTAATTAATTTCTGTACTGTACTACGTGTGCAAGTTGTGCTTATGCTCAAGAACCTGGGAGGTATTACGTCCCAAGAACGTCAAGAAGGCGATGGATATTCTGGATGAATATGCTTGTGTTTAATTAATTTCATGTACTGTGGGTGCACAGTGCTCCACAGCCTGAGAAGGTATTACGGCATATCCATGGCACTCATGAGCAACCGGAGTGGGAGGTGCCACATAGAAAACCCCATGATTATATCACGCATTCCAATTTTGCCTCCCCGGAATAGGTAATTTTCCCACTTTCTTACATTCGCCGACGACTTGCTTCTATAAAGTTCTGAGAATAAATAAATCAGTTCCATAAAAATATTTACATAAAATTTAAAATCAAATGCGAAATGTTGCAAAACTTTAAACATAAGAAATGGAGAATGTGCACATTTAGTTACATATATATTACGCACTGGATATGCAATGAGAAGGCATACTATGCCCTGGACATTTAGTTACATATATACTATCCACGGGATATGCACTTAGAAAGCATAATGCATACTATGCACTGGATATTCACTGAGAAAGCATAACGATTGTACAATGGCGGTGTGCACCATGGAAAATAGGGGTGAGTGCTTAATATGAAAATGGATGAGTCTTTTCAGATTAAAAGTTTAAAAAAGAAATTAGAATGGTGAGCAGTAAAATGTAGCTCTAAGTTATGCTTGATAATTTTTTTGCTCTATATCTATTCTTCAAAATTTCTAATATATAATTTATTTTACTGTATACATATTAATATTTTACAAAAAAAATTAATGTTTGTCACCCCAGTTGTTAATAAGATATCTGATACTTTTGCCACAAAATTGTAATAAAAAAAATAATTTTATCACAAATATTTTAAGTATAATTGATTTCTGAATGTTTTATATAAACAAAAATAATTGAAAAAGATAGAAAACATGTGCGAAGCACCCTTCTTCATGATCAAAGACCCAATTTGTTATTGTTGTTTGAGGAATAAACTAGTTATATTTTGTTTTACCATACATTACTATATTCTATTTATTTTCCTTTTTAATATGAAGATGTATTCAATATGAATATTTGGTTAGCACTTTATGGCTTTGTTGAGGAACGAGCAAATAAAATAAAATGAAATGAATAGTTTATTTATTTTATGATTTGGAGTTTTTTGGTAGGAATTAATAAACTTTTTTTTGTTAAATTTAATTTAAAAGTGTTTAAATTATGTTTTTAAATGTATAAATAAATTTAGCATCTTCAAATATTACTATAACAATTAATATTTTTTAAAAATTTCCAAACAAAATTTAAGCAAAACATAATCTAAAAAGTTGAAAACTTAGAATATTTTAAATACTCTAAAATAAAATAATAGAAAAAAACTATAATAATAATGAAGTCCTAACTTTAGATTTTTTAAAGATTTATGTCTAAAATAAAAACAAAACAAACCTAAGGACTTCTCTTCCATCTTTGTTTCATGAAGGACTACCTAAGGAGCATCTCCAATCTCCTATATCCTCTTGCAGAAGAAAAAAAACAGTAAGAATAATCAACTTGTCCTCCTGCCAATATTATATAAGCTATGGTGATTGTACATGCTAGTGATACATCTTGAGTGAGATGCCTTTGAAGCTTGCTCTCAAATTGTTCTAAATCTAGTTCTACATGTTTGTGAAAGGGAAAAGGGGATACCTAATTTTATACTCTCTCTAGATAACTTCACCATACCAACTATTTAGGAAAGTAATCGTGCCTAATGATATGGCCTTTATGTATGTGGCCAACCATTGCGCTTATTTCTCTAGCAAAACGATTTGAGATAGTGGATTGCTCCTTTGGGAGTTCACTACAACAAATCCTGGAATTAGCGTCTTTTTTTAGTGTAATTTTTTTTTACATTGAATAGTCAAACTAGACGCTAAATGGGACATGTCATGGACAAAACTTAAAGCGGCTCAAAAAACGTCTTTTTTTGCTTCCTAGATAGCGTCCTTTATGACGTCCAAAATAGCATCTATTTTTTTGCTTCCAGAATAGTCTGCAACTTTGCTTTCAAAATAACGTCCAACTTTGGGCCTCTACAAAATTTTGGGTGAACTTTGAGACGAGAGCAAAATCATACGTGACATCCATTAGGGAGGAGAATGAGTATTATTTGTCCTTGCAACTAAGAATCTTCGATGAACCTAATCCATGGAATGCTATAACATAAAAATAGGGAGGGATCTTTGATTAACCTAATCCATGCAATGCTATAAAATACAAATAGGAGTCAAAGGACACCTTTGCTCGTTAGATAATTAGAGTTAAACCAACTTTGTCCCTTTCCTATTAACACACTAGTTGAGAAAAGTCCATAGTCTAAGTAAAGAAAGTCCTAATCCAACTAACGTAAACTCATGTAATGCAGAGTCCACATCAATCCTCTCTTTAGTCTTGTCAAAGTCAATCATTAGGAAAAAAACCCTTCATATAATTTTTCTTTTGAGGTTGTAGGTGTTAGATTTCATCTTAAATTGTAAGTTAAGTTATTAAGTACAATAGAATTTATTTCAAAATCATTATAACAACATATGAATATCATTAAAATAAACAAATCACATAGTACACAATATTTTATCTTGGAAAACCTCTCATTTAGATTTCGTAATTACACATATTAATCCATAAGTTCTTTTAATCTTGAGCAACATGACATGGATAATGACTTCAATTACTGAGTGCTTTTTGGCCTATACTTCTTAGATTAGATTAGCACTCTTGTTTAAAGACATCTTAACAAGTGATGTTAAGTTTTCTATACTCACAAGGAGTTCTAACAATGTTTTGCAATAGGAGAAATCTAATAATCACAATGACCAAAGTTTTTTAAAAATTCTAGGAAGCTTTTATAAAGTTGTACAACCTTGAAAATTGAGTTGTTGTAAAGAATTCAATGATCCAAATTCTTCTACAAAGTGTATCATACTTTGAAAAATAATCCATTCTCAATAATACTCTTAAAATTGAAGTTTTGAAATTGATCATGACAATTCTTTATAGATAGGGCCTTCTGTAAGTAAAAGTTTTGGTTTGAGTATTGATTTGATCGACGTTATATCAAAGCGAAAGAGATTGCTTGGTTTTAAAGAAGCTATTGAAGATTTTCCTGTAGTGATGCAAGAAATGAATCATGGGAGGATAAATGGCAGTCATAACCCTTTCTATATCACCTTGTTGACCAATGACATGTTGTTGCACAATTGCATGATTGATTCTTGAGCATCAACAAATGTAATGTTACTCAAGGTGATGAACCAGTTGGGCCTCAAGATCAATTTAAACAAGAGAATTATGAATTTATAAAACATGCATTGAAGAGTTTGTCAAGATAACAATTCTTAATTTAACAATAACAACTCATAATATTTCTATGCAATTGCAAATTTTCTCCCCTCCAAAAACAATTGCTATTGTCGGGGACATTGCCACCTTGTGGCTCTTGTTTTTAAATGTTTTTAAGCTTTATGTTATTTTATTTTACATTGTCTATTGGAAGGATGATATATTTTATTGAGGAGCACTCCATCTTGCACACTTCTCCTGCACGCCAACCTTATTTGTCAAGGTTTTGTGGGTGGTGTTAATGTTTTAATAAGTTTTTTCTTTGTTTTCTAGGCTTTTTCTATCTATTTGGTTGGTTTTAAAATTCTGGTTTCAATAACATTATTTGTGAAGTTTAAAATTTTGGTTTCAATAGTATTATTTGTTAAAGCCATGGTTTTAAAAAAGTGTAATTTAAATCTTGGAAAAAAAATAGTATTAGTAACACCACTTCTCAATTCCAAAGGTAGAATTTTATTATAACATTACACATTGTTGCAAACAATGGTATTTTTAACCCCTAAAGAGAGGCTATTGGTAACTCTAATTTTGCATTCAAGTTTTATTTTGGCATTTTCACTTAAAAAAACCGGACATTGTAGAGATAAAGTTCTATGTTAGAGAAAGCATTGTTCATCGTTCACCTTCTTAGTATCTTTAACATATTAATAAAATTCCATCCAATGTTATTTTAGAAATTGTCCTTACTCTTTTATTAATTTTAACTCTACTTTTGCATTCAAGTTTGATTTTGGCATTTTCACTTCAAAAAAATCCGAGATTTTAGAGATAGAGTTCTATGTTGGAGAAAGTTCACCTTCTTAGTATCTCTAAGATATTAAAAAAGTTCTGTCCAATGTTATTTTAGAAATTGTCCTTATTCTATTTTATTATAAAAATTATTGAAATTCATTTTTATTTAGGAATATTTATTTTTTTAAGTAAATATAAAATAAAAACATTTGTTTTTTTATTCTAAAATTAATGATTTTATTAAGTTTATAGATATTTTTATTTGAGATTTGGGATGGACTAAGGTCTATGTTTTTTCATTTAGGGAGGAGGATGAGACAAGTGTACTACCTAGATTGGTTTTATGGCAATGGTTCAAAATTCAAAATAAACAATTATAAAAAATAAATAAATAAAAATATGTAATTGATGAATGGATAACTAGTAGCCATGCATGGATACTCATAGCTGGTGAATGGATAACCAACAATTCAAAGCAAATAACTAGAAAAATGTGAAATAATATATAAAAAGAGAGAAAATTGATAAATAAATATTTACACAAACAATTAATAATAATTAATAACTGCCTTTGAACTTTGTGATTAAAAAATATAAGAAGCAACAACCAAAACAATAGTACGTTAACACAATTTGTCAGTAGCTTTTTAAGGCTTCTTCCCAGCTTGTATAAGCACAGCCAATAACTCCTGGGGAAAGTCCTGGATTCTCGCAACTTCACGCGAGGCAAGAACAACTTAGAAAATCTCTAATCACAATTAAGCATGAGCCTGAGGGGGCGCGGAGCTCTGGTTAGGGTTAGGGTTTGAGTGAACTTGCTCGCGGAAGGGACGTTGTGCCCCTGGTCTCGGGACTGTCAGGGATTTTGGCATGGACTAAACTGTAACTGTTGCCGTCGCTGTAAGATCTAATGCTACTCCCTTGGTCTCGGGACTGTCAGGGATTTTGGCTGGAATGTTGTAGCGGTAATGCTGCTGTCGTTGTAAGCTCTAGCACAATCTCATCTTTTGGTCCCGCCATCGCTGATGAGTATGGTATCTTCACTGTTGCGCTGTCTGCCAGTGGGGATTCTCTTACCTTTGGTGTTTATGCCTGGATTCTACGGTTTTCCGTCTACCAGGGGCTTCGACACCTTTGTCGGGTCTCACACAGAAGGTGCTTTGCGTGGACTTGTCGAGTCTTTCGGTGGGGCTATCTGTGCTGCTATCGGTGCGGATTCTCTTACCTCTGGTGGTTTTGGCCAGTTTCTACAGTTTTCTGTCTACCGGTGGCTTTCGACACACTTTATGCCAGGTCTCACGTAGAAAGTGCTTTGCGTGGACTTGTCGGGTCTTTCGGTGGGTCGTTGATGGTATGTACCTGGTCGTCGAAGACCTATGACTGTCAGACCCTGGCGACGGGACCGCTACCCCGCTCCCGCTCACTGGTCAACTCTGGCCTGCTCCTTGTCGGATACATGATTACTCAGGTACACTTCTTTTCGTTGCTCTGATTCTACATTATTTCTGGTTATGGGTTTGGTCCTTGCCCCCTTATTTTTCGTTTGTCTCTCCAGGGTTATTAGGTCGATGGAGTTCTCCCTCTAGCTGAGGGCTACTACCAACCATCTTTAAAAAAATGGGAATTAGGGAGGGGGGGTATTTTTTTTATCGATCTTCTTTTTTTCACGCCTCTGGTCTCCGTTAGGTTTTTAGCTGCAGGCTCCTTGTCGCCTTGTTACGAGGATGCTGCCCTTTGATTTGGGGGGAAGGAGCGCTTGGGGCTCTGGTTAGGGTTAGGGTTTGAGTGTAACTTTGGCCGGTCTTAACCCTCGTTGGGATTGGGTGTCTACCGTCGTCGTTTATGCCCTTGCTGGTGGTTTGGGGTTTTGGTTTTGGTCTGCCATTTGGGTTTTGGTCTGCCTTTCTCCTGTTATTGGGTTGGTCGTTTATTTCTCGATTGGCATAGGGCTGTCTTCACCTATCCCCGATCTTGGCGTGACTTAACCCTTGTCTAGTTAGGGTTTCCACCTGTATTTTTCTGTGCTGCAATTGGGTTTTTCTTTTTTTCAGGTCGCCATTGGTTATTTATCGGCGGCTTCTTTGGCCGATTTCTTACCTTTGCTCTTCACTGGTCGATACCCTCCTTTGGCAAATGGTCAACTCGACCTTAGGTAATTGACCGCGGCTTGTTTTTTTATGGAGACTTCGGGACCATCTTTACCCTCTGGGGACGAGAATCACTCGTCTAGATATCGTGCACGTCGTAAAACCAAAGTTCTGTCTGCCCTTGAACACAAACGTAGATTTGTGGCTGGCGGGGATATCATGCTGGATAGAGTCTCTGAGCTCTGTCAGCATGCCCTCATTGGTCGTCTGGAATATTGCTCCCTGAACAAAGAGGAATGGGTATCCTAGGAAAATCATCCGTGGAAACCCATCCTCACATACATGCCCACCATCAGCCTCCTGGCAAATCGCTGGCTTGTATTTGTGTTCCTTGATGATTCCGACACCTCCTGCATACTTGACTCCCTTTGGACCATTGGTGATGGTTCCCTAGTGCTCAGTCGATGGCACACTAATTTCGACCTTATCAAGGAACGGGTCACCAAGCGGCACCTGTTGGTTATTATGCATGCTCTGCCTTTTCCCCTTTGGTCAAAAGACATTCTTATTGGCATTACTAACTCCATAGGTAGATTTGTTGCATTGGAGAAATATTTTCACTCCTCCTTTTATAAACGTGCGGCTAGAGTACTTGTGGAATTAGATGTCTCTCATGGAATCCTCCCTGAGATCAAAATAGAATGCAATAGTGTTGTCATTATCCAAAAGCTTGATTATCTGAAGATGTCGTTTCGTTGCAGTTACTGCCACGAAACTGGGCACTTAAGGAAATCATGCTCCTTATTATTGCGCGGCCTTCCTGTACTTGTTGACTCTTCGGAATCTGATCCCCCTCTTGTCTGCTTGCCTACATCTTGCCCTCCTCAACCTCATCCACAGATCCCCTTGCCTCGGGTTGAACCCATCTCTGATTTATCTAATCCTCCTCCCTTAGCAGGGCCTTAAGACTCCTCTTCCCCCACCTCTGTGGGGGACTTGACCAAGGGAGAATTATTGTTTATCAAAGATGTGGAATCACTTGCCCTCTCTGCTTCACATACTTCCTTGGTTCAGACTGACAAGGCTGTAGCCTCATCTCTTCCCCCCTTTAATATCGAACACTTTCCCCCTCTCCAACAGACCTCTCCGAATCCTTCTTCACCTCACAGTCCCATTACCATTCCCTCTTTCAATGATCCCTCCCTCCTCAAATCATTAGACATTTTTACTGACAAATCCCCCATTTCTCCTTCTGTACTCCCTCTGAACTCCATAAGATTCGAGAATGTTACCATAAAGAAGGCTAAGAAAGGAGGTAAAAACTCCCAATTGGATTCAGGCCACTATACTCCTCTTTCAGCACGCATCAAAGCCGCTGCTAGATCAAACTCCTCCTCTCAGGCATTTAGAGCAAGCACACTTTATTCACTGATTAACTCATGAAGATTGTCTCCATGAATATACGTGGGTTTGGGGGACCTACGAAACAGAGAGCCCTCAAAGATTTGTTCTCTTTTCTTGACCCTGATATTATCTTACTCTAGGAGACTATGTGTGACCATCTCACTGCCTTAAGACTTTTTTCCTTGATTAAGCCATGTTGGGAGTACCATGCTATTGATGCACTTGGCCTTTCTAGGGGTATATTATCTGCGTGGGATCCTCGTCTTGTCAGATGTAAGGCATACCTCTCCTTTGCTGGCATCCTCCTCTATGCTAGGTTTAAATCCCTTGACTCTGTTTTCTCCATTGTCAACTGCTATTGTCCTTATGCCAACAGGATCTCTTTTTGGGACAAAGTGGTTGCTGGGGGCATATTCAACTACCCCAATCTTATCTTAGCTAGAGATCTAAACTTCACCACTTCTGAACTTGAGATTTGGGGTGATCATGCCAGAAGGGACCATCTGTCTCTTTATTTTTCACAACTTCTTGATTCTATGAACATGGTTGATCTTCTCCCCTCTAAGATTGGACCAACTTGGAGAAATAGCAGAGCTGGTTCAAATGGTGTCTGCAAACGTCTTGACCGATTTCTGGCCTCCTTTACTTTGGTCCCTTCTCTGGGATGCTATAAGTCATGGATTCAGCCTTCAAAAATATCTGATCACTACCCAGTATGCCTTGAGTGGAATCTTAGCATGAGATGTCATTTGTATCCCTTCAAGTTCAACAGAGCCTGGCTACTTGAAAAGGACTTTGGTGACCTTGTTTATAAGTCTTGGAGGGCCCCTTCCACTTCAGCTGGACCCATGTTTAATTTCAACTTTAAATTATAGAGGTTAAAAAATGAGGTAAAAACTTGGGAAAAAGAGAAAATAAGACAGAGGACTAAGGAACTGGTAGAGATTAATTCAGCCATCGTATCTCTCCTTTCCTCTCACCCCTCTGGCATTCTCTCTGAAGCTGATACTCAGTCACTGGCTGTTTTAAGAAGCAGGAAGGACTCCTTTCTTTCTCACTTGATCCTTACTTGGAAGCTAAAGAGCAGGGTTGATTGGATTCATGAGGGTGATGCCAACACAAAGTTTTTTCACTCCTTTTCCTTTGACCGGAGAAATTCCAAATCTATATGGGCACTCAATAGTCAGTCTGGGGAATCCATTGAGGATGACACCAAGCTCCACTCATTGGGGATGCAACACTTTTCTGAGCTCTTTTCTGATGATGGCAAGACAAACATTGAGGCTCAACTTAATGTCATCAGACTTTACCCTTCCTTTGTTCAGGAAGAGGATAGAGAACTATTTTTGTCCCCCTTCACTCTCCAAGATGTTGAGGGTGTGCTCAGAGGTTTCAAGAAAGACAAGAGTCCCGGACTTGATGGTTAGCCAGTGGAATTCTATCTCCACTTTTTTGACCTTGTGGGGCATGATATATTGAATGTTATTGAACACTCCAGATTGGAAGGTAGAGTCATTGGGGCTCTCAATGCCACTTTTATAACACTCATTCCCAAGAGTGATAAACCTACCACCTTGGGGGACTTCAGGCCCATCTCCCTCTGCAATATGATTTATAAGACCATCTCCAAGCTTGCTGCTATCAGACTCAAGGTAATTCTGGACAAGGCCATCTCCAGACATCAGTTTGGTTTCCTTCGTGACAGATAGATTATTGAACCTGTGGGTATTGTACAAGAATCTCTCCATTCTATCAAAACTCAAAACCAACAAGCCTTGGTTCTTAAACTTGATCTGGTTAAGGCTTTTGATAGATTTAATTGGTCTTTCTTGAGACTTGTCCTGCTTCAGATTGGTGTTCCGGGTAACTTTGTTAGCTGGATTTTGGGATGTGTTGAATCAACAAACTTTGTTGTCTTGATCAATGGTACTCCCTCTACTTTCTTTCTTGTGTCAAGGGGCATCAGACAAGGATGTCCACTTTCGCCCCTCCTCTTTATTTTGGTTATTGAAGGACTTAGTCTTTTGATCTCTCGGGCTCACTCAGCAGGGGATATATTTGGTATCAAACTTGCCCCTCAACTCTACCTCACTCACCTTCTTTTTGTTGACGATGCCATACTTTTCGATGCTGGTACCCTTTCTGAATGGCAGCATTACAAGCACATTCTTGATACCTTCTGTAAAGCGACGGGTATGGAGATCAATGTAGAGAAATCATCCATTCTCTTTCACAACATTGATGAGGTTACCAAGCAACAAATATACAACATCCTATCCTTCAAAATGCAGCCCTTAATTGTGGGTTTCAAATACCTCGGTTACTACCTCAAACCCATGGGGTATGGCATCAAGGACTGGAAATGGTTCTTATTGAAGTTTGAAAGGAAGTTGAATAATTGGACCTTTAAGTTCCTGTCTCTGGGTGGCAGATTGGTCTTGGTCAATTCTATCTTGACTAGTCTCACCGTTTATTGGCTCACTCTTGCTCGCATGCCCATCACCATTCTTAATTATATAAGGAGATATATCTTTAACTTCTTATGGGGAGGCTCTCATGGTAAAAATAGACATCATCTTACTCATTGGTCTTCCATCTCCAAACCTTATGCTCTTGGGGGCTGGAACATCAAAAACCTAGAGTGGTTTAGCCTGGCACTACGAACCAAAAGTCTCTGGCTTATGGTCTCTTATCATCAAGAATAAATACCTTAAGAATCAGCCTTGGATGCCTGGCTTAGACAGCCCTCCTTCAAAGTTCAAGGAACTTCCCATATGTGGAATGGGTTCATCAGGGCCATGTCCTAGATTACTAGATGCCTTGGATGGAAAACAGGCAATGGCAAGCTTATCAAAATTGGTGTCAATCCCATTGCTGGTGTATCCTCTGATTATAAGCATCCTGGCGATCTCAGATTGTATCTTGAGGACTATGGCATTGATACACTTGTTGATGCTCTTAATAGAGGTCAGGGCTGTAGTACTTCAAATTATTGGATATCTGCTGACGATCTTGAACTTGATGGTCACTAGAAAGATGCGTAGACTATTTATATTAAAGGGTTGATGCAAGGTGGTATTCGCATCAACAACCATCTAGACTCTTTAGCTTGGCTGTATAACCTGTCTTCAGGAGCGGTTAAGGTCAACATGATGTATGATTTTATTGCTTGCTCCTTGGTATCGGATCAACCTGAAGACTTTCTATGCAGGATTTGGAAGCTTAAGATACCTCAGAAGATCATATGCTTCAGCTGGCTCTGTTTCCGTAGTAAAATCAATACTTTCGACAATCTGATCAAGAAAGGTTGGTCTGGGCCAAACTGGTGCAGTCTCTGCAAATTGGATATTGAGTCTGTAGAACATCTCTTTCAGAATTGTAGCTTCACGCAAAGAATTATTGGTTTTATCAGAGACATTCTGGCTATTCCACATTTCTGGAGAAAGTCATTCTTTGCTCACAATATCTCAGATTGGAGCAGTAGAAGATGTTCTTTGAAGCATCTTCCCTTCTTCCTTATCTGGCACATCTGATTGGCCAGGAACCAGTGTATATTTGAGGATAAAAAGCCTAATATTACAGCTATTGCTCTCACAATCAAGAATCAGCTCTTACACTATCCTGTCAAATTTCAGCATAATTTTTCCAGGAGAAACACAGGGCCTGCTCCTATATTGCATTATCTTGTAGGCTTCTTTGATGGTGCCTCTGCTAGGAACATGGGAGGTGCTGGTATCTTACTCTTGGTCAGTCATGAGCACCATTTACATTTCAAACTGGGATTAGGCATCAGCACCAACACTCGAGTTGAATTGCTGGCCTTATGGACTCTTCTTAGATGTTCAAATAGTATGGGCCTTCCACATCTACACATCTATGGTGATTCTGCTGTCATTATTAATTGGTTTAACCACCGCTCAGCACTCTCTCACCTCACGCTTGATGGCTGCTGCCTTCACATTAGAGAGTTAGAGTCCCATTTCATCCATCTTATGGCAACTCATATCTATAGAGAGCACAATACATTTGCAGACAGATTATCCAAAGAAGCCTTGACTCTAGCCTCAGGTCAGCTGCATTTCTTGGAATTTATCAATGGTATATGTATTCATCAGGGCTCTCATTTTCTTTTCTAGCCCTCAGCACTAGTACTATTTGTGTTGTTTATATTTGACATCCTTTAGATGTATTGTGGATGAGCTTTGTACTGTTTATATATGACATCCTATGGATGTAGTGTGATTGAGCTATTTTATGTTTAAGCTCTGTATGGTTCATTGCTTCTTTGGATAAACTGTTCTGCACCTTGTATGGACTCTCTTGGTATATGTAGTAGCAGGGATTGGATGAAGGGCTTGGACTGGATGCACCATATTTACTTGACTTGATGACACTATGTATTATAAGACACCCACTGTCTATTGTAGTGTTGGTTGCACTTACTTAAGGCACTACTCACAATATCTGTTGTGCTGAGGCTTTGTCTCTTTGATCAGCTATAGCTGAAGTTGTAACCTTTGTTACCTTTGATTTCAATGAAATAGCAAGGAACAGATATTTTCCCCTGGAAAAACTTCACGCGAGGAAAGACTATAACAAAGAGAAAGAACTGCAGCCTGGTCTATATGGTTTTCCCGCTACCGTTTTGACTGCAGCACTAACTAGGCATATCCAGACTCCGAGATTTTTATAAGATAACTCTGGGCATAAAGGTTTTTAATCGTTTTAAAATCTTAAATATATATATATATATATATAGCATATCCAGACTCCGAGATTTTTATAAGATAACTCTGAGCATAAAGTTTTTTAATAGTTTTAAATCTTTATATATATATATTGAATTCGTGCAGAGCTCACCAATTTTTTTTATGGCTTTAAGCACATGCCTTTTACTGAGACAATACTTGTTCTTCGTGTTCAGCGTAAATGGAAAGTTGAGTGGTGTAGCATGGAGTTTGGGCTTGACTTAATGGTTTACTGTACAAATATTATTTAAGAAAAACTATATACGAACTCCAATCCTGATTGGATATGAACTGGAGAAATTGAATGGTAAGCTGAAATGGTCAGGTGAATAAAAAGGACGTAATGGAATAGAATATTGTAAATATAAAAGGTGAAATGGGTCTGGTCAGGAAAGGAATGGGGCGGTGACCAGGGGAGTCAGTTCATTACTCGAGTGAAGGAATGTTTGCTGGACAATGTTTTGATGTAAAATGTACACTTGAAACACATTTTTTTTCCAACCCTAATGTCTGCATTCTTCGTCCTTACAATTCAGGTATCCTCAGCAGGACTGATGGCTTTCAGTGACCTTAGCTTGAACTTTGGACAAAACTACTGTTGTACTTAGTTTCAATGAAACTTATGGCCTCGGTTGTGGACTAGATTGATGTTCAGATATTGGTTTTATTTGTTTGTAAGTAGATATGGACGGTTGTATCTAAAAAGATTGGACCCTGCATCGTCTACTTTTTTCCTCCGAGGGTGGTTTTGTTTTTAAAGTAGTGGAAGATTGGGAATGATCTCACTTACAAGGTGCAATTATAACGAAAATTATTTTCAGTCTGTTGCAGGCCATTTAATGGGGTTGCAGCAGATATGCTAACAGTTGGATCTAAAACTGTTTGAGATCCAAAGGTTAGCATGCCTGCTGCAGCCTTATTAAATGACTTGTCGTCTTTAAATATAAGATGGCACTTGTAACTGATTCTGTGAATCTGCACAATATTCCATTGGGAGGCATGTAGATTCAGTTGATCTTGCTATAATTTTCCTAAAAAGACAATGATGAAGTTCATTTTATATTGACATTTTTTATATTCAGTAGTAAAAGAACAATAATGATGTTAATTTTATATTGACATTTTTTATATTTAGTAGTATAGATCTTTTTTAAAAAGGATCTATCAAGAGCATAGAAGATAAAATCTCTCAATGTGCAAACCCTTTTTAAAATGCAATGTTCAGGGTTTTAATTTATCTAATTTATGTAGTTTTATATATATGTTCTTATAAAAAATTCAAATTTAATTTGAGGTTAATGTTATATTTTATTATTATTTTTTTAAATAATGACTATAAGTTCCAAATGAGGGCTTCCAAGAAGAGATCTAAGCTTAGTATTGAGTGTAAGAGGGAGTTGGTCTCTCAGTTCATGAACATGAAGGGTCTTAGCAAGATACATTACTAATTGAGACTAGTTTTATATATGTTCTTATAAACATTTTAAATCTAATTTGAAGTTAGTATTATTTATTATTATATATAGAGGGAGTTGGTCTCTCAGTTCATGAACATGAAGGGTCTTAGCAAGATACATTACTAATTGAGACTAGTTTTATATATGTTCTTATAAACATTTTAAATCTAATTTGAAGTTAGTATTATTTATTATTATATATATATATATATATATACACACACACACACACACATACACAAAAGGATTCTTTCTCCAGTTTGTGGGCGCAATTCCCAAACTCTGTGGTTAATAGGAATCCATGTTCTCATTGTGGTGGTCTTCACTAGGCGTGGAGCTAAAGGAAAAAGCCCCACCATAGATTTAATGTTTTATGTTCCTGCGATTAAAATCGTTACGGATGGTATATTGTGCTATCCGACACATTATAATTTTGGCATCATGTAAATATGCATTTTAATTAAAATACCCACAACTAGCTATATCTATGCAACATTAAAAGAGATGGGGGTATGATTTCCTAAGGATAAGGAGGGGGGAATATTTAACCTTTGGGGCCAATGGGGAAAAGCAAAATTTCAAAGGGAGAACCCATTAAACAGTCAACTACCTTTCTTGTCTCATTCACCCAATCATTTAATTCTCACAGAAATTCGTTGAAGTAGTTATTGCATGGGGATGGGAAGGGTATGGTTAGCAAATTCGAATTTGGGGAAAAGCCATTTTTGGGGTAAATCAATTTTGACCTTTGGGGCAAGTAAACACTTAGAATGCATGCCCATTTGGCCATACATCCACGTTCTTCATTTTTACCTCACGCAAGGAACCTTAGGAGCTGTTTTTACCTCCACGATTTTGTTGGTTGTGTGTTCTTCCTTCATGATTTAGGCTCCTGGGTGTTTTTATCATTATCATTCACCCACGTTGGGGCTCCCTCGAGTGGCTGGGAATTTCCTGAGTGTGAAATCCACGATTTTGGATTTGCTGTGTATTTCTTCCTCACATGGATAGTCGTTCTTCATTTTTCTGGAGGCTGATATTTTCGTTTTTGTGATGTTCTTGTGGTTGGGGTTCTTCCCCAACGATTTCTGTTGCTTTTCCCCAATGTTTTCCTAGCTGAAAATCATTTTTGTGTTTCCCAGCAATTTAAAGGAGAGACCACATCCTCTTGGATGTTGTTGTTGATTTCGTTTTTGGCCATGTTAGGGCCAAAATGTCCCTGGGATACGATTCGTTGTTAGTGGGTTGTTCTTACTCTCCTTGGCCATTAATTTTGTGACCGAACTGTTTTCCTCAACCCAAAAATGGTGTATATTGATGTGTATGCAATTGGTCTTTGGACTATGTAGGAGTGGAAAGGAGTCTGCTTAACAAACCTAGTGTTTTGCAGGAGCCTCATAGACAGAGCTATAGGGATGGCTCTCTTCTCTACACCCCCTGAATAGAACTGGAAGGGAAGTCATGTCGCGAGGGACTGTGCAGCAGAGAAGGGAATGATTCCTTGTGTTGGGTGTGTGTGGATGTCTTAGGAGTCAAGCTAGTTCTAGTGAAGGCATCCTTAGCTCTTCAATGAGCCCACTAGCTTAGCAGAAAGTGTTTCCATCTCCTGATAACTTGATAAACCCAACTTGTTGGCTTGGTTATGTGTTGTTGTGTCCCCTTGGCAGTCTGATAAACCCAAACCTAGCTTTGGATTCACTGAGTTTTGACATATCTTTGGCTATGTGTGAATCTGCTTAGTTTCCTTTCCTTGGGGAATCATGCCCAGCTCATGGGTGGCAGTGTTGCTGAGAGATTAAGGAGCACACTGGCCTATGGTTGGGTGGAACGTTGCAGCGACATAGCTAGTTGCGGGGAGCTTCATTCGAAGATAAGTATTCTTGGGTAATTACCCATGCAATTATATTGTTTATGTGAATTATGATGAACATGTTAAACTGTGTTGAATACTTGAATCAAATGTAATTTGCTTCCGCTGAATGATAAATAATTATGCATCTATGCATGTTCTAGTTCAAAGCATTTCATATTTTTATTATGTGTATGTTCATAGGACTAGTTTCCCAGGTAGATAACAACATCGGTAGCGTCCTCTTTGTCGGTCGGAGGGTCAAATACGTTACAATTTTTTTATTTTATTGCATATTTTTTTTAATGTTTAATAAGAATCTCTCTCCCACAAATTTCAAGTGTTGATATCCATATGTTCTCAGTGTGGCTTGGAATGTCTTCTTTGGACACTAGATGCTTACTATTTTTTGTTATCATGCTACATATATAATGTTTAACAAACATCTCTCTCCTATAAATTTCAATCGAAGATATATATCAATGTGAATCTTGTAGTGTTCTGCTTTTAATGAAGATAGACACCTCAATCATTTTTATCATTCAGTAGGAAAACTAATATACTTCAGAGTATTTCATCCTTTCGAATTTTTCACCATCAGCCACCTTAGGATCAAAATAACAAATCTAGATGCAAACATTATATTATTATTAGCTATGAATAAGAGTTATTTTATCAAATGTATCAGATAATCAATCCTTGCTAATTATTACAGGCAAAAACCCCCCTTAAGTGTGTAGACATGTTTCCTATCCTTAAATGCTTGTCTTAGATATTGTTTGCTTTGAAAGACTAAGGCCAAATTCTCTATAGAATTATAGTTCAAAATTACTTGAATTTTTTTTATGACCGTATACTTTCTCTTAGGGAACACCCAAGGCCTATGTTTTTATGCAAATTTCAAATAACAAGATCAATTTCAAGGTGAATGAAAGAAAGGAATTCATACCATTGTAAAATGCTAAAATGGAGATCGATAAGATATGTTTTAACATTTCTTATTTTATTCATAAGTTTCTTTTACTATTTTATACAATGAAAAAGAAAATAATATTTATATTTTATTTATTAAAATATATATATATATATTTATAATTATTGTTTATTAATAAAAGAAGTCCATGTTCATAAGTGTATTTCAACTCTTTTTTATACCATTTTTAATATGGTGTAAAAGAGAAGACTATTTATAATTTATATTTTTTTAAAATGTTATAATTATATTATTTTTTATTAATAAATAAAAAGTTTATATTTATTATGTTAATGATTTTATGTGTTTGTAAGTTTTGGTTTGTAATATTTTTAAAGAAGTTTAAAGAAAAAAGTCTAAACATATTTTATAATAAATATTTTTAAAATTAAAGGTAAGATTTTATTTTATTATTTTAATTGTTTTTTTCTTGTATAAATACATGTTAATGAATACTAAGAATGAAAACTGGGGGAATTTCTATCAGTCAACTAAAAAACTCTCAAATGAGGTTTCATGGTATTGGAGAAACCAAATCAAGTGTATAAGATTAATAAAATAAATGGCTATTTTTTTTAGAATATCGAATTTATATAAAAATTACGTTTAAGTTTCAAAATATTTGAAAGACAAAATAATTAGAATCAATTTATGAATCAATAAATTTTAAATAAATATTAAATTTTTTATAAAAAATTATGTATCACAACCAATATAATTAAAGCAACTAGATTTTATTTTATTTATTTAATTTTAAAATTTAAGAGACCAAACCTAGTCACAATGAATCACAACTAATTTGATATATAATAGAAAAATAATATATATTATAATATTTTAAAAAATTAAACTTTCATGATTATATTTATATATAAACAATATTTTATATACACCATTTTTAAAAACTAGTTATTCATAATATTCTACAAATTAAGTAATTTTTAATAAATATTTGTTATAAATGTATTTCAAAGCCCATTAGTGATGAACATATTGACGATGCTGATGATTAATGATTTAGCAATGATTGATTTCCAAATCACAATAAACTTATAAAAGATCAATAACAAAACTATACAATATATATAAAAAAATGATTGATTTTGAATTTGTTTTATTAGAATCTTTACAAAATCTAAAATGATGTAAATTTGTTTATTACACAAAATGATATCCATTATGGCATAACATAGTAGTTAATATTTTCTACATTTTTTCAAAATACCTCTATGTCATGTTAGACCTAAGACATGACATGGTTATAGCCTTTTAGCGCTCATTGATAGATGGGAAAACAACACTTGCAAATCCCTATGCATGTACAATCATAAAAACCATTGCACATGGAATATCAATCTTGCTTTCATTGAAAATACCTATAACATAAAGTAACACAAGCCTAACTACGGTCCATTTGAAATATACAATGGATTTGAACATAAAACTTATCAACGTTGTGTTTCTTTCGCTCATCATTCTATGCGCTTTCAAAGTATTATGTTGCATTAAACAAATCAAGAATGTTCAATGCGAATGAAGAGGTTGTGATGTAGAAATTTCATTTAATATAAGCATTGTGTGTCACACAACTTCGAAATAAAAAATAAGGTTGGGTTTCACATTCAGAAAAGGTAAATTTAAATTCCAATGTTGCAAACTATATACACACATTATGAGACAATACATATACCATCATTAAACAATGTAGTGAAAATGCTTTTAATATGAACTTTACTGTGAATGATCCTAGCATTCATCTCATGTTTGAGATGGATTATATTTTATATCCTTATAGTCTTGCATTACTTGAAAAAAACACCCACACTAAAATTCTAAGTGAAATCAACATACCAATGCAATGTTATCATATAATAGTATGATGATTAGACATGCTCATGTAGTAATTCCTTTCTACTCATTGATATCATTAAGTAGATTTTCCCTCACTCGAGATATGTATTTCACACTTGAACAAGTGCACTAGAAATGTGTCGCGTGTTGATCAATCCAATGGGGACCAATTCTTCTAAGCCTCCTATTGATGTGGTGGAGGCCATCACTACCCAATATCCGATCCATGGACCACATGGTTATCATTTGTGCCAAATTTCAAGAGCCTTATCATGCAAAATCTCCTTTGAGACCACAAAATCAAGGTCACCTATATGAAAAAAAATGCTTTTACATTATAGAATTCAATTCAACACCAATGACAAATGTTAGCACCTTGAACTGCCTTATTTATGACTCAATGCACTTTGCACAAGTTCTAACTTGATCCTTAGAGGGGCTAATTGGATGACACATTGGATGATCAAGTATAAATCATTTTAAAAAGGAAACACATCGCAAAAAAACTTTAACCAAAGTTAATCAATTCAATGCACACATTATTAAATATGAATTATAGAAACAATGTGGAAATCATCCTTATGCACTATGCCCAAGGATACAACCTATAGAATGGTTAGTTTTCTCACTCATTCATCATAGTTAGGTAATGAGAATGTTTCCATTGTATTTTCAACATCTCCTCTAGATATGTAACAAAGAAGAGATCTCATCCTCTATTATCAATATTGTATCCACATGCTTATAGTCAATTTTGGGTTGGCCTAAACAATAAACAATAAATAAGAGCTTTCCCACACAAGCCATATAAATATGTTTTTTATAAGCTGTTGTCCACTTAAAGAGTCCACCTACAACCAATAAATGAATAAGTAAACTTGTTTTCACTCAAAAGAAAAGCTGGAGGATGAAATAATGTTGAACCAAGGAAACAAGAAACAATTATAAAAGGTCAACTTTGAGCTTAATAGTCATGCTACCAAATTGTTGAGGTTGAGAGTTTGCTTTCCCCCAGAGTGGATAATTTATTGGGTTAAAGTGTTAGATTGCACATTCAAGTGAGTGATTTGTCTCTTTTTCTAGGTGAGAGAGTTTTGTGCCTCTCATGTCGGCAATTTTCTCTTTTCGGTGTGTTGTTTAGTGAGAATACTAGATTGCACATTCAAGTGAGTGATTTGTCTCTTTTTCAAGGTGAGAGAGTTTGTGTAACTCTCATTTTGGCAATTTTCTCTTTTGGTTTGTTGTTTAGTGAGAATACTAAATGAAGCCATCAAGAAAGGAAAGTCAACTAGGTTGAAGGTTGCAACCTCCTTGCATTATGAGGTGAACAATTTGTCTCACTTTTCTGTTGCAATTGACCCTTCATTTCCCTTCCTTGCAAAACTTGTTTATGGTTTCTTTAAATGTCTACACCAAGTGGATTTTAGTTCTTCTTTTCAACAATTTTTACCCTCCAACAATAACTTAGCAACCTATTATTAGTCTAGTTTAAAAGGATGCTTATAAGCTCCAGAATGAAGGATTTACACATCCTGTATTAACTATAATGCGTATCTTCCCCACAATAAGACTTAAAATTGTGAAAGATTGATTCCATAAATCAGGAATATTAGTTATATATTGGACAGCTTAAAAGATAAACGGAATCGAGTAGCACAAAATTATAACCAGCTATTCCAACGAGTTTCGTTGAGAACGATTTCTAAGATAAACCGTCGTCTGTCCTAAGAACCTGGGTTATAACTCTACCCGATTTCCCCAAAGCCGAGTTGATGTACGTGTTGCCACATGAGCTGATTATGAATTTACCTTTGAGGTCGCCACTGGAGCTCTGCTATTAGCACTCAGAATGGCAGAGGTAGCCCACCCCACGTTACGAGAATTCAGATCTTGAATCGAATCGACCATAAAAACTAAACTAGCCAATTCATTGGACTATGTAAAAGGGTTTTCTTTATCTTTATTGCTGATTCCTTCTATCCAACTGGCAACGAGCAGATTAATGACTCTGCAATCTAGATAAGCTTAGGCATTAGCTTGTTAGACTTTGATTCATGTGCAACCCACAATTTATTTAGGAAGGGGTTGTGCAGATTAATGACTCTGCAATCTAGATAAGCTTAGGCATTAGCTTGTTAGACTTTGATTCATGTGCAACCCACAATTTATTTAGGAAGGGGTTGTGGGTGCCATGGAGAAAAACTAATAGAAATGGAGAAAAAGTAAGTGAGCCATCAATAACCAGCTTGTTGCTTAGCAGGTCATTGGATCTCAACTATCTTCAAATTCAAAAGCTTGCTAACCAGTCTGGTCATTAAAAGCCTTCGCAACAAGTTGGTTAATGTGGCCAAATCGACCATCAATAACCAGCACGGAGGCCTGTCTTTTATTACTGTTTTATAGAAGCCTAATCTAATAACATGCAGGCGGTTGGAGGTTGGATCTCCCAGATTCAAAAGTTTGCTACCCAACAACCGTGGCATTAAAAATCGGTGTTAGCTTTCCACTCGACCATTTGCACAGATCGGACGACCAGCAATGTCAGATGTGACAGCTCAGCGAGCCAGGTCGTTCGATCGGTGCAAACCTTAAAAATCTGCTACAGCCTAGTTAATCGTCACCAAATCGATCATTAATAACCAGCAATTATGGAGGCCTAATCTAATAACATGGAGGCCTGTCCTTTACTACATGGAGGCCTTATTGGATTAATCCATATTTGCACTACATATAAACCGTGTTTATGCATTTTGCTTTCTCGATACTCATTTTGAATTCGACAAAATGCACAGGCGTTGCAGAGACGACAATTTATGACAGGATATTAGGTTGCTCTGAGCCGTTATAGTACACTGCGCAGCAAAAAGCAAGAAGGAGCCAAACAAAAGATGAAGAGGCGGCTACAATTACGATGATCCTTATCATCAGAGTCACATCATACTCATTGATGAATAACTTGAATGAATATGAGTGCCATTTCTTTCTTCCTTTTGCATTGAATCTCTGTCCCCGACTCTCCACCGTCGTTCTCTGCTCATATACACGACACTCAATCTTCAACCGTCGTATACACACGATCACAATCACTCAATCTCTAACTGTCGCACTCTGAAAGAATACTATCCAGCAGCAAGAAAGCATGCACATCCAATGGTGGGCGCTCTTTCCAACAGGACAGAGCAAAGAATTATTGAAAATTGCTGTAAAAAATTACAGAGCTGATGATTTGCTCCGTTCATCCAGTTGAGAATGGCCATTGTAAATAATTATTATCGTTATTGTCATCAATCAAAACTGTGGTTTTTTTTCAGTCGCTCCAGCACATTATACTAACCAGGATTTTCTACCGATACATGCACATGTTATTTTCCTCTATCGCCACCTTCAACACGGCATTGCTTTAATGCAATTTTCAAGTTAAAAATTATATAGACAACATTTTTAAATTTGAACGTTTAAAGTCGTTTTAAAAATGGATACATACATGTTTTAGAACAATTTTAATTGCTTTTATCCACTTTTTAGTTTTTTTTTCAGAGGAAAAAATACCAGTCTTTGTTATTCATATGAATCAAAAGACATCTTTTACAATATCAGCATGTTACTACCAGATTCCATTGCCAACATCTTGACAAAACGTAACAGCAGATATATCAAAACAAATCTGCATGAGGACTGTCCGATCTCAGAGCCTCCATCAACAGCTATAAATGACATACAAAGCAGCAGAAACAAAAGATAAAGTCTGATCGTAGCAGACTTTTCTCATCATCCCTGTTAAAACAGGTCAGATAGTACTGAGAATTCGAAGATGAACTTCAAACATAAACATATCAGAGCAGTACATGTTGACAAGAAGGACTCAATCATAGAACAGAAAGAGATAATCAAATCATAGCTATAACCATGCTGAAACATAAGAGATATACAACTACTCTAAAAGAGATAAAGATTGCCTTGATTCACAATCATTCCATCCATAGATTCTGAAAATGAAACAACTCCCATATCCAATTTCAGTCCTAGTTTGGAGAGTGCATCTGCCAACATGTTATGCTCACGATATGTATGTTTGAAAATCACCGGCGGGGCTTTTTGAAGTATAAGTCTTATATCGCAACACCAGTGCATCAGAGATGGAATATCAAGTGCAGATAATCTGTTTAACCATGAGATAATAACCATAGAGTCCCCATATATCGGCTGAATAGGAATACCCATCAAGAGGCTGACTTTTAGAATTGCCCAGCAAGCCAATAACTCTGCTCTAGTGTTAGAGCTTCTGCCACAACCCATGGAAAAGCTAAAGAAATGAATATCATTGATATAAATCAAAAAACCTGATCCTCCCATTTTTTCCGTAACAGCACCATCAAAAAAGCCACAAGGAAAACATTTTGATGGTTTAGGTCCAATATTGCGAACTTTGCAGATTTTCAAAGGCACAGGGAAAGAAATAATCAGCCCTTCAATTTTAGCAATCAAAGCAGGGATGTAAGGTTTCTTATCTTCAAAAATGCAGAGATTACGGGTGAGCCAAATTCCCCAACATATAAACAGAGGTAAGAATAAGTAAGGGGCAGAACTCGCAGAACAGGTGAACCATCGATCCATGTAGGAGTGAACAGAGCTAAAACTAGGGAAAGAACAACTGAATTTTCTCTCGAAGAAAGAGTAAATACGAGCTGAAAAAAGGACAATAGAAGAAAAGATGATGGATATCTTCCATGTTTCCTTCACAAAGGATACAGCGACTAGGCCCATTTATACCTCTAGACTGCAATTGCTCTCAGGTTAATAACTTCCCAAATATCAAAAGCCAGATAAAACATTTGATTTTCAGAGGGATAGGAAAAGACCACAAAATTTTCAGAATCTTGTCATTTAAATCTGAACAGCAGTGGGAGATTATACAGCAATAACCTTCAGCAGCTGTTAATGGCCCAATATAATTATTGTGGGACCAAATTAACATATCACTTTGATCAGTAAGCTGAATACAACCAAATTCCAGACCTCTTATATAATTATCCCAAATGGATTTCCAATCACCTGTAAGATCAAGTTCTTCTGCAGAAAACTAGTAACCTTTGGCATTTGAAGTATAATTGTGAGCCTGGGCTAAAGAACAAATGACATAATCCTCTAGATAGTCTCTCAAACCTCTAGGCAGAAGAAAAGAGGATCCCAGCCCCACAATAGGATCGGCCCCCAAGCTAATGGATTCACCATTACCAACTTGTCAAGAAGTTCCTTTACCAATTCAGTTAATGGTAGCAATGAAACCCTTCCATATAATAGAGGCATTATTAAAAATGAAGTTCTTTTCCCTGAGCCAAAGGTGAAAGGGCTTATTTTTCATATATTTTGTCAAGATAAGGAGATTCTAGATACCTTTGCTGTGGACAGCCAGCCAGAAAGATTTCATTCTCAAAGAAAAACTAAAGTTAGGGAGATGCTTAATTCCCCATCCACCATGGGAAGTAGGCCGAGCCAAAATATGCCAATCCACAAGATGATATTTTTTATTCTTAACAGAAGATCCCCACAAAAAGGAGAATATCACTTTTCTGAGTTTATCTAGAATAGAGGAAGGTATCAGAACCAGTGACATCCAGTAGACAGGTATGTTGGAAAGAACATCACAAATAAGAACAAGTCTACCTCCCATAGAAAGAAGCCTGTTTGTCGAGTGGGAGATTTTCTTTTCAAATTTCGAAACCATCAAAAGCCAATCTTTTACCAAATAACCACTTGGTTTCAAGAAATATCCCAAGTACTTAAAACCTTTCCGAAAATCATCAGACCTGTAAGGGAGGATACCAGAGATTCTTTGAAGAATTGCCTCATCCACACCTTTTTGCAAAAAACAAGATTTATTCCCGTTAATAGACATACCTGAGGCCTCACAGAAGATATCCAGTATGCCTTTGAAAGCCAACCATTCTTCATAGGAACCCAGACCAAATAAAATCACAACATCTACAAATAGTAGATGAGTGAGAGATAGCTTAGAAGAGACTTTTATGCCTTTAACTTTCCCACTTCGTTTTGCCTCCTCAATCAAGAGACTGAGCCCTTCTATAACCAGAATGAACAGTAAGGGGGATAGAGGACATCCCTGTCTTAAACCCCTCAAGGCAGGAAAGAAAGATGAAGAAGATCCATTTATAAGAACAGCAAAATTAGCTGAGGAAATGCAGCCCAGGATCCAATTAACTCCAATAAGGGGAACACCTATTTGAATAAGGAGAAGTCGAATGAATGTCCAATTAACTCTGTCAAAGGCTTTAGATAAGTCCAATTTGAGGATGAGGGCACATTTATTTTTGGAGTTGACAGAGTGCAGAACTTCCTAAGTAATAGCAATGGGTTCCTAGATAAGCCGATTCTTTAGAAAGCCAAAATTTTGGGGAGAGATGGAAGCATCCAGAAAGGGTTTAAGCCTCATAGCTGCAATTTTAGAAATAAGTTTATAGCAGAGATTACATAGGGAGATTGGACGATAGTCAGCAAAAGAAACAGGCAGATCTGTCTTAGGGATAAGAGCTAGAAAAGTAGAATTGAGAGCAGGAGCCACTCTGCCCGAGGTTCTAGATGTTTCCACCATTTTAACAAGGAGAGGACCCAATAGATCAAAAAAGAACAAGTAGAACTCAACTGGCAAACCATCCGGTCCAGGAGCCTTATCTTTTTTAAAGAGTTTAAGAGCCTTTTCCACTAAACCATAATAGTAACAGGGTTAGTAAAGGAATCTTTATCTTCCAGGCTGATAAAAGCAGGAAAGAGACGTATAACCTTCAACTGAGATTCTAGATTGACATCTTGTCATCTTTAAACATAGTCTTGAAATGATGAATACCAAGGGCTTTTAGATTTTGATCGTCAGAGATCCAGGTGCCAAACTCATCTTTTAGACTCCAAATAGCATTATGATTTTTGCGAGCTGAAGCCACCGCATGAAAATACTAGGTATTAGCATCTCCTTTAAGCGCCCAGGTAATTCTGCTTTGAAGTCTAGCAGAAGATATTTCATGATCAGTCAACTTTTTAAGAGCTGCTTTGAGAGAGCACCGCTGAAGATGCTGTTCTTGATTTAATATAGCTGACTGAGAGGATTGGAGAAGAGAGCTAATTTCCTTTTCCAAAGCAGCTGATTTATCTTTCATTTTTAGTGCTGCAGATTTAGTCCATGATTTTACCTTATCTTTAAGAATCCGTAGTCTGCAGGAGAGATCATTCATGGCATCCAAAGAGGGATCCTATTGAATAAGAGGCCATTCAGAACGAACCATCTGAACAAATTCTTCATTTTCTAGCCAAGTATGATTGAACTTAAAATGATAAGCACAAGGTTTTTGTTGGTCTATCCATTCCAAGACAATAGGAAAGTAATCAGAAATCCCACTACTGTGAGTCCAAGCTCTATACTTTGGCAGAGAGCTGATCCGCTGTTCCAACAACAAAAAATGATCTAGCCTTTTAGAAATACCATCTTCCCCAATCCTTCCATTCCTCCAAGTAGGCCCAGCACAAGGAGGAGCAACATCCACTAAGTTATGATCAGAGAAAAGATTCGTGAAAAAAGAACCCAAAGGATCTGGAAGGGCTTTGGATCCCCAAATTTCTGAAGCATTCATAGTAAGATTAAGATCCCTTGCTAAGATGAGATTTGGCAGAGAAAGAAGACCTCCCGAAGCTACAACATTCCAAAAAGAATCACAATTAAGATAAGGACCATAGCAGTTTAATATAGAGAGTTTAAGTGAAGATCCCCGGATCGAGGCTTTCAGCAGAATACCAGCAACAGTCTGAAAGGCTTTGCACTTAATATTTTTCGGATTCCAACCAGAGAGAATACCTCCAGAGAGGCCAACAGAACTAAGAGCACAGAACTCCCAGCCCGGACAAAGTTTAGAAAAGGCATATAAAGCAGGATATTGACCAGTCATGGTTTCTTGAAAAAGGACAACATCAGGAGAAAGTACAGACAACAAATGACAGAGGCTTTTTTGTTTGGCCAGACTCCCCATGCCACGAACATTCAGTGAAAGTATGCGCATTAAGAAACTGAAGAGTCAGGGGTCGAAGCTCTAAGGACCCATGGAGAAGGAGAAGAATGAGATCTCTTTGCTGCTTTTAATCTCTCAGAAAGAGGAGTATAGGGAGCCTGGATAGAATCAGAAGGTTCTAGAGGGGGTTTAGAAGACTTTTTCTTCCGTCTAATAGTGACATTTTCAAAACGGATGGAATCTAGAGGGAGAACTGAGGGGGAGAGGGGTGTTTTGTCAGAAAAAATATTTAAAGATTTTTTCAAAAAAGGATCGGCAAAGGAAGGGGAGGCTGCGGGGCTGTTAGGGGACGAACCAGAAGACCGGGGCCTAGTCTATCCAGATGAGGGAAGAGGGGGGAAGTCAGCCTCAGAAAATAGAGGAACTGGAGAAATGTCAATCGGAGGGGTAGAAGATGGATTAGAACATAACGAGGCATCTAGGGTAACTCTAAAGAGAATAGGAGCTGAGGGAGGGCTAGAAGCAATGGCGAAAGGAGAAGACTCCTGAATCAAATCAGTCAGATGGGGTTCCATCGGTTCGGGCATCCTAGGGGAAATACAGGAAGGAATAACATCAGAAGGCAAAGTCATTTTTCTGCTGCTGATCACTAAATCAACAATGTCCAGATCCACGTCTGTCACATCCCCAAATAAAGAAATAGCATTATTTAGCTTACCAGAAGCGAGGACATTTTGAACCGGAGAAGAACAATCCTTTGTTAGAGAAATTAAAGGGGAGTTTACAAAGGAATCATTCAAAGAACGTCTAACAGGATCACGACGAAGAGAAGGACAGTCACGACGCAAATGGCCTATCTCTCGACAAATACTGCATCTAAAAGGAATGCCTAGAAAATCCAAACGTTGTATAAACAAACGCTCATGACAGAGTATCTCAACTTCAGCTGGAAGGCCTTTGGTGATATCAATTTCAACCAATATTTGTGCCTTTCTTTTATCAAAGGAGTTCATGAAGTCATCCTCTAAAGCCACAAACCTACCAATAGTATTTCCAACACCTTCCATAAGAGATCGGTTCCATAGCGGGAGAGGAAGCCCTGGGAGAATTGCCCACAAATGATGTTTTTTCACTCTTTCTCTAGCAGGATCAAAATTAACATGCCAACGATCCAGCGCTAGAGAGCCATTACCCACTCGCCATAAACGGCTTAGAACATCAGTGGCATGAGACTCCTCTAAGAATACAAAAACGATCCATCCCCGGACCAGTAAGCTGATAGTTGGAACATAGGTTAGAAATTGTTTCCAAAATTCAGTAACCCAAGATAACCAGTCCTTTTTTTCCATGGAAACATATTCTAGCCTACCAATTAAAGCTCGACGACTCAGAGCTTCCACCCTTTCCATATAAATATCCCTACCAACCACATAACGAAATTTTCCTTCCAAGGTTTTGTAGGCCATAGCCTTTCTACACCTCTAAAATTGGGCAGGATCATTGGCCAATCTAGGGTCGAGAGACCCATTATAGGTCTCCCCCATTAGAAACAGGGGCAAAGATCTTTAGAAGCAGTCCACAAAAACAGGACAGAGTCCCAACAAATAGCAGAAAAACCAAGTTCAGGCCCCAGGTAAAAGAGCACACAAAATAGGAGGGCTCTATAACAAAACCAAGCAAAATAACCTCTGATATCAGATCCTGGACAGTAAAATAAAAGACTAGGACAGACTAACCCCCAATGTCGAAAAACAGTCCAGATTGCTAATACGTTCCACCACAGAACAGAAACTCAATAAAGGCAAATAATCCACAACAGAACAGAAACTCAATATATGCAGATAATCCAATATCAATCACCAAGCAGATGTATAGCAGAGTATCATGTGCCAAACTGGAAATCTCTGATATCAATCCCAGCAAAGAAATGAAAACACTATATAAGATAGCCCTTTAAAAGGAGGCTACAAATAAATTCCATGACCGACAATCTCATTACAACAACATATCATATAAAACCATCACAGCAAGCAGTGACAATATCAGACCTTGGACAAATGCTGAATATCGAAAGGGCACTGATACAAATGCTTATATGAAAATCACACAGATAGGATCAAAATATAGGATTACCCCAAAACAGATACTATTATAGAATCCCAAATACAATCGCCGGCATGAAAGATCACACTGATAGGATCGATATATAGGATTACCCCAAAACAGATACTATTTTAGAATCCCAAATACAATCGCCGGCATGAAAGGATAAATAATCACTAGCAAACAATCAAACCCCAAATAAATCCGAATAATAACCATAACCCCACAACTTAGAACGAAACCTGGGCGAATAGTCTGCAAGAACAATACCGACAGAAATATAAAGTCCAACGAGCAGAATCCAGAGAGTCAAGGATTATCTCATACAATATCGGCCAGATAATAATCTCAACGAATAAGATAAGATCATATAACCTTAAATTAAAGCAATCTAGATCGTATCATCTCTGATATTAGCATTCAAATGAGAGATAATAATAAAACCTCATAAAACCAATTACAGACCAGAATGCAATTGGGCACACAATATATGGAAACAGCCAGCAAAAAATCCCAACAACAGCAACATCGATATAACTATATAATCAATATTCGCCGATGAATGTGCCAACCCTAACAGCACTGAATCAAGTACCCAGGAATTAAACCCCACAAACAGATGGAAAAAGAGGACGCGAGAAATAGCCCTCAATACAAACCCTAAAACTTTCAGATAGTTAAAAGGCTCCCCTTGAATCCAAAAATCAAAGAATGATTATTCATTCTCATAATCAAAGCTAGGGTAAACAAACGGCCTCCAGATTTAGCGAGGGTTACCAAAAATGCAGGAACACCCACTGGTTAAATGACCATTCCCTAAGGAATGTTGACCAGGAGACAAACTGGTGTGGTGAAAAACAGTCAAAACCCCATAATAAACCAACTCCTGACAGACTCAAAGCAAAAGGACATGTCATTGTACCAGGACAGACAACATATCCAAAAAATGTAGTTTTCCACCCTAATCGACGAACGAAGAAGGTGTAAATGAACCAACAAAATTGATAATTCCCACTTTTTTAATACTGGTTGGTACTAGTCCTCGAGAGAGGAGAGACTCCAGTTGTCGGGTGCGGCAATGGAAAATAAAAGGCAGACCAACAATACCATTACAAAAACCAGATGGAGGGTAACGGAGCAAGAGGGCTTGGCCAAACGAAACCAGAAAAAGCCAGAAAATGCCAAACACAGAAAACCCTAAACGCCAGGTAACAAAATACAGAAGAACAGAAAGGGAAATACCAATTAGCGAGTCGGCCAGAACCTGGTAGGAGCGAAAGTCCCGAATCCATTCTGGCTTATGCTCGTGATAACTTCTACCAGCTTGCAATCATACCCTCGAACGCCCATCTCCTCGGCCGTCTAAAAAATGTACCTCTCGGCTTAAGTAATTTTAGACATGGAGTGACCATCCACTTTTTAGTTATCCCATAGAATATCCACTTTTTAGTTAACTCGAAATTGTAAACTCGAGTTAAGTTACAAAGTATACTTCAGTTTTAAAGTTTACGCGATTCCTGCAAAGTAAATCAATCAGCAAGACTACACTTCAGTTATAAAGTCTATTGCAAAGTCTTGAGATAAAACACTTTGACATTTATGTTAATCTGTTCAATCAGCAAGGCTACACTTCAGTTATAAAGTCTATTGCAAAGTCTTGAGATAAAACACTTTGACATTTATGTTAATCTTTAACTGCGTGATTATCATTCATTTAAGATAATGAGTTTAGTGATGATGATAATTAAAGACCAAGATTTTGGTTTGGAATATACGTCGTGTATGGAGAAGAATCCAATGAAACAACTTGGCACCAATTGAAAACAAGGCATTGTATTATATGCACGACATTCTTTGCATGGTATGAGTTTTGACTTATTATTAATGTGTTGTTGTAAACTATTCTTTGCATGGTATGGGTTTTGAATTGTTATTAATGTGTTGTTGTAAACCATTATCTGCAAATCTATTTATTATAGTCAAAAGAATTGATGGGTTTCTCATCCTCTTAATTTATAAGAGGGTTTTCCAAGGGTATATCTTGTCACATGTGGATGAATGATTTGTGTGTTTTATTATTCAATAATTCATATGTTTCAGTACTTCATTGATAAAAGTTTTAAAGTTCAAAGATCTTCACTATTGATCAAAATATTAACAAACTAAACATTTATCTAATAAATTTTTATTACCACTTTTTAAATACTACATTCATCTAAATTTAATTTAATAGTTATATCATGATTGGATTTAATATTATAGTTATCTAATATAAATGTGGTTAGAGTTGAAGTTAAGCTAATAGTTGGAGAATCATTAGAGCTAATATTTATATATTGCATTGAGCCTATCACCTTTGGAACACATTACCTAAGATTGTTTTCATTATGCTACGCTATCAAATGGAAAGCTTATTGAGCAATGCTACCACATTTTAATTAACACGTTCATCTAAATTTAATTTAATAGTTGTATAGTTGAACTTAAGCTAATAGTTGTAGAATCATTGGAGTTAATCTAATAGTTAATTTAAAAGTTGGTATATCAATGATTGCACTTCAAGTAAAAGTCATGATTGGAGTTGATGTTAAGTTAAAGTGTATCATCATTCAAGTTAAGCTAATAGTTGCATCTAATAATAGAATACTTGTATCATCCTCATTGGAGTTTTAATTACCAGGTTGAATTTGAAGTTTAATTTTTTCATAGTATCACCAATTGTACTTATCACATGTTAACTAAACTATTTTTTATTTTCATTTTAAATTGTTAATTCTGAATTTTAAAGAAGACATTACACCTGTCTCATTCTTCTCATTCTTGATGAAAAAGCATAGATGGTAGTCCACCCCAAAATTATAAGATATAAAAGTCTATGGAAGTAAATATATAAATGTTTATCTACTTAATTAGTTTTTTTAATTAAGTGTATTTACAATATATATTAAAATACAAAATACAAAATTAATTAAATAGATTTATTTAGGTAAATTAAATTTAATAATTTGCTTGCATTTATTAGATTAAAATTTTCATAATTAAAACTTAAATTTGAAATTGAATATGAAATTAAAAGTAAAAGGCTTCTTAATTCTCAAAAAGTTTGGTTAAAGACACCTCGGCTGGTGCAAGCTAATGTTCGTCACTTATGACGCGTTCGTTGCAATGGACTTCTGGAAAAACAGAAATATGAACGTCAGAAAGCAATATTAGAGGTACCTACACAACTTTTTGGAATATGGTGTAAGAATATGAAACGTGGATACTCGGATTACCTTCTGGAATATATAACTTTTATTTATGGAAACTAAGTATAAATCCAAAAAAACAAGGTTCTTCTAAGGTTGGTATGTTATTTTTTTCCCAAAAAATAATGAATATGTTTGCGTTGGTCCACTCGTTTGGTATGAAAATGGTGGAATTTTGTGAAAAAAATTATATAGAGTTGTAGATAACAGGTGTGTCTAGTCGAACGTTATTTTTCCATATTTATTTATGTTGTATTTTTTTTTCAAAGTAAGGAAGTTAGTGACGCCCTAAAATGACAAGGTGGAGCGTTGGTCCACCACATCTTGGTCTTAACATAGTCAATGAGTGATATTTTTTTTTAGGATGTAGGTCTTCGTGTCTTCTTCTGCGGGTTCTTTTCCGTTTTCTAAATAGGTGAGCCAATCAAAAGTTATAGCCGAAGCAAACAGCCTACCATTTGTGTTAGATTGACGTTAGTCCATTTAAAATTAAATAAAAATAGAAAAAGATAATAGATTTAAATAAAAATTACATATTCAGAATCTACAGACAGAGTTACACAAGTGTGTGAATTTTCATTAGCAATGGACAAGTGTGGCATATGAAAATTCATGCACAAAATAGGAGAAGTGGTACAAAACATGTTTTATGTCATTAGAGAGTCCAAACCACTTGGTTTGGAAACCCGAACCTAAAACCAAAGCAGCCAAGTCAACCACCACGCAGGTTGAAAAAAAGGTGCCCACCAAAATTCTAAATTTAAATCACATGTGCGTGTAGTTTAAAACATAACACGTACACACTAGAAGCGCGATCACGCTAGTTTGTACGCATGCGTGCACTTGTTAAGTAAAAACTTTGTTTTGATTTTGTTTTGATGAGGATCACGATGACTATGACTATGATGACGATGATGATGATGATGATGATTATGATGATGAGGATGATGATGTTGATGAGGAGGAGGAGGAGGAGGAGGAGGAGGAGGATGACTATGATGATGAGCAATGATGGTGATGATGATGATGAGGAGGAGGAGGATGATGATCATGATGACTATGACTATGATGACGGTGATCATGATGATGATCATGATGACTGCAATGATGATGATGATGATGATGATGTTGATGACGACGATGATGAGGATGATGAGGAAGATGATGACTATGATGATGAAAATGATGGTGATGATGATGATGATGATGATGATGAGGATGAGGATGTTGACGATGATGAGGAACAATGATGATGATGATGATGCTGATGAGGATGAGGATGACTATGATGATGAAAGTGATGGTGATGATGATGATGAGGATGTTGACGATGATGAGGAACAATGATGATGACTATGATGATGATGATGAGGACGACGACGATGATGACGATGATGACGACGATGACAATGATGATGAATAATGATGGTGATGATGATGAGGAGGAGGAGGAGGAGGACGACGACGACGACGATGATGATGGTGATGATGATGAGGAGGAGGAGGAGGAGGAGGAGGACGATGATGAGGAACAGTGATGATGATGATGATGATAGGTTTAGTTGAAAATTTGCTTTGATTTTATTTTCAAGCATTTGCAATGGAATGCTGATGATGAACAATGATGATGAGGAGGAGGAGGAGGCTGATGACAATGATGATGATGAGGATGATGACTATGATGATGATGAGGATGATGATGATGATGATGAGGATGACGACGACGATGATGATGATGAACAATGATGGTGATGAGGATGATGAGGATGAGGATGATGAGGATGATGATGATAAGGATGATGATGACGATGATAAACAATGTTGGTGATGATGATGATGATGATGATGAGGATGATGACTATGATGATGATGATGGTGAGGATGATGATGATGATGGTGATGATGACAATGATGATGAACAATGATGGTGATGATGGCGATGATGATGACGATGATGATGGTGATGAGGATGAGGATGAGGATGATGACGACTATGATGAGGAACAATGATGATGATGATGATGATGATAGGTTTAGCTGAAACTTTGCTTTGATTTTATTTTCAAGCATTTGCAATGGAATGATGATGATGAATAATGATGATGATGAGGAAAAGGATGATGACAATGATGATGATGACTATGATGATGATGAGGATGATGAGGATGATGATGATGATGACGATGATAATGATGGCGATGATGATGGTGGTGATGATGATGATGATGATGATGATGATGATGAACAATGATGGTGGTGATGATGATGATCACGATGAATTTGACTATGATGACGATGATTATGATGATGAGGATGATGATGGCTATGATGATGAACAATGATGGTGACGATGATGATGATGACGATGAAGACGATGGTGATCACGAGTAGTATGACTATGATGACGATGATTATGATGATGATTACGATGATGAGGATGATGATGACTATGATGGTGATGATAACGATGATGAAGATGATGATGGTGAGGATGATGACTATGATGATGATGATGATGATGAGGATGAGGATGAGGATGACGAGCATGATGATGAGGATGAGGATGATGACGACGATGGTGATGAACAATGTTGGTGATGATGATCATTGAGGATGATGGCAATGATGATGACTATGATGATGAGGAGGAGGAGGAGGAGGATGAGGATGATGATCATGATCATGATGATGATGGCGATGACAATGATGATGAACAATGATGGTGATGATGATGATGACGATGATGATGAGGATGAGGATGACGATGACGATGATGATGATAGGTTTAGTTGAAACTTTGCTTTGATTTTATCTTCAAGCATTTTCAGATGAATGATGATGATGACCATTACGATGATGATGAACAATGATGATGACGATGAGGATGAGGATGAGGATGATGACAATGAGGATGACTATGATGATGATGAGGAGGAGGATGAGGATGATGATGATGATGATGACAAGGATGATGATGATGATAATGATGATGAACAATGACGGTGATGATGATGATGATGATGATGTTGAGGAACAATGATGATGATGATGATGATGATGACAGGTTTAGTTGAAACTTTGCTTTGATTTTATTTTCAAGCATTTTCAATGGAATGATGACGATGACCATGACTATGATGATGATGATAAGGATGAAAGTAGTGGTGAAGACTATATTGTAAAAAAAATGTAACATGTGTGAATACGAAGTCGTTGTTGAAGAATGTTAGTCATTAAATGAGATAAGTGTTAATGAGTAATTGCTCTAAATCTTAGCCAAAAACGCGCGCGCATCTAATTGTGCGTGCATGTAAAAGTGTGCACACAGTCTTGTTAACGCATGTGCGTGCTCAAATACGCATGCACACACCTGTTATTAGTTAAAAATAACAGAGATATGGATTCTCGGTCGGATTGCTACCAATTTTCACATGTTTTCTATAGATGTTCGCGCATTTTGTGCTCATGGACTCTACAATTTGGCTCACACTCCATCACGACTGTCACATGCCCCAATTTTGCAAAAAGAATTTTATATTATTTGAGGAACATTATGTTAAATTTTATGCTAAGTTGTAATTAATGACCAGTGGGGTCAATAATATTTATTGTAAATTCAGGATATTTTGTTTATAAATAAATAAATGAGGAGACAACAGCTTAGGAGAGTTGTTAAAAGAGTGTTTATTGGTCAAATTGGTGGAGGAGACTGGGTGGAGAGCAAACTGACATGTGGCATCATCCTCAAAATACTTCCAATTGTTGCAGGTGGCAACCTCCCTATATTTGTGGTCATGATTTACCAAGAAAGTGGAATCAAAGCAAGTAGCTCAATTATTGAAAACTGACCCAAAAGACCTAGGCATCTTTATAAAAATTCCCATTGAAGAGAGTTGAGGCTACTCATTCTAGAGAAGTGATCATTTAGGGTGAATGAATGTACTTCAGATAAATTCAATGGAAGGGAAATCTAGAAGGTGTATGAGGGGGTAACTGTTGATTGATCTAGTTGCAAATTTTAAGCTGAAGATCACACTACTGAGAGCAGAGTGTTTTACTGAGGTATTGAACTAGTTAGTTGACAGAGGGTTCTACAGTTGCATTCTCCACCCAGTTCTCAGCCAAGAAGACTAGGAACAGGCTTGGGATCCCTGAGGAAACGTTGTTTGAGCACTCTCCAGGACATTGGTAGGGAGGAACGGCCTCCTAAAGCTGTTGTCGTCTTGTCCTCAACAGGTTCTATGTTATTTTATTTTACTATCTTAGTTAAATAAATCTTAGTTTATCTGCTATATGAATGTTAAAAGTTTAGAGTTTGTGAAATGTTAGATTCAGTATTCTTATTAGATTGTTATAGAAATGAAATTGGTTTAGAGAATAGTGAAATAGAAAGAAAATAAATTTCTAAACAGTGTTTTTCCACACCTGGAAACCAGGTCGTACTCTAGCACAATTAGAATGCTTTAAGTAAATGAAAGAATTCTTAAGAGAATGAAGATAGTAGATAGGATTTTGTATCTATAGATAGCAGAGTAAAATTGTATTTCAATGTTTAGAATACAATGAAAAAGCAGTGTTAGGGTTTTGTTTGTATTTACTATTTTAATTAGTGTAACCAAATAAAAATGCAGGAAAAGAAATATTAAATTACACTAGAGTTACAGTAATAGTATATATTGATACAAATAAAGTTTATAGGAGATAAAAGCTAAATATCTAAACAAGTTATTAACCAAGCAGTGCTTCTTTTTAAACTATTAATTAATTATTAAAACTATTACTTAATAAAAACCAGATTAGGGTTACGTTTATAAACCATTTATTTATGAAAAATAAACAGAGTTCTAGAGTTAATCTTCTACTCTCTACACAGCTCTAAATAATTATAAATTGCATAATAGTAAATAAAAATAAATGTAAATATAAACATTAAACGAAATTAAACTAAGAATTACACATATAGGAGTTAATTATTTTTAACAAACAGGATTATAACCTGTGAAAGAAAAACCTGAGGGTCCAAACCCTATCAACCAATTTATCCATTTACAAATTAATCTATTTAAGTTTTAACCATTTACATTGATAATTGTGTAAGCAAACTTAACAAGAAGGCTGCAATCCCTCCTTTGGACTGTTTACAGTCTTTTTATGAAATTAAACATCTTTTATAAACAATAAAATAAACACATAATTCACAGGTTAATGAAATTATAACAACACGAGACAGAGCTCAAAGTTTAGCAAAATATTTCTTTATAAAACCAACTGTATTACATTACCAAGTCGCCAGGCTAAATCCTTAACTAAAAACCAAATACATATCACGGCTCAAGAGCTGATATTATCCAGCATAAAAAACAAGGGTTTTTAAAGTAAACTGGAGTAACATCATACCAAAACTTCTTAACTAACGAAGAAACCGAAACAGGCTTCCAAGCACTGTGTTTTTCCTTCAACAACCCTCATCGCAAGTAGGGAAAACCCCACATTTGAAATCAGGGCTTACCTATTGGGGCCACGAGTCCACTGAAGCCGACAATTGTATTCTTTTCCACTGAAGTTTGGAGCTGTCATGGGTTCCTGTAAAGAGCACATTACCAAGTGTTAGATTAATGTTCAGCTTTTAAGCTCAAACCCTAATTGTATTATTAACTTAACAAAGAGTTTTTCATTTTAAGTGTTGAGTTGTCTTTACCTACAAGTAAGAAGAGAATTCGAGCAGCGAAGAAGCTGTCACTAGCTTTAGAAAATTATACAAAGGAGTATTCAAACCCCTACACTGACCCTGGAGTGGAGACAGTGTCAACAAGCTTAAACTTCACAAGCCGTGACAAGCTACAAGAAAGACAGAACTAAAACCATGGACATGTCGCGAGCCAAACTCTTAACAAATAACCACTCGCGTAGTAAGGCTCACAACCATGAAGATTCGTGACCTAAGACTGAGTATTGAGACAATAACAGTATCAAACAGAAGCTACGGAGCAAGCAAGCAGAGGAACAGCCTCTCATGGCCGCCAGGAAAACTACACAAAGCAGCCCGCAGGCCAGCGAAACCCTCGGAGTCAAATGACAGGTGAATAGGGTTTTCCTGTCCTTTAAGTCACCAATGCATGGACAAGAGCAGACCACGTGCCCTCCAAATCTTTCAACCACTCAAGGGTCTTATATATAGTCAATATGCGTTTCCAGTTATCAAAATTATTATTGCCATGATCAATAAACAAACTATGCAATTGACTATGGAATGTGTATATATATATTCACTAATGAAAACATAAAAATATATCATAGTAATCGATAGTAGCGAGGTTGTGATAATTGTTAACAATGATTCTATGTCGTTGACCATATAGTAAGGATGTAAAACCTTGCCATTGAAACAATCCCAAGGTCAACCATAGAATAAACATTTTTCCAAATAACAATTTGTATGTTACTTTGCAAAACAACTTTAAAATAGTTACATATTATTTGAAGCTCAAACTATACTATTTGCAATCGATGGTTTAAGATTAGTTATAATTGCTAATAACTAATATATGTCGTTTGACTATAGAGTAAAGGTGTTTAAACCATGTCAAATAACAAATCACGAGGCTCAACCTTAATGCCAACTTTTACAAATAATGTTTTGTATGCTCAACTTGCCAATGACAATAATAGTGAATCTTATCATTAGTTACAAAGTCAATTTTTTATTGTTTGTGCTTACTTGGTTCTAACATAGTATAGGAATCTTTGTTATAATGTTTCACTTGATATAGACCTTAGATTAGAAGTTCTAGGTAGTAAAATCTACCATAATGGTTATTATAAACTACAACTTATTATAGTGAGGCAACATTATAATAGTAATTTTACTATTGTGTAAACCATGCACAAGGTTTATAAATTATAGGAATAATACTGATAATGTATGATTTCAACTTTATAAGAGTGGTGGTAGATAGTATTCCATCTTAAGATGATGTATCTAGTTACAAGAACCAAACTTATAATGTCATGGAAATTTCCAGGTAGAATATTTATACAGGATGCAAGTAACAATTATATTGGTACATTATAAAAATAAAGTGGTAATGTATATAGTTACAATAATACATGCAGCAAAGCAATAATTAAAGTACTGAAGTTTATAACTTGATGTTTAGCATGTTACATACAAATAACAGGCTAATAAATTTCCATGGCTAGTAAGAAAAAGACAAAATAGAAACATGTACTCTATTGGAAATCCTTACCTTTGAAATTGATAGGAGTACTTTAATGAAAAAAAAAAAAAACCCAGTACATTTAAACATAACATTAGCGATTTGAGCATGTTAAAATAGAAGTAATTGTATGATGAAGAACTTGAGCTCTAAGCTCACAGTAAGTATCTTTTGTTTAGCTAAGTATGTTAAAGATAACAATCTTTGTGACTAAACATTGAATACTGTCTTAGAACCAGAACTATGGAAGAAAATTACTTTACCTCATCAGAGCTTGCTTTTAAATAATCAGTTTATTTACTAGCATATTGATATGCAACAGAAATACTTCTCGCTATCTTGCAAATTAAACTCCTACTTGATCGATTGTTACCTGTTGAACCTGTAAAAATTAGCAGTCCATCTGCATTAGCATAATGCTAAGTAAGCCCAAGCTTTCAAAGATAGATTTCACCTACTTGCCAAAAAGTAAAATTATTACTAAAGCTAAAAGCAATATGGATGCAGGTCATTCTTATATACCTTATGAAAGTGAAAGTTGTTTTAATTATTGTATTTTGAAACTAATTAATACTAATTGTTAAACTGTTTCATTTTCCGCTAACCGCTAGCAGTTGTGAACTGTGTTTTCAGACATTTTATGTTATCTTACAAATTTTAAATTTTTATGAAATTTTGGGGTTTTGACATGTGTTATCAGAGCACAATGTTCAAACACTAGGCCTTGATGAAGCTCAACTTGCTTATATGAAATAGTGAATTTAAATCATTTGTTGATGTTGTTTTCTTTTAATTTTATTCAACAGAGAAATTGTTTCTAAGTTTAACAACAGGTATGGAAAGATTGGAGGAATATGAGGAAGAGGAATCTCCCTTTACTGAAAGACAAAACTTACAAAGAGAACCTATACAAGAATACATAACCACTAATTCCTCAGAAATTTTACAAACAGTAAAAGAATTAAAATTTGAAATGGAATCTGTTAAAAAAGAAAATGAGATGATTCTGAGAGCTCAGGAGGAGCTGAATTAGATCCTAACAGAAAGATTTCATACTGAGGGAAGGGGTAAAAGAGTTGATTCAAAAGATATAAGTTACCAACATAAGTATAAAAAGACTAAACAGACTAAAAATGAAAGCAATTCATCTTCCAAAGTATTTGGTGATCAACGTAATTTTCATTCTACTAGTGATAGTAGTGAGGATAACCACTATACTAGAAAGATAAAATATAAACCTTATGAAGAAATTTATGGAGAGTTTAAAAAGATCAAACCGCCAACATTCAATGGGGAAATTGAAAAGGGGGAGGAAGTAGAATCCTGGTTATCCGGGATGATGAAGTACTTCCAGATTTATAACTATTCTAACCAATTAAAGGCCAGAATGGCTATCTATAATCTTTTAGGGAAAGCTGATATATGGTGGCAAGATTTAAAAAGAGTGAAAGGTATAAGAGAGAAGAACATAAATTGGAGTACCTTCAAGAAGTACTTTAAAAATAAATTTTTATCTGAACAGTACCATGAAGAAAGGGCTAAATAATTCTATGAGTTAAAACTAGGTACAATGACTATGAAAGATTTGAATAGTAAGTTTTTAAGTCTTCTTAGGTATGTGCCATACCTAGTGGATGAAAAACCGAAGGTACAGCGGTTCCTCAGCTATTTACCTTATCACATAAAGGATAGGATTGAGTATGACAATCCAAAAAATCTGGAAGAATCTATGAGGAAAGCCAATTTTTCTTATTAACAGAATCGGAAAAAGGAGAGCATGGCCAACTAGAAGGCGCCAAAAAGAATAATAGTTATGATCAAAAGGAGAAAGAGTTTGTGCCCAATCGAAATTCTAAAAATAATAAGGCCAGAAATTTTCCTAATAAGAATTTCCAAGGGAATAAGAATAATTCACCGAACAATCAGAACAATCAAAAGAGTAAAGAGTCTGCTAATAATCACGGTAATTATACAAAGAAATTTGAACGAAAAGAACCCATAAAGTGTTGGGAGTGTAATGGCCCACATTATGCCTCAGTTTTTCCTAATCGGAAAAAGACTGTCAGTAATATCCATACAATACAAGACAAGATGACTGTTGAAGATTTAGTGAGGACTATGCCCAGGATCAATGCAGCCCTAGAGAATTGGCAAGTAGACTATCAAACTTCCATGGTGGAAGTAGAAGGTAAGATAAACCAAACACCCACAGCGATTTTAATTGATCCAGGAGCTAATTTTAGTTATATTTCACCTAATTTGGTAGAAAAATGTAAACTGGCTGTTGAAAAGTTTGTAAGTTCTTGGTTGGTTCAATTAGCTACTGGTGCAAAGAGGAAGGCAACTAGTTTTGTAAAGAATTATGTAGTAGTTATGGATCAATTTGAAACTTTTGTAAAGCTTAATGTACTACCTCTAGGTTCTTACGGCATACTAATCGGTATGGATTGGTTAGAGCAGCATAGGGTGATTTTTAATTGCTATGACAAAACCTTTACTTGTATAAATAAAGATGGAAAACCAATAAGCATAAAGGGAATCCCTAGAAAAACAACCATAAGGCAGATTTCTGCTATGCAGCTTAAGAGAGCTATTAGCAAAGGTTGTAAGGCTTATGTAGTAATGGTAACTAATGAGGAAAATCTAAATAATATAGATAAACTAAAATTGAGGATATACCAGTTTTAAAAGAATATGCAGATGTATTTCCGGAAGAAATTCTGGGACTTCCCCCAAAAGGGAACTAGATTTTACCAATGAGTTGATACCTGGTGCAGTACCCAGCTCAAAGGCCCCTTATCGGATCAACATACTTGAGCTTAATGAACTTAAGTCACAATTAAAAGAACTTATTGACAAGAAATATATTCGACCCAGTGTGTCTCCCTGGGGGGCACCTGTCATTTTTGTTAAGAAAAAGGATGGGACTCTACGACTTTGTATAGAATATCGTCAGTTAAATAAGATGACTATTAAAAATAGATACCTGTTACCTTGCATATATGATCTGTTTGATCAACCATGTGGAGCCACGGTGTTTTCGAAAATTGATTTAAGGTCTGGATATCACCAAGTTAGAATTAAAGATGAAGACATCTTTAAAACAAATTTTAGGACTCGATATGGCCATTACGAGTCTGTCATCATGCCATTCGGGCTTACTAACTCTCCAGCTATTTTTATGTGTCTAATGAATAATATAATCCATAAATATCTGGATAAGTTTGTGGTCGTGTTTATCGATGACATATTAATCTATTCGAAATCTGAAGAAGAGCATAAAGAACATTTAAAAATTGTTTTGCAAGAGTTACAAGATCATCAACTCTTTGCAAAGTTTAGTAAATGCGACTTCTTTAAGGATAAAATATAGTACTTAGGCCATGTGGTGACTAAAGAAGGAATTTCGGTGGATCCCAAAAAGATAAAGGCGATTGAATATTGGCCAGTTCCTAAAGACATAATTGATGTTTGATCCTTCATGGGAATTACCGTTCATTGAAGGGTTTTCAAGAATCGCAAATCCGATAACCTCTTTGCAGAAGAAGGGAAATAAACTTGATTGGAATCAGAAGTGCGAGGATAGTTTTTAAAAGTTAAAAACTTTATTAACTAGTGCACCTATTTTAAGAATAGCTGATCCAAATAAAGATTTTATAGTGTGTACTAATGCCTGCAATGATGGTGTAGGCGGAGTATTGACTCAAGAAGGGCATGTTATTGCTTATGAGTCTAGGAAATTAAAAATTCATGAAAAGAATTGTGCAACTTATGACCTAGAATTAGCTCCTGTCATACATGCTCTAAAGATGTGGAGTCATCATTTTATTGGAATAAAATTTATTCTAATGATAGATAATAAAGGACTAAAATATTTGTTAGATCAACCTAACCTGAATGCTAGACAAGATAGGTGGCTAGCTTTTCTAAGTGAGTATGATTTCGAAATTCAGCACATTAAAGGGAAAGAAAATAAAGTTGTTGATGCATTAAGTAGAAATGCAAGGCTGAACTTTACAGTAGTTATCGGCACTTATAAAACAAATTTGGAAGAACAGCTTAAGGTAGGGTTAGAACAAGATGAAATTTACCAAAAATTACAAGCAAAAGCAAAAGAAAATACAACAAAAAGTTTAAGTAAAGGGTACAGCTTGAATGAAAAAAGGCTTTTTACTGTATAAAGACAGAATGTATGTACCTAATGTACCTAAAGTTAAGTTATTAATTTTAGACGAAATCCATAAAAATCCATACTCAAGCCATCCGGGTTATGAGAAGACTATAACTATGTTAAGAAAAGAATATTTTTGGCCAAACATGAAGACTGAACTGGCAGAATATATCTCTAGATGTTTTGAATGTTAGCAAGTAAAAACTGAACATCAATATCCAGCTGGATTACTTAAGCAATTTCCCATTCCTAGCTAGAAATGGGAGATAATTAGTCTTGATTTTGTTACTGGACTGCCTAAAAATCAGAATTTAAATGATTCTATAATGGTAGTAGTTGACAAATTAAGTAAAGCAGCCCATTTTATACGTGTAAAAATTACGTATAAAGCTGCAAACATAGCTCATATCTTTTTAAAGCAAATTTTTCGACTGCATGCAATACCAAAAGATATAATCTTAGATCGAGACCCTAAATTTACAGGTAACTTTTGGAAATCTCTGTTTAAAGGATTAAATAATACACTAAATTTTAGTACCTCGTTCCATCCTCAAACTGATGGACAGACTAAAAGAGTAAATCAAGTACTGAAATATTTACTAAGAATGTATGTAAAGGATCAGCCTGGTAAATGGGAAGATTATTTACATCTGGTAGAATTTGCTTACAATAATAATTATCAGGCTTTAGCCAGATTTAGTCCTTTCGAAATTTTGTATGGAAGAAAATGTAATACTCGTATCTCTTGGAGTAATCCGGTGGACAGGTTAGTATTAGGTCCTGAACTATTGAAAGAAATGGAAGAAATTGTAAAGCAGGTACAAGGTAATCTAAAAATTGCGCAAGATCGACAGAAAAGTCAAGCAGACCTTAAAAGAACTCCAAAAGAGTTTCAGGTAGGTGAACATTTGTTCATCAAGCTGAGACCCAAAAATAGCTCTCTGAGGTTGGGTAGTTGTGCAAAACTAGCACCTCGTTACTGTGGTCCTTTTGAAATACTGTCCAGGATTGGACAGGTAGCCTATCGGTTAGCCTTACCACCGAAATTTGAGAGTTCACAATGTTTTTCACATTTCTGTATTAAAGAAATATGTTCGTGATGCTACTCATGTTGTTAACTAGAATGATGTACAAGTGGAAACAGAGGATATTTTCTGGTGGAACCGGACTATATCCTTGAGTGGAGGGAGATCACACTTTGAAACCACACCATTGGTCAAGTGAAGGTGCAATGGAAGCACCTTAGTCCGGAGGAAGCCACATGGGAATTGGAAAGTCATGTGTGGGATGCATATCCAATTCTGTTCCAGGGGAATTATGAGGATGAGAAATAAATAACATCGAGGACGATGTTATAATTTAAGGGGGTGTGTATGTCACATGTCCCAATTTTGTAAAAACAATTTTATATTATTTGAGGAACATTATGTTAAATTTTATGCTAAGTTGTAATTAATGACCAGTGAGGTTAAGAATATTTATTGTAAATTCAGGATATTTTGTTTATAAATAAATAAATGAGGAGACAATAGCTTAGGAGAGCTGTTAAAAGAGTGTTTACTGGTCAAATTGGTGGAGGAGATTGGGTGGAGAGCAAACTGACATGTGGCATCATCCTCAAACCACTTCCAACTGTTGCAGGTGGAAACCACGGGGACTTCACTTAGTGAACCTCTCACATAGCACGTGCGATCGTGGGATATTAAAGAATACCCTTAATTTTGAGAGATATTGACCCAAACTCTTTTTGTTGAAACCCCCTCCCAATACTTAAAACCTCCTCCCCACCCCTTTTTATACCTCAATCCTTATAAACCACCCTACCCACCCCCACCTTAAACTCCTCACCCCCCCGGCAATACCTGCAATATATTGGTTTGATTTTGGTCATTTTAAAACCCACAATATGAACTAATGTGATAGGATATTGGTCAACAAGTGAAGCCCCCATGGTGGAAACCCCCTATATTTGTGGTCATGATTCCCAAAGAAAGTGGAATCAGAGTAGGTGGCTCAATTAATGAAAACTGACCAAGAAGACCTAGGCATCTTTATAAAAAATTCCATTGAATGAGGCTGCTCATTCTAGAGAAGTGATCATTCAGGGTGAATGAATGTACTTCAGATAAATTCAATGGAAGGGAAATCTGGAAAGTGTTTGAGGGGATAACTGTTGATTGATCTAGTTGTGGCTTTTAAGCTAAAGATCATACTGCTGAGAGCAGAGTGTTTTACTGAGGTATTGAACTAGTCAGTTGACAGAGGGTTCTACAGTTGCATTCTCCACCCAGTTCTCAGCCAAGAAGACCAAGAATAGGCTCAGGGGTCCTGAGGAAGCGTTGTTTGAGTGCTCTCTAGGAAATTGGTAGGGAGGAACGGCCTCCTAAAGCTATTGTCGTCTTGTCCTCAACAGGTTCTATGTTATTTTATTTTACTGTCTTAGTTAAGTAAATCTTAGTTTATCTGCTATATGAATGTTAAAAGTTCAGAGTTTTTGAAATGTTAGATTTAGTATTCTTATTAGATTGTTATAGAAATGAAATTGGTTTGGGGAATAGTGAAATAGAAAGAAAATAAATTTATAAACTGTGTTTTTCCACACTTGGAAACCAGGTCGTACTCTAGCACGGTTAGAATGCTTTAAGTAAATGAAAGAATTCTTAAGAGAATGAAGATAGTAGATAGGATTTTGTATCTGTAGATAGTAGAGTAAAATTTTATTTCGATGTTTAGAATTTGAATGAAAAAGCAGTGTTAGGGTTTTGTTTGTATTTACTGTTTTACTTAGTGTAACCAAATAAAAATGCAGGAAAAGAAATAGTAAATTACACTAGAGTTACATTAATGGTATATTGATACAAATAAAAGTTTATAGGAGATAATAGCTAAATATTTAAACAAGTTATTAACCAAACATTACTTCTTTTTAAACTATTAATTAAATCTTAAAACTATTACTTAATAAAAACCAGATTAGGGTTACGTTTATAAACCCTTTATTTATGAGAAATAAACAAAGTTCTAGAGTTAATCTTCTACTCTCTACGAAGCTCTAAATAATTATAAAATGCAAATTAGTAAATAAAAATAAATGTAAATATAAACATTAAATGAAATTAAACTAAGAATTGCATATATAGGAGTTAATTATCTTTAACAAATAGGCTTTTAACTTGTGAAAGAAAAACTTGAGGGTCGAAACCCTATCAACCAATTTATCCATTTACAAATTAATCTATTTAAGTTTTAACCAGTTACATTGTTAACTGTGTAAGCAAACTTAACAACAAGGCTACAATCCCTGCTTTGGACTATTTATAGTCTTTTTCTGAAATTAAACATCTTTTTATAAACAGTAAAATAAACACATAATTCACAGGTTAACGAAATTGTAACAACACGAGACAGAGCTCAAATTTTAACAAAATCTTTCTTTATAAAACCAACTGTATTACATTATCAAGCCGTCAGGATAAATCCTTAACTAATAACCAAATACATATCACGGCTCAAGAGCCGGTATTACCAAGCGTAAACAGGAAGGGTTTTTAAACTAAACTGGAGTAACATCATACCAAAACTTCTTAACTAATGAAGAAACCGAAACAGGATTCCAAGCACTGTGTTTTTCCTTCAACAACCCTTTTCACAAGTAGGGAAAAACCCACATTTGAAATCAGGGCTTACTGGTTGGGGCCACGAGTCCACTGAAGCCGACAGTTTTATTATTTTCCACTGAAGTTTGGAGTTTTCATGGGTTCCTATAAAGAGCACATTACCAAGTGTTAGATTAATGTTCAGCTTTTAAGCTCAAACCCTAATTGTATTATTAACTTAACAAAGAGTTTTTCATTTTAAGTGCTGAGTTGTCTTTACCTACAAGTAAGAAGAGAATTTGAGTAGCGAAGAAGCTGTCACCAGCTTTAGCAAATTATACAGAGGAGTATTCAAATCCCTACACCGACCCTGGAGTGGATACAGTGTCAGCAAGCTTAAACTTCACAAGCCGTGACGAGCTACAAGAAAGACAAAACTGAAACCATGGACAGGCCACGAGCCAAACTCTTAACAAATAACCACTCGCATAGTAAGGCTCACAACCACGAAGATTCATGACCTAAGACTGAGTATTGAGACAATAACAGTATCAAACACAAGCTACGAAGCAAGCAAGCAGAGGAACAGCCTCTCATGGCTGCCAAGAAAACTACACAGAGCAGCCCGCAGGCCAGCGAAACCCTCGGAGTCAAATGACAAGTGAATAGGGTTTTCCTGTCCTTTAAGTCACCAATGCATGGGCGAGAGCAGACCACGTGCCCTCCAAATCTTTCAACCATGCAAGGGTCTTGTCTATAGTCAATCTATGTTTCCAGTTATCATTTGCACATGAATATATTTTGATTTCCCACAAGGATGGCATAGATGAGGTTCTCTATTAAGACTCTTCAATTTGTATAAAAACCTTGGAAGAATTCAGAGGAGAGGGTCCATATTGAACAGTTCACCAACTTATCCATGCTCTCCTCTTCATGCTAGATTTATCATAACATGCCTTTGAGCTTGAGAGGGATGGCTCTACCTCAATGATTTCTCCTTTTTTCAAGGTATTTGCAACCTCCTCATTGTGTAATTAGTCAATTTGTTCTCTTAATAGTTAACTTGTAACTTAATGAGTGTAATTTATTCAATTTATTCCCCAAGACATCCAAACACCAACTTGTGTCTTCCCTCACAACTAATGTGGCATATTACATGTAATGTCATCTCGTCTGAAGGTGTTGGAAATGAAGAATATTTCACTCATATTCCTTTGAATTCCAATACTTTTTTAACACAAAGGAAGTCATAATCCTATAGTTGTAATACCTGCAAAATTGACTGTCTTTACTTGACTCAAATAGAGTATAGAAATGAAACTTTGGTTTGAACATAAAGAGAAACCTTTAACCAACGTTTATGTATCAATGCCAATAATTACCATACTAACATATCTGTAATTTAGTTAATTATGTTGGAACACATCATGTTTCTTGTATAATGGAACTAATACCTTATTTGTTGCTTCTTATGCAGGGGTAGACCTCATAGTTTTGATAAAGAAACTTTTGGAAATGGGAAACTCACATAATAGAGCAAGAAAAACTATAAGGAATATGCCCATTGAAAAGGAAAACGAGGTAAGAGAAAAGGCTAGGTTGGTAATGGAGAGAGTAAGACATGGTCCAGACATTTCCACTGATACTGCGACTGGTCCTAACAGATTTGATGACATAACAACCTCTACTTCAGAGCCACAGGTGAAGCGGTTGCGCCCAACGGACCCAAATTAAGTTCCAACATCAAAACAGTCTCCAACCAACAATCCATCAACGAGCCATGTTGAAGCTCTTGAAGACATAGGTATATTGAGAGATGCTAAGCATGAAACGTTGGACCTAGGAGCAATGATTAATTTGCAATCTCTCCAAGAAGAACACAAACATGTCAAGCACACTCCCAATATGGACCGACATGTGAATGAAGCACCACAACAAAGAAGCCCTGGGATCCGTAGCTCATGTCCATCTTCCCTACCTCGAATTTCTACTGCAAGAAAAAGAACTCTTAGACGTATCCATGTGGATGAAATTTGTTTGTCAGGCCTTGAAGGTAAGTTTCCCAAACACACTATCAATTGGAAATGTATCAAATTAATTAAGGAATATTTTGAATCCAAAGGTGATGCAGGTAAATGTCAATTATTACTATGTTTGTTAAAGTCAAATTGTTTAGTTGTTGTTAGGAGAATTATGGGCATAAAGATGGTTAGAAGTTCAGAGGCTAACAATCATATTGTTAGAAATCTCCAATTTTCTTTTAATGTGATTGGGAAGACGTCCCGTACTAAATATCTTTGTGCAGCTCATCGTGTGTTATTAGAATAAGTTGTAAGCAAGTCCACATGAAAACGTCGCCTCCTTTCACACACTTCTCAAATACTTAAAAATAGAAAAACTATTTTGAAGTACTATGTTATAAGAGAAAATATGCAGACTCCAGGTGGAAAAGACTGTTGGGATTTTGTCGGTAGGTTGCCTCATCGAGATATGAAGCTAATTGATGATGTTAAGGACTTAGTACAAAATTTCTGGCATGATCATACCAAACCTTCATTTAATCAAAGAGATGTGCTAAAGCTGAGAAAAAGGTTCTACTGAGCGTGAACCCCATGTCAAAAACTTCCTTGACACAACACAGATTGAACTTTATGAGAGATTTAGGAATGAGCACACACAATTGAACTTGGGCCAAAGGTCCTTTGATAAATGTAAACCATGGTACATTCGTATATGCATTGATCGAAACACATGTTGTTGTAGATACCTTGTAGAATATGAATATTTTTATGACACGTATAAACATATATTTTGTGATTTGCATACTAACCTTGAGCAGGGCTGCAATGAATCTGTAATACCACCGAATGCATCGAGATATTTTATCGTCAGCATCATGTGTCCAAGGCATGAAGGAAAAAAATACTATGGAAAATCATGTCTATATGGGAATTTTTCCAGGTGCAGTGGGCTTTCTCTTTTGAACTGGTGCATTCATGGAAGCGATGAGAATCAATTTGGAAATATGAGCGTGGAGATGCAGAGCTTCAAGTACGTAGCCTATCAATCAGATAGTGTGAAGGAAAGTAAAAAGATTGCATTGGTGAAGTCACGGGTGAAAATGATTAGTGCATGTTTTTACTCTTACATGTTCATTTTCTACATATACATTCTTTAAAGGTCACATTCTAATACGACCCTTGTTTTCATGGCAACAGGTACGGGTATGTGATTTTTTGATGAAGTTCTGCAAGAAAACCAAGCGGTATGTTCAACATGTGCATGTAGTGCAATGGAAGGATGAGCAGTATAGAAAATTCAGGGACAACTATCCCATTGGGACCATATTGTCAATTGTGGATTTTACAGAAAACTACACCCTTCAGCAAAAAATGAAATTCATAGTCAATACTACCATTCCGACCAAGTCAGGATCATGGTACATATTACGTATAGGCATGGCCCTGAGAGCAGCATTAACAACGGGATAATACAAAAGGAGACAAATTTTTACATAGGTGATGACAGATGCCATGATCTGCATTATGTGCAACATTGTTTTCAAATTTTCTATGATCAACTAAAGGAGGGAGATATACAGATGGATCAACATTAGATATGGTCAGATGATTGTGTGGGCCAGTTAAAAAATGCCTGAGTCTTCCAATGGTTGAGTATGTTACATAAGACTTATAATGTGCCACATATATGGAACTAATTTGAGACCGGGCATGGCAAAGGTGAGCATGACAGGACCGGTGCATGCATCAAGACCACACTACGAAGGGACGAGATGAGGTTTACCAGAAACCCCCATATCAAAGATGCAGAATCCATAGTTCAATGGTTCTCTGCAACAGTGTTAGACCAAACTAAAGTGAAACATACATCAACAGGGGTAGGAAGGCTAGTCAAGAATTTTTGGCATGTGGTTGACATAGATCGATCACGTTCCTATAGTTGCGGCACAGTACAAGGAACACTTGGATTTCATTCGGTTCAAAGCTCAAACAAGCCCCTATTTGAAATATGGACGCGAAAAGTTGCTTTCTTTTGCAGCCCTTGTAGCAGTAGTGAATGGAATGAATGTGAATGCATGGATTGGGTATTTGATTGGGGTCATGTGTCACTTGTAGTAGACCCATGTGTAGTCGGTGAAACAACCCACTTAGATGAGGGTCAATCAGTGATTTCGACAGACTACGACCATATCTCAGATCTTGTACAACCAGAACACATATATGCAGTTGTTTCCCCGAAAGACAATGAACGGGGCATGGATTATTGGTTGGAATGATGCATTCAAGGTAAGCAAATCATGAATGGATCATTGATTGATGATGAGGGCAACGAATTTCCTATTGGCTCGATGGTGGTTGAGAGTGAATATCTTACACTAGATGCGAAATCAAGAAGAACTAGTGGGCATGTATTCATGGGTTACAGACCAGGTTCCGTGGTCCATCACTTCACAAACTTGATTGTTGGCACGAACATCCATCTACAAACAATGTCAACCAAGAAACCAACCAAGGTACGTTACTTCTTTCCTCATTCAGATCACAAGAGATTAATGAAGGAAATTAGCAATGGAGAGGATCCAGATGGCTATATTGAATGAGATTGGGTAATTGCGCTTACACTCCACTTGGGAGAAACCCTAGTTTTCAAAATATGGCCTGGAGGCATGCCGACGTCGTGCGGAGTCGGGTGGGAGGCCACCCTGGCCATAATCCTGTGCCACGATCCCAACGGAACTGACAGTTCATCCATCAGATCCTCGGTTAACATTCTATGGCGAGTTGTGCAAGAAGTTTAAGCATGTGAGTAAGTGTATTTGACTTGTGCATTATGCTTTCATCTCTAAATTTTAATGGCTATTCTAGTTAGTTTTTATCCTTCTTCTATTTGAGTCAATAATTAGAATTGAATGTGAAAGCAGAAGGTATAACATAGAGAAAGGTCAAAGAGTTGTTCATGTTTAAGAGATACAGTTTCTATCATATAACATAGCTAAATACACCCATCTTAAGTCTTTTGGGACAACTTGGACTATGTCTTTCCAAGTAACATTTATTCTATCTTTTTTTGGAGAAATATAGTTCCTTTCTTGCTTGCATATTAAGTGTTCCAATCGGGACATAGGTGGTGGTAGAGATATGAGATAGTATCCTTCCTTCCACATCGATGGAAATCAAATCAAATTCCAGAGATATCAGAGTTGGACTTGCTCACTATGGAGTATGACAATTTGTTGTTCCTTATGTCATGTATAATCATCATACCCAATATTTGTTGTGATGGACCCAAAGTCTTCATTGCAAATTGACTTCCCAAGTCCTTATTCAACCTTTTAATAATTCTCTTACAATGCCCAACAATTACCCTATCATCCTGGACTAAGAGTGACCAAGTGTCCCTGAATGACATTTTCATGCGACTTCCAACTCGACATAACTTGGAAACCGGAGGTTGGATCAACGAGTCATTGATTGCGTTGGTCTCCTAGCATGCTGTTGCCTCTAGTGGGTCCTCTCCACCGCATTTTCATGGCCCAGTGACTTCAATGTGCATCGGTTTGTAAACTAGGCTTTTGCTCAGTTTCCTTCAATGCAACTCTCGCATTGGTGGGTCAACTTTGCAAAACCCTCCACCGTGCTAGTCTTGGTGGTGTTCCCATATCGACATTGGCCATACACACCTGTCGGATCCAACGACATGCAATCTTGCTGCTCCATTTAGTTTTTTGCTCCCGGACCGAGAGTGGCCAAGTGTCCCTAAATGACATTTTCATGCGACTTCCAACTCGACATAACTCGGCAACCGGAGGTCGGATCAATAAGCCGTTGATTCCGTTGGTCTCCTGGCATGCCATTTCCTCTAGTGGGACCTCTCCACCATGTTTTCATGGCCCAATGACTTCGATGTGCATCGGTTTTGTAAACTAGGGTTTTGCTCAGTTTCCTTCAATGCAACTCTTGCATTGGTGGGTCAACTCTACAAAACCATCCACCATTCCAGTCTTGGTGGTGTTCCCATATCAAAATTGGCCATGCACACCTGTCAGATCCAACGACATGCAATCTTGCTGCTCCGTTTGTTTTTTCGCTCCCGGACCGAGAGTGACCAAGTGTCCCTGAACGACATTTTCATGCGACTTCCAACTCCACATAACTTGACAACCGGAGGTCGGATCGAAGATCTGTCGACTTTATTGGTCTCCTAGAATTCCATTACCTCTAGTGGGCCCTCTCCACTAGGTTTTCATGGCCCAGTAACTTCAATGTGCATCGGTTTCGTAAACTAGGGATTTGCTCAGTTTCCTTCAATGCAACTCTCACATTGGTGGGTCAACTCTGCAAAATGCTCCACCATGCTAGTCTTGGTGGTGTTCCCATATCGGCATTGTCCATACACACCTTTCGGAGCCAACGACATGCAATATTTATGCTCCATTTGGTTTTTCTCTCCCAGACCAAGAGTGACCAAGTGTCCCTGAATGACATTTTCATGTGAATTCCAACTCGCCATAACAAGACGTCGACTCTGTTGGTCTCCTATCATGGCATTACCTCTCGTGGGCCATCTCCATCTCTTTTGCATGGCCTAGTGACTTCAATGTGCTTCGGTTTCGTAAACTAGGGTTTTGCTCAGTAGATTTATTGATGTTGTAATAAGAGGTTATGGATATGTTATATGCTTGGGAAGAGTGCCCTAAGGGATGTATCTTCATGGTTTTAATGTACACTTGGACTAGGGTTTATTTTGATGGGTTCCCTTGTGATATTAGGATGAAGATAAGTGAAATATTGGACCATAGTGACCACCTTCACACACATGTTTAGGAGAAGCAAATGAGCATAGTAACCACCTTGGCACACATATTGAGGATAAGCATTGGAGCATTGTAACCACCTCTGACACATATGTTGAGGAGCATTGGGAATAAGAATATTTGGTACACAACTAGAGGAGGAATGCATTACATGAGGAAACTTGGATATGCATGAGGACACTAGGTTTTATATATGTAAGTAAACCTTGGAGAAGGAGATATAATACTGGAGGAATTGATGGTTGTCTTGCAGAATATATAGCTCTTGTTGTGAAGGAAAAGGAGGTAGAATTAGGGTTCCAACCCTATAGAAGATACAAAGAAAAAAGATAATTTCTTTGATGATAATGCAATCTTGTTCTTGTGTGATAAATGGAGGTTAGGGAAAGACCATGGAAAACTTAACTTGATAAGTCTTGAGCTTCTTTTGATTCGTTTCTTATAAGAAGATTTTTTTAAGTTTAGTTCATTTTCCATGGAGGTCTTGGTGCTTGTGTTGATGCAATAGTCAAATACCTAGGGTTTGAGGAATCATCCTAGGATAGACATGTTGACGTCGAAACTGGTGCTATAATTTCCTAAAATTCCATGTGCTTCTATGATGAAAGATGATTAGGGTTTATAAACCCTAACGAGGAAAACAATTATAGTGTGGATACCTTAATGACAACAATTATAGTTTGGGGCTAGATTCGCTTATGGTTTCCAAATATATATACATACATATCATATTTATACATATACATAAGAGCTATTTCAATTGTCCAAATATTGTGTACTTGGAGATTTGAATTTTAGCTTATATTATCTTTATGATTGGGCAGATTCTAGCATTGGTTATGCATGCTAGTTTGAGATAATTTTGGGTTGAATTTGTTAAATAAACTTTAATGGCATTTATTTCATTATATATCCTAAGTGAAAACCTTTGGATAGGTCATCATGCACTTGTGCAGGCCATCAAGATGATGACTAAGGAAAATCCTCTAAAATAAAAGGAACTTGCTAGCCAAAATGACCCTTCAAGCCATGATTGTACACCCAAAGAGAACATGTCGCTACCAAAGGAAGGATCAATAGGGATGAAAAGATATGAAGTGAGTGGGTAAGATAGGAAGGAAAGGAAGTGACCTTAGGCTATGATAGGTGGGTAAGAAGGCTATTAAGGCTGTCCTAAATAGGATATTACATGTCATGGTTTCCTCATTGATTATAAAGCCTAGGTTATGCATGCTAACCTTTAAACTTCAGTAAGGGTTAGGGTTTCCTAGTTGGTTATAAACCCTAGGTTATGCATGCTAACCCTTAAATCGTTAAAATTGCAACGAGTACAATAGATCGTTAAAATTGCAAGTGCTTAATAGATCATTATAGAAGACACATATTCATGAACTTGTTTCATTTTTTATTTGTCAAGGAAGAACAATTTTTTATGGGACGTTTTCATTTCAATTATGCATGTTGTTGAAGCATGTTAGTGGTGTTGATGGGACATTATCATCATATCGTACAAAGTCAACCTATTTTGCAACCGACATACATTGACATAGACCCCAATCAATCCACTTTTCATGAAGATAGTACTGTCAAACTAAGAATGATTTCCACCCAAGTCAAAATGATTATGACAGTCCAAAGCAATAATTTCCAGCTTGCCAAAATGAGTGTACAATCCCAAATGCAAGTACTAATGATAAACAAGAGTTGAAATGGCACTTTGAATTAGTGAAAGGTACCGTCAAAACACAAGTATTTCCAGCCAAACATTTAGCATTATGACAAACAACCTATACAGTCCTATATTTCACTTTTTATCTTGTCAAGACAAAGGTACAATCTTTTTACGTAAACATCAATGATAAACAATTTTATAAGTGCCAAGTTTCTAAGCCAATGGGACTCTTAAACCAAATCAAATTTCCATTCAAGTAAAATGTCTTATGACAGTCCAAGATGTAATTTCCAGTCAAGTAAAATGTCTTATGACAATCCAAGATGTAATTTCCAGTCAAGTAGGAATGATAAGAAGTATATTCACTTGGCTTTTGATGACACAATGACTTGCAAGCAATTCAAGACCATTTATAGTATTTTTCCAAGTTATGGATGTTTATATACCACTGTCCAATTTGTTTGAGTATGGTTGGGAATGATTATTTATATACAGTCCCTTTCGGGTGTCTTTGTGCCACTTTAAATTGGGTTATGGACAAATTTGAGGTGAGGCGTTAGTGAGTGGGTAAGATAGGAAGGCAAGGAAGTGACCTTAGGATATGATAGGTGGGTAAGAAGGCTATTAGGGCTGCCCTAAATAGGAAATTATAGTGAATAAGTTAGGGTAGCTTAGGATGAGTTACTGGTGTTTTAGGGATGTCCAACATGTATATTATAGTCAGAGATATAGGAAGAGTCGTGGGGGTCTAAGTAGTGTGGAAATGAAAGGAATAGGCCTTGATTTAGAGAGAGGGAAAGGTAGGAGTCTAGGGCAAGGGTTTTAGCAAGGGTTAGGCTAGAATATACTGGTTTAGGTGTGTCTTATGGCTTCCTAATAGGTAGTATTATAGTCTAGTTTGATAGACAGTTCTAGGGTTAGTAAAGGTTAGAAAATGGAGTAGAATGCCTATTGATATGGACAAGGCAAGTCCAAAACACATGTAAGATGAAGATGAGCTATGTTTTACTTATTTCACTATGGTTTATAAAAGGAGTGCTTATGAAGCTCTGACCCTGGCTTATGTGAAGTAATCCATGCTTAACCTTTGAAGTATTTCATTTGATTAGTCTATAAATAATATGTGACATATGACTACAATCCTAGGCATGCTCATATACAGACAAAAAGGTACTTCATAAGAGGCCACAAGAGATGGTTAGGTAGGGTTGGTGTTAGGGTTTCCCTCCTAGGTTTAGGGTTTCATGATTGATTCTAAACCCTAGGTTATGCATGCTAACCCTAAAACACCGATTGGGTCAGGGTTTCCTCATTGATTATAAATCCTATGTTATGCATGCTAACCTTTAAACTTTAGTTAGGGTTAGGGTTTCCTCATTGATTCTAAACCCTAGGTTATGCATGCTAACCCTTAAATCGTTAAAATTGCAACTAGTACAATATATTGTTAAAATTGCAAGTGCTCAACAATAGCATAACAAATATGTATGTATTCAATGAGAATAAGCAATGTCAACTTTGTCTTCAAATGATATGAATTGCCAAATTTATCAAAATCAATGTTTTCCAAGTAGATGTAACAAATTCAAGCCAACAACAGTCATGTTCAATATGATTCTCAACTCATCAATACTATGAAATTTCTAGTCAATCAAATGGTAATAGAAGATCATTCCAATATCAATTTCTAGCTTGCAAAATGATACAATAATTACTATGTAAATACCAAAGGAAAACAAGTGCTTTCTATTGCAATTTGGACAATGAATAAGATTGTATGTGTAAGTATGTTGGTTCAATATGAATTAGGGTTCTATAGGATTTAGAGTTCAATTATCATTGTTATTGTACACGTTTATGGATTTGTGTATTTTTTTGTTAACTAACCTACATTGTTAAATTTTTTATGCATTTTATTGTGAACATACAAACTATATTGCTTCGTCAATAATAAGTATTGCAAGCGCATCACATGTAAACTACTACTACATTCGACATATGCATGCAAATCTGTAATAAAAGGAAAAGTAATATAAAGAAGTACAAAATGATATATTAATATACAAAAATTTCCAATCATATACACCAGTAGTGAAAAAGGGAACATCGTTCCCAATGTCTATACAATGGAAACTCGTGTCGTATACCAAATATGGCAACTCGTGCCCTATACAAAATATGGAAACTTGTGCCAAAATGCCACATCATGGCTAGTGTACATAGGAGGGTCTCTCAATCCTCCTGCCCACCCTCGGAGCTCACAGGTGCACCTCCAAAATCAAGCTTCCTCTTCTTCGAGCTAGAGGAAGCTCGGCTCTTCTGGCTGCTTCGACGACCTCCCCTTGGGATCTGAAATGACAAAAATCAAATGTCAACTCCTACATGCAATTATACAAGTATAAAATGCAATTTAAAAACCAAAATTGCATTTCCAAATTTTAAATAGCTGACTTGAGACGAGACCATAAGTGGTGAGTAGGCTACCTTTCTCTGTGATCCAAGTCCTTTGGCAATGCCACCCTGCAACATTTAAACAATAATATAACTCATACAATCTACTGCCTATGTTAATTTTCATCAATATAGCATGATATTTTCATAAACTAATCAATCTCATCATGAAAACAACAGGTTGGTCCTAGGGGCTGGTAGGTGGAGCAATCGACTGGTCCTCAGGGGTGGCAGGTGGAGCAGTGGCATGGAAAACCTGCTCTGATGCTAGGGTGGATGGCATAGAGGAGGATGTAGACACATCGACGTTGGATACAAATTAGGGGGCACAGTGGGAGAGGGCATGGACTGGAGTGGGAGAAGTGGTGATGTATGACGATAAATGCCAACTGGATGTAGAATGGAATGGGCCATTCTGGGAGAGGAAATGAGCATGGTGGGGGAATATGGGGGAGGGGGATGAGGTCTGGGATGGGGTGGAGGGATGGGTGAATGTGGATGGATGGTGCAATGTGGTCGGAGGGGGGAGGGGGGAAACATAGGAAACTGCAAGGCAGGGGGTGGATGGTTGGGGCAGGGGGGAGTGAGCGAAGGCTGTGACGAAGAGGGGGGAGCTAGATGGAAGTGTGGTGGTGGATGGGTGGGGAAAGGGGGAGTGATCGAAGGCTATAACGAAGAAGTGGGAGCTGGATGGAAGTGTGGTGGTGGATGGGAGGCAAGGGATGGATGGAACTTGGCGGGGAGGGATGCAGGGAAAGGGACATGTATGCTAGGGGCTACACCTGGCATATATGGTGGGAAAAAGGCAGTTGGTGGAGAGATAGTGACACTGACATGCCTATGTACTCTGACCTGCATACATATTCATGGCCTCGTATATTAGTACATAAAAAATATAACTATACAAATCTAAGCCATCAAAACTAAAATTAAATTTATAATTTATTACAAGATACCTGCTCACGAGGGGGTCTATTGATCCCCGGTGGGGATGGCTAGTCACTCAATCATGTGGACACCTGTTCATTTGCACAAAAATATTTAGATTAAATTACTAAATATTAACTACATTGGACGACAAGATTAACTACTAACATTAAATTTAATTATTGAAAGAAAAATACCTGTGTGTATGGTGTCGTGATGTCCTCTGTAGCTACCATGGATCCATCTAGGTTGAAGGAACCAATGTCCTTCCACTCGGGTGTTGGAGACTCAGGACTGAATAGTTGTACATAGAAAAAACTCAAGCCATCAACATCTGATTCTAAGATAAATTTATTATAAATTAGGAGATTGCATAACGTATAATCAATAATTGAACATTAAATAAAACAATAACTAACCTGGTGTAGGTACCTCTCGGTGGCATGCTCCTACGTGCGAACCTAGCATGGATTCCCACAACAAGAACAACAATGTGGCATTGGTCCCGTTGAGCTGGATGGATCATCCCGGCTACCACCTATAGCTGCTCTCCCTGGCCCACCACCAGTATACCTTGCAGAAGTGTGTCTCTCGGGGTGGTCCTTCTCGCTTTGTGAGGACATAGCCACAAATGTGGTATTCCTTAGAAGTTGACATGTGGAACGTCTAACAGACTCATGGATATAATCTAGCCCGCTAGCTAACCCAGGGGGTTGAGGAAGCGAGTTTGGATCTCGCCTAGGTGTAGGAGGTCCTCTGAGTGGGTTTCAGTGGGCATAAGGTCGATCTTGGGCTAAGCCAAAACCGACGCCCTGGAACTCAGTGATGTCAAAGTAGTTCACATGGAACCCTAACACAAACTCAGCCCATAGTTCCCTAAGAAAATACTGTGCGACTTCGACATTGTTGCATGAAGGCTTGTCAAAAACCATGAACCATCTCTTCCTCCAGTTTTCTCTCCATGGCTGGTAATTACACCGATGCATGCAAACTCGCCTCTTCCTCACATCTGGATGTTGTCCCGTTCTCGGATCTGTAAATTTTCTCCACAGTTGGGCTTTTGTGATATTCAGGTTTTTTGTATCCTCTTTGGATATACCAGTGCTATAATGCTCTCTCATTCGAGCCCTATATTCGCTCAAACTGGTTATCTCACTGTGGGAAATGTTGATAGATTCTATTATGTTTTGTAGTGATGTGGTGAGGGAAACCCAAGAGGGTTCCCTAGTGTTCTTCAGTTCATCACTCAAAATTCTTAATTGGTTTAAATCCCCGTGTATTTGATCTTCGGGGTTTTCTTTGTTTAATTCGAGATTTGGGTCCTCTGATTGGCTTGTTTCATCCCTTTCTTGGGATGGTACATTGGTATTTGTCATTGTGTTTAGGTAATTTGTACCTGCAATATCAAATTTTTCCCATTTCATTTCATTTTCAATTTTTTTAAATTTTGTATTTTATTTGAAAAACAATAAAAAACATTGAAATAAACAAAAAAATTTGCATTCCTACTCTATTTACCTTACTCCAACGTCGTTTTAGGCAAGTTGGAAAATTCCGTTGGGCTCCTTGGGGGTCGTTTTTGTCTCCTTGGGGGTCGTTAACACCTCCTTGCGCGCTCGCAGGTGGGTAGAAAACAAAACAATTGTTCACTGTTTTTTTTTAAACACATGGACATGTGCATGTCCCTGTGTACGGTCGCGCTAAACATGCACGTGCGTCCATGTACGCGAGCATGTCATTAGGGGTGCGTGCGCACTCTTATTGTCCATGCTGGAAATCCACCATGGAGGTTCGCCACTGCTGAAGCAGGAGCGCGTGCATGCATCCGAGAGGTGCGTGCGCGTTGTTGTTTTGAACTGCTTGCACGCTCCCATTGCATCATATTTGGGTAGCAGGTTCTTGTGGGCGCCCACCTATGAAAATTGTATTTAGTTATGATAATAGAAATATAGAGGAAATGACTTCTTAGAAGTATCTCAGAATTAATATTCATCAAAATCTCAATTGGAACTATAACATTGATAAAAGGATTAATAGAGGGTGGAAAGCTTATTTTGGTCTTGAAAATAATTGTACTAAATCAACCCATCTGGTCTAAAAAAAATTCTCTTTAAAACTCTTGTCATCCATGTTATCTTGTATGGTTGTGAAGTATGGGGGTGTAACATTTCTAGAAAATATTGGAGGAAGATTGAGCAAATCCATAAGTGGTATATAACTTATAACCTCAAAATTAAATGTAATACGGCTTATCCTATTCTCCTCATAGAAGTGGGTCTTTCACCCATCAAGAGCATGGCTATGAGTACGTACCTGATGTATAGAAAAACCAACTATGCCTCAAGCAGTGTTGGTGTAAAGATACCATGGCTTGGTTAAACCATTGGGGCATTAATGAAAACAACATTTACAAAACATTGATAATGACAAAATTATTTTACTTCTTAGTTTAAAGAGAAATTGTGGTGTAAGGAAAATTTAATGGTTAAGACAAAATTAAGATACTATAAGGTGGTCATTAATCCTAATTTGGAAGATCAGAAGTATCTCTCGATAGTAACTAACTCATGGAAGAAAATTAATATAGCCAAGATTAGAACAAACTCTCATGAACTCCATAGCGAAACAGGGTGGTGGTCTATTCCTAAAACTCCATGGGCGGAAAGGGTTTGTCATCTTCGTGAGTCTATGAGCGTTGATGATGAAAATGACTTTCTCTTAGAGTGTCCTACTTACACCCACATTAGATATGAGTTTCATAGTATTTTCTACAACACAAACCTTTTTAAACTCCTAACTTACCAAAACTATAGTGAGCTTGGAAAGCTTCTTGGAAAGTTTTTTGAGAACAGGAACAATATTTTAAAGTAAACTAAGTATTATCCTTCTTAAGGTCCGATAGACCAAAGTTGGTCTCTATGGACATTAATCATCATTAGCATCGTCACATCATAATGTATCAATTATGGATTTAAAATTAATAATTATCTAAGTAAACTATGTAAATATAAATAGTTATTATCTCAAAAAGAAATAAAAGAGACTAAGAAATTGAAGTAACTTTTCCATAACTCTCTTGTTGTGTTTTTTTCTTATCTATATAAATTTTTAGATTTTTTAAATATTAATTGATTTTTTATTAATTATTAATTATTAATGTTAAGATTGATATTAACCATGTTTAATATTATTATTAATGTTAAGATTAATATTAACCGTGTTTAATATTAATATTAATAATGACATTAATATAGTGCCATGATGTAAACCATTTGACAATAAGGTCTTTTGTTAAAGATGTATTGTATGTACACCTAGGAATATAATGGTAACAAAAAAATAAAAAAAAACATTAACATTATTAATATTAACCTTAACAAGATTAATACTTAAACATTATTAATAACATTAATAACTCTTACCGATTTTACACATGTTACCATCATAACTCTTGACAGGTCCCCCATCGATCAATCCTTCCTCCCGTCTCATCACTTAAAAACTTTCATCGGCTTGTGCGCATCGTGCTTGGAAAAGATTCACATTTAATTGCTTCCTCGCAATCGTAGCAAGATCAGGGATCAAATTTGAAGGGTAGGGTCCCATTTCACTTTGAAGGGCTGTGAGAAATTGAACCCTTCAATGTTGACATGTAAAAATAATTTATTTTTTTTATTTGAAAATGTAAGTGGACAATAAAATTTCATTATTTATTAAAAGTTGTGTATAGAAGAAAAAGACAATTTAAGAAGAAATAGCAAGTGATTCAACATTTACATGGAATTAGTGAGGTCAACCATGTACATGATGATTTATCACATCCAAATTCTTTTTATGGGGGATTACTCAAGAGTTAGTATAGAGGAGGAGAGACTAGAATAAAGGTTGAGAATGAAGAACATGTAGTGGTGATGGAAGATGAGATTGGGACAAAGCTCATTTAGAAAGAGATTGGTGCACTTTTTTTTGTTAATGTGAACATAGTGATAACCATTAGGAGTATTGGTTTCTTGTATTGCATTGTTCTTTGGCCTATTTATTTTGTGACAGGAAATGTTTGTTTTCTATCATGCGAAAGTGATTAGAGTAGTTGAGAACTACTCACTATCTTATCTGAATGAATAATATGAAATTGGGGATGAAAGTAGCCTCATGGGGTACTAAAGCTTATTTGTGTCTAGAATTGTTTTGAGAAGAGCTATACTACTAGAAGAGCTATGTTACAAGGCCAAAAGAGATCAGGCATGAGATTCCTAACATTAATAACAAAAACTAAAAAGATGATTTAAAATTGTTGATACTTGTTGTGACCACTTGATGATTACCATAAACAATGGTTTAAACAAACAACATAAAAGTAAAAAAAAATTAGGAGAATAACTTTTCCATGACATTTTAGCTTACATGTTTTGAAATGAACTTTTCTACATGCTATTAAAATCATTGGATTATTATCTTTCAAACTAAAAACATAAGTTTTTTCCAATCCACATTTCCATTAACAACAAAAAAAAAAGTTACAAATACCATCACAAAGCTAATTGATATGTTTTTCCATATGGACCTAGTTCATGAGTAACTAGCCATTCAATTTCAAACTCCAACTAATCCCTAAGAATCGTCTTCACTATAATAAACCTAAGTATTAGAACACTTGAAAATTTATCCTTGAAACTTTAGTCTTGAGTCTACTAACATCTATATGTCAAATGAGAGGGATTGATAGGGATTCCCATTTCTGTTTTCAAAACTCGGTGCATATAATTATTATTCAAACACATTGAAAAAGTATCCTTCAAACTTCAATGTGGATCTTACTAGTATCTAAATCTCACACAAGAAGAAGTTTGAGAGGGCTTCCACAATTATCTTTTCAAAATTCCATCTTATATTTATGTGAAAAGGTTAGACAAAAGACAAGGACTATTATATATTGTAATCTCTTTGTGAACCTTACATGATTCAAAAATGTCATTTTGACAAAAAAACATATTTACAAACTCTTCTCTTAAATTCCGGGTTGATAGGTTTGAGGAGTGTTATCCAAGGTAATTGTAGACTCCATTTGATATGTCAACATTACAAACCTTTATCAAGATTCATCATCAATACAATGAGTCGGGTTGAATAACTGATAAATATTTATTAATATATCTTTAACAACGCATTTCAAGAGAAAACTAGGAAATTGATAATGTTGACTATATAACTAAGACCAAATCCAAACCCTAAAAATGTTAAGCTAGATAATAAGGAATTCTAAATTGTGATTAAAACAAACACGCTGAATTGCTACAATGATTCTAAACATAGAATAGAATGAAAAGCTAAATTAAATTTATTAATATTAAGTATTTTTCTTAATGAATAAATTGTCTTAACCTATTTTTTATAAACTATAAAACTAAATGTAATATCTAACTCTAATCTAGAAATACTACAATTTTTTATATTAAAGAATAATTAAGATAATGTTTTAATAATTAGTGAGTTATTGGCCGTAACCTAGGAAATATTTAATGTAAAAAAATAACAGAAATTAACATATCTCATTTACTCTAGTATAACCTAAAAGGCATAATTCTAATAAAAATTAAAACTTTAAGTTTAAGATCTACAACTTAATATTGTATTGCTTTTTATAATAAAATTTAACGTGGATTTCATTAAAGAACACTACAATAATTGAAGAGGAGCATCTTTTTTTTAAATCTAAATGAGGTCAATTATGGTAAAAAAACGTTTTTTTAGCAATTCATCTCTTTGATTAATTTCACATTCCAAGTCAAACTTTTTTTTAATTCTTTTTTCCTATTATGATTTATAGTTAATGGTCAATTTCGAATGTACACAAACTTATTGGAAATTCGAAATGAAAAGAAAATCATTTCTAAGCCATAAGTGAGTACCCCAAATGAATAGTGATTAGGACTAGTAACAATAGTAAGAGGGAGATATACCCCTCCAGGGGAAATGAACCATGAAAAACATGTTATCTTACCTATGTCATAGAAAATTCTCCTCTCCCTATATATTGCTTTATGTTCCTGTAGTTCCTATAATGTAATGAAATTGAGTTGGAATGTTGGTAGTGCCTACAATGGTTCAATCTATCTATTCATGAACTATTCATGAACAAATCTATCTATCCATGCCATAAAAAAGAGTAAGAGTAGGTGAGTAGGTAGACTGTACTAAGGGAAGGAGCAGAAAGAAAGAACCAAAGTCAATACAAATTGAAATGGTTTACATCCAATGAATACATTACGGGTTCTTGTCCATGTGGCCTCCCTAATTTAGGATTTATCCTCATAAAAATAAATACCTTCTATACCCTTAATTATATAAATATCCTAGAAATTGGAAATAAAATAGAAAAATCATTTCCAAGTCTCTCCAATATGGACATCTCATCCTAGCTAATTTGCGGAAACACTTCAAATTCTCCAACAAATATCAAGTATTTTAAACTTTTAATTTTAATTTTGTTTTGTTCTATTATGGTTTATGGTTTTTAGATGCACACAAAATAATTGTAAATCAGAAATAAAAAGAAAAGAATTGCCACCACCTAAATGTTTTAGGAGCAACAACTATTTATTCGACCTC